>CM035434.1:58592845-58685345 GCA_020310875.1 Ceratopteris richardii
AAGAGGATAGACATTTTGATTTCTATAAGAGGGTGCGAGATGGCCATGAACTTCATATCCCACCGGAGCCACATCCACGACAAGCATCACTTCTTGTTGAGGTTGACTTGATAGTCAATGTTTCCTTTCATATTCAGGATTTTTGTGAGGAAATTACGATTGGGTCATTTGATACCCAACAGGCATGGTGAGTCATGCCCCATGAGAAGACGAACTTTCAAGTGGTCCCATGCAAGACGTCTACTTTGTAAAATATTCCATTCTTCATATGTAATGTTCACACTAGGGTCAATATCCTTGAATTTGATCCATTGGTTGGTGTCTTGCTTCTAGAGATGTTTCCAATTTCTGAAGCCCTTGTTCTCGAGCCTCTTAGTGCTTCGAATGTTCTAAGATTCCACATTCCTAATGCCATGGATCGACAACCAAATAGAGTCATTTTGTTTGATACCGGCCGCCCACTTCCAATCTTCACTGATTCTTATGAAGCTTTTGACTTTATTCCAACTCTTCCATAGGGAGCACACAAGAATCGAGCCTTTCGGAAAAATTGGGATCAAGGAAAACAAAAGGGTCAGAATGTCAAGATTCTTCCAATTCCGCAATCCCAAAAAAATCAATGTGTTCTTGTTTCTGAAGATCAATTTGGACCATGAAGTCTCTCAGTTGCACAATGCCCTAATCACCCATTTTGTCGCAAGTTTCTTAGCCATGCACCCAATGTCTAGAACACCAAGGCCCCCACTATCCTGTTGGCTAGTGCAAATGGACCATTTGATTTTAGGCACCCCCTCGTGTTGTGGTCCTGCGTCCAAAGGAAGTTTCTGCAAATACTTTCAAGTTTGGATAGCTCTTGCTATTTCGGTCTCCAACAAGAGAGGCAGTATATGGTGGACAAAATGAGGAACATGTTAATAACCATTGCATGACCCACAAGATTGATTTGCATACCTCTCCAATAGTTTAACTTGCTTTCGAGTCTGGCTAGGACCTACTTCCATCGCAACTCCAACTTATGTGTTAATTTTGTTGCAATAGCATACATTATTTCCTAAGTGTATCAATCAAAAAGGCCATTGGTAAATTTTTGCAAAAACTAAGGGTAGAGATGGCTCAACAAGCCTTACTATAATTAGTGAAAATAATCCCGTTGAAAATAACAGAGGATTCATTTCTCTTAGAGCGAATTTTAAGTACTATTATTAAATAAGATTGCCGAGTATTAAATATACTTGAAATCTCATCTGGGGACAAGAATTATTATTTGGATTATGGGAATTAAACTAGAATCTAACAAAAAGGATAACCATAAAAGGTTTAGTTGTCATTAGGAGTAAATCTTTCTCCATAGTGGTTCATATCAAAGGTCATCAATAGAAAAACCATCCATCGTGTGCAGAGGAAGATAAAAACCAAACATGGGAACCAGATAGGTCATCGAGCATTCAGGGATATTGGTGATACTCAGGGACTTCCTTGGAACAATATGAAACTAAATTTTGCAGGGTCTACTATATCGACATCATCTATAGATAAATCCACAACATTCTATATGGTTGAATGGTTTTCTCATGAGCTTACAAAATTAGTTTTGTAGCTCAATAGAGGTATCAACATTCACATAAGTAAGAATTGAAATTGATTAATTAACAAACTATGGTGAAAGAATAGAGGAGAATGATATGAACTGTAACAAGGGTTAGCACCTCAATCAACCACTTATTAGCATGGGATTGTAATACAGTCATTGTGGTTGTAGATGCCTTATAATAATCTCCAGGATTTGTAGAAAGGGAAAATAGAATGTAATACAAGATCACAAGATGCATACATCCCCCATAGTGTTAAAAGATCAAGAAAAAATCAAACCTACAAGAAACAATGCAATTGTCTCCGTGCAGCAAGAAAAATGTCATCTAGATCAGCCATTGTGAATAAACCATCATTATACCAATAAGCTACCCAAGGTTTTCCCTAAAATAATATGTTAATTTTAAAAAAATCCCACAAATGATAAAATTAATATATAATTTTTAAAGAACGTGCATTTTTATTTTAACAAGAAGCAAAGAACTTAGATAAGGTAAGGTGCAAATGTGAGACAATGATCCCTATGGATCAATGTCTGACATTTGCACCCGTTGAGCTCTGTGCAGAAGGGGAAGCAAAAGGAGCATCGAGGAGCTCATAGCACCTCCTTTGGAGTATAGCCACGTGCACATGCACTTGGGAGGGTGTCGTTGAGTTCTGTGCGGAAGGGGAAGCAAAAGGAGCATCAAGGCTCATAGCACCTCCTTTGGAGTATAGCCACATGCACATGCACTTGGGAGGGTGTCTATGCCTGCCCAAAAGGAAGACATCTGCCCGTGCACGCTCAAGCACTCCAGATGAGAGAGAGAGAGAGATGTTTAAGGCAACACCTATTCAAGGACTGTCCCAAGAAAACGAAGAAAGAAGGCACTATAATCATAAATCCCATTCGGGTAGGGAGTGATGGAGATGAGGACTCTGGAGACTATCCATCCCCGATATCATCTTGCATAGTGGCCATGCGAGTCACGAAGAAGGTCCCTATTGTGTGAGATGATTTGGTTTTGATAGTGGCATATAAAGGATATCAATTCCTTAACACAGAACTCATTTTCATGAGGGCAGTCATGGTAGGATAGCCTATCATGGTACTCCTTGAGACTAGGTTGACACATAATGTCATTAGTTCCCGATTATTCAAGAGGTTACATGTAGAGATTGTGTAGTTAGAGTCTACCTACACAGTAGAGCTAGCCGATGGGAAGGGAACTAAGACATGGGATCGAGGAGTTGTTGATTTTCTTATTCAGATCGAGTCCTATGAGGACAAATTGGATTTTGAGATAGTGAGACTATCACGTTTTGATGTAGTCCATATTAAGAAGTGGGGTGAAAGGAAGAGACCAATCATTGACTTTGCTTCACATGTGTATTAGTTTGAGCATGAGGGGAGTGCCTAGTGATCCGTGGAGAGCTAGATCTTCAAGAAACATGATTGGTAAATGCTACCAAGTTGCTCAAGATTGATTGTAAGTATATATAGTTTCTTTATTTTGTGTATTTGTTGTGTATTATGATGGATTCATGCAATCATAAAGACTCGAGTTGGAATGTTCTAGCACTTTCAAAGAAAGTAAGAAGAGAATTCCAAGAGCTCATCTTGAAAGAATTACCTTCATGTTTGCCTCCTCGCAGGAACATAGAGCATAGAATTGAATTGGTACCAGGAGTGAGTCCGACGGCTTGTCCACCATTTCAAATCAGTTTGCGAGAGGAGAATGAAGTCTGCAAGGTTGTGGATGAATACCTACAGAAAGGGCTGATTAGACCCAACTATTCACCCTTTGCAGCACCAATTCTTCTTGTGAAGAAGAAAACGGATCTTATAAGATGTGCATCGACTATCGAGCACTCAATAAGATTACTATCAGACATAGATATCCCATGCCCAGGATAGATGATCTTTTAGGTGCTCTAGGTGGAGCCATTGTATTTAGTAAAATAGATTTAAAAAGTGGCTACCATGAGATGAGACTAAGAGATCATGATGTCCATAAGACAAATTTTAGGACCTGTTTTGGGCATTCTGAGTATTTGGTCATGCCATTCGGTTTCACTAATGCACCAGCTACATTTATGATATTAATGAATGATATTTTGTGATCATTCATTAGAAAGTGTGTTGTTGATTTTTTTGATGATTTGTTAGTGTATAGTAGGACTGTGCATGAGCATAAGAATTATCAAAGATTAGTATTGAATGTTTTAAAAGAGAATCAGTTGTTTGTAGATCCGGAGAAGCCTCAGTTATTTCTTCTGAGGATAGAGTATCTAGGGCATGTGGTCTTCGCCAATGGGGTTCATATGGATGCCACGAAGGTCTCGGTTATTCTAGCTTGGCCTACTCCTTAAGATGAGGGGCAGTTACGGTCATTTCTATGACTTCTTGGTTTTTATAAGAAATTCATCTCTTCTTATTCGTCGATAGTAGTGCTATGAAAAACTTGTTTCAAGGAAAAGTTCCATTTGCTCTTTCAAGGAAAAGTTTCATTTGCATGGAAGCAAGAGTAGAAAGAGAGTTTTAATACTCTAGAACAAGCTGTTTCAGAGGCTTCTATACTCAAAGTCGTAGATCCATAGAAAAACCTTTGAGTTAGAGATAGATGCTATACAGCATAGCCGTAGGGGCAGTTTTGAGCCAGGATGGTAGGCCAATAGCTTTTGAAAGAAAGAAATTGAGTGTTATGGTGCAGACGTTAAGCAATACACAAATCATCATACACTTAAGTACTTTTATAGCCAGCCAGATCTTTGAGGCAGACAGGCTCCTTGGGCTGAGCTCATGCAGGAGTTTCACATGGAAATCTTGTAAAGAAGAGGCAAAGAGAATATAATAGCTGATGCATTATCACTGATAATGTATCAAATGAGCTATACACTTCTAGAAAGCTCATTGCTTCAAGAGATAAAGGAAGCACAAGTGGAAGATCCACATTTATTATAGATTATTAGAACCATTAGTGATGATTCTATCATAGGAGATGGGGTAGCTCTAGCCATTTCTTCAAGTAGTAAAGCAAACAAGTCCACTTGCTATTCCGATTTCTCATAGGAGAATGGAATAGTAAAAAAAAGGAAAGGTTTGCAAACTAGACTCCCAAGATTTGAGAAGAAAAGTTGTGCATGATAACCATGACGTGCCCTTGTTGATATATTTAGGTAGTGATGTGTGTGAACACACTAGGACTGTCGGGGCAGTTTTTTCCCTCTTTAGGAGGTTTTTTTCCCCCCGCTTGTATATCCACCTATTGCCCTAATGGGCTACTTATCTTTGTACATTCTCTAGTAATACATTCAGTATTGTGTGTTGTGCTCCAAGCTTCTGCTTCTTCCTTGTGCTGTTCGCGTGCTTTCGCAGACGTCTAACTCCAACAATTGGTATCAGAGCGGGTCGTCGCTTCATCTAGGGCGCCGTCGACACTCCTCCGTTTGCAGTCTCAGAATCATACGAATCTGAGCTCGTTTCGACCTCCGAACGCACTATCATAGCGCTTGTGCAGGCTATTTTGTCTTTTTGTGCCAAAGGTATATACCTGTTTCTGTTCGCCAGTATAAGCATCTCGAAGTTTGCTACAGGCTCAGTAAAACTCGTTTGGGCAGTTCCGATCAACTTTTTGAGATACATTCAATAATCTGCATCAAGGTATTTTAGTCACCGACCATGGCTGAAAGTAGTGATGTATTCCGTATGTTGGCTGTTGAGGATAAGTTGGATGGTACCACTACCCATTATGGGCCTATATGATGCGACATGTATTGGTTGCAAAAGGACTGTGGAACATTGTGCAGGGTGTTGAAAGACGTCCTGTTACATCTACAACTATAGGTACTGTAAATACAGGTGCTCGAGCTGCTGGAGCTGATGAAGATGGTGTCGAAGATGATATTGTGCAGATTCTTGTTCGTGTTGTTGTTTCTACTGCACCTACTACAGAGCAGATTCGTTGGGATGGCAAAGATGCCCAGGCACATGCATTGATAGCTTTGTCTGTCAAACGTGCCATTATTCCTCATATTCGCTCTTGTAGAACAGCTAAGGATGCTTGGGATACACTTACCACATTGTACCAAGCTAGGAATGAGGCTCCTGTTGCTTACCTCCGAAAATAGTTGGAGAGTGAGCATATGAATGAAGGTGATTCTATGGACACTTTCCTAACGAAGATCAAAGACTTGAAGGAACAGTTGATTTCTGCTGATGAGGTTATACGAGATAGCTCACTTGTGCAGACTGTTCTGAATGGTCTTCTTGATTCATATGAGAGTTTTGCTTCTACTCTTCGGTTGATGATGAAAGGCAATCCAAATGCCTTATCATTTGAGGAGTTAGTCTCTGTTCTGTTGCAGGAAGATCAGTCTAGGCAAAATAGGTCCATTATGCGAGTTGTAGGTCAAGCTTCCCGGGCTAGTCAAAAGGGCAAAGGAAAATGGAGCTCTTCAACTAGTAAGCTGAAATCTGCTAATTTTGCATATTCGAAGAAGGAAGATAAAGATGAGAAGAAATCAAAAAAGCAGAAATTGTTTTGTAAGTACTGTAAAGGGAATGATCATATCATAAAGAATTGTCCACAACTCGCTGCTAAAGAGGCAAAGAAGAAAGAGGCTGGAATGGTTGTTGCAGAGGCCTCTACACCAAAAACAGAGTCTGCAAATCTTATGCAGGAAGAAGAATGGGTGTTTACTACTGTCTGTAGTTTTGACCCATCTTCTCATGAGCAGTGCATGTCTGCAGTAGACTCAGATGTTTGGTATTTTGACAGTGGGGCGACCAAATATATTACCTCGCAGCGCAATTTTTTCTCTTCACTCAAGCCTGCCCCTACAGGGAATACTGTTACATGCACCAACAACTCCTCTTATCCTATTATGGGAGTTGGTAAGATCATTTTGACTACTGCTGATGGTAGTTCTTTCACTTTGTCAGATGCTTTGCTTGTGCTAGGGATCAAAAAGAACTTCTTATCAGTTTCTGCATTAGCCAAGATTGGCTTGGTTGTGAAATTTGTTGATGACAAGTGTACAGTTCATGATCTCTCAAATGGCGATGTGATTATTGCTTCTGGCATTTTATGTCGTGGGCTGTATAAGCTCATAGACTATGAAAGATCTGAAAATGATTTGGCATGTGCAGTAAATGATTCTCAGGCTATGTCAGATGCAAAGCTTTGGCAGGCATGCTTTGGTCATCTGAATTTTGCTAGTTTGCTACACCTGCAAAAATATGAAATGGTGTCCTCTTTGCCCAAACTTGAGGCACCCGGAAAACATGTTTGTGAAGGCTGTATTTTGGGCAAAATGAAGCGTTCCTCCTTTCCAAAAGATGGTTTAGTTCAGGCTACACAGAAATTGTAGCTTGTACATAGTGATGTCGGTGGTCCTATGCAGACACCCTCTTTTGGAAATTACCTTTACTTCGTGACTTTCATCAATGATTTTTCCAGGCATGCATGGGTATATCCACTCAAAGCAAAGTCCGAAGTGTTCATGTTCTTTAAACAGTTTTTTGTTTTGGCTGAAAATCTGTCAGCATGTAAAATGGGCACCGTCCGTTCTGATCGAGGGGGGGAATATATGTCTTCTGGTTTTAATGCATTTCTGGCTGAACGTGGGATAAAACACCAGTGTACAGTGTAGTATACAACTCAACAGAATGGAGTTGCTGAACGAAAGAACAGGTCACTCATGGAGATGGCGAGGTGCATGGTCAAGAGTCAGGCTTTACCACATAGTTTTTGGCTTGAGGTTGTCATGTGTGCAGCATATGTACTGAACATGTGTCCCACTAAAGCGTTGCAGTCTATCACTCCATATGAGGCTTGGCATGACCGCAAGCCATCCGTTGCTCATCTGCGTGTTTTTGGTTGTTTGGCATATGCACTAGTGCCTGAATAACATCGTAGAAAATTGGATGATAAGGCAGTAAAATGTATTTTTGTTGGGTACAATTCTGAAAGTAAAGGCTATCGTCTGTATCATCCACACACTAAACGGATTCTGGTTAGCCGTGATGTTGTCTTTGTGGAAGATGCTATTCAGCCATTGCTTTCATGTACTAAGGAGACATGTGTTAGCTCCAAAGACATGTATGATACTTTGATGCCTCTTTTTACAGGTGGACAGTCTAGTGCTGGTCCTAATGAGGCAACTTCTCAGCATTTGTAGGTTTCATTTGATGATGCAGATCATTCCATTTCTGATGCAGATTTACATGATTCACTTGTTGATGAGAGAGCTGATATTGAGCAGGCAAAAACTATGCCAAAATGGCTAGTGCAGACTTTGCGTGACAACAAATTAGATGCACCTTTGTCATATCGTACTTGTTCAAGCTCTCATAGTGCCTCCTTTGCATCAGATTGCTATGCTATGGCTGCGTCTAGTCTCTGTGATGAGAATGAGCCTGTTTCTTTTGATGAAGCACAGAATTCAGAAAATTGGATGGCTGTTATGCAATCTGAATATGATGCTATAATGAAGAATGATACATGGTCTTTATGTGACTTGCCTCCTGGTAAGAAGGCCATTGGCACTAAGTGGGTATACAAGCTGCAGCGTAAAGCTGATGGTACAAATGACAGGTATAAGGCTAGGCTTGTTGCAAAGGGTTATGCGCAGGAAAGAGGCATTGATTTTGATGAGACCTTTGCACCTACATGCCGTATGACTACTGTTCGGAGCATTTGTGCACTTGCAGCCCATCATGGTTGGAATGTACATGAGTTGGACATACAAACAACATTTCTGAATGGTGACTTGCATGAAGAAGTGTATGTTTTTCAACCCTGTGGCTTTGTGCAGAAAGGGCATGAAAACCAGGTGTGTAGGTTAAACAAGGCATTATATGGTTTAAAGCAAGCACCATGTGCTTGGTATGAGAAGATACATGCCTATCTGGTTGCACATGGTTTTGAGAATAGTCCAACTGAAAGCACCTTATATGTTAAGCATGCTAATGATGTGCTTCTGATCATTGTTGTCTATGTTGACGACATATTGCTCACTGGTCCTATTGAGAAGCATATTGCTGATTTCAAGGCTGATTTGCATGCCTCATTTGAGATGTCTGATTTGGGGTGCATCACTATTTGGGCATTCAGTTTATGCAAGTTGATGGTGGAATGTCTTTGTGTCAAACGAAATATATTAACACATTATTGTAGCGTTTTGGCCTTGAAGACTGTAAGCCTATTGCCACTCCTATGGAGACAGGTTTACGATTGAGTCTTCATGATGCTAGAGATGCATTTGATGCTGTTCTCTATCAGCAAGCTGTTGGATGCTTGATGTACTTATGGATTACTCGGCTAGATATTCAGTTTGCTGTCTCACAGATGAGCAGGTCTATGCATTGCCCAGGAGTCACGCATTGGAAGGCGGTTAAGCGCATCTTTCGCTACTTGAGTGGTACTCGGCTACTTGGGTTGTTTTATCCCAAGGGGTGATCACTACCGCCAGATTTGCATGCTTTTTCTGACTCAGATTGGGCTGGTTGCTATGACACTCGCGTGTCCACTAGTGGCTTTTGCTTCATGCTTGGTAGCTCATGTATATCTTGGTTGAGCAAGAAGCAGCCTACTGTGGCCACTTCCAGTTGTGAGGCTGAGTATAGGGAAGCTTTCACAGCTACCGTTGAGTGTGTGTGGCTCAGACGCCTTATGGCTGATTTGGGTGTTGGCCAGTCTTCTGCCACCACCATCTTCACTGATAGTCAGAGCGCATTGGCAGTTGCGAGGAACCGTGTTCCATGCTCGCACTAAGCACATTGAGGTGCATTATCACTATGTCAGGGAGAGGTTCTCTGCTAGGGAGATCAGCTTGGCATATGTGCCCACGCAGGAGAACATTGCAGACCTTCTCACAAAGGTTCTGCCTAGGGAGAAGTTTGAAGCTTTCCGCAAAGCTTTGGGCTTACTTCCTTTTGCGGAGTGATTTCCACATAGCTTGGCACTTCCTTATACATGAGTGCCAGCTCCTTGTTCACCGCATCACTCCCAGGGGGGATTTGTTGATATATTTAGGTAGTGATGTGTGTGAACACACTAGGACCGCCGGGGCACTTTTTTCCCTCTTTAGGAGGTTTTTTTCCCCCGGCTTGTATATACGCCTATTGCCCTAATGGGCTACTTATCTTTGTACATTCTCTAGTAATACATTCAGTATTGTGTGTTGTGCTCCAAGCTTTTGCTTCTTCCTTGTGTTGTTCGTGTGCTTCCACAGACGTCTAACTCCAACAGCATTGCGGAGCACATCTTGGTGTTGACAAGACAATATAGCTTGTTAGAAGAACTTTTTGGTGGCTTGGACTAGCCATAGTTGTCCACACTTATGTTCAACAATGCTTTATGTGTCAAGTCAACAAGGCAGAAAGAGTAAAGACACCAGGTCTTTTGCATCCTTTACAGATTCTAGATCATAATTGGGACAGTGTATCCATGGACTTCATAGTCAGGTTACCATGGACCCAAAGGAAGCATGATACTATCCTTGTTGTGGTAGATAGCGTGAGTGAGATGCCCATTTCATACCCACACAAGAGACGATAGACGCTCCACATGTAGCGGAGTTGTTTATCCAGCATGTCTTCAAATTGCATGGGTTATTGACCTCAGTTTTGGATAGGGATATATGATTCACACAAAACTTTTGGAAGTTTGTATTTGACAAACTGAAAGTGTCATTAAAGATGCGTAGTGGTGATCATCCACGTACAGATGGTCAATCCAAAAGGGTCAACCAGATTCTAGAGAACATGTTGAGAGCATATGTGATTGCGAGACACACAGATTGGGATAGTTATCTACCACTAGCAGAGTCTTCTTATAACAATAGGCCTCACAAGGTTACACGAATGTCTCCTTTTGAGATGAACTATGGCATGAATCCCAATGCTCCCAGTACCATGGGAATGCCAAAGAAATGCCCTAGTTCTTTGGAGTTCTTAGCGAACCTCCAAGCAAATCTAGAAATAGCTAAAGCCAAGATGCAACAAGTAGCTGATAAGGCAAAAGTATATATTGATAGGAAGAGATCTCCTAGATCCTTTGAGAATGGAGATGGAGTCTTTCTTCAGCTACCAACTAGATCTACTTCACTCTCCACAAGGAAGTGTAGTAAGCTTTCACCAAGGTTTTGTGGACCTTGGAAGATAGTTAAAAAGCTAAGTGATGTTGCATACCGATTAGAGCTTCCTCCAGATTGTAGAGTTCATCTAGTGTTTCATGTCAATAAAGTTTGGAAGTATATTTCTAGGGAGGATAATCTAATAGATGGTGAGTATCTAGTAGCTGTGAGAGGATTACCACTTACTCACTCTACTTGAGAATCACAAGCTCTCGTTTGCAACTACTTTCCCTCATTGATCATTAAGGACAATGATCTTTAGAAGGGAGAGGGTGTGTCAGACATTGATCCATAGAGATCACTCTATCTGTGTGTGGGATAAGCGCTAGTCATAGCCAAGGTCCGGAGGGGGGTTATCCTAAGGTATTCAATAGTAATGAGGATGAGTGTTGCATGATGTACACATGGCAGCACTAGACCATTCTGGATCATTACTATTTTTAAGATACAAGAGGGTATATGTGGATGGGAGGAGAGTTGCACACACATCATTCACAAGTCGTATTTCTGAGAGAGTTTTCTCACAACAAATTGATCATCCATCTTAGTTTGCATTAGATGCTAAACCGGCCACAACTTCTAGAAGAGTCAAAAAATTATTGTAACATTCCTTCTTCTTAAGAACCTAAGTGCCAATAATTTTCAATATGTATCATGATCATACAAGGAGCAACATTTCTTCATTTTTAAAAATCCTTGCAGTAGTAAGTTGGTTGAGATAGACCCCAAGATATACCGGATAAACAAAGTACATTAGTAAGGGTATATACCAAATTTTGATCTTGTGAAGTTTCTATAAGTTAGGATCAAAGTAAAAGAATAAAAATAACAATCTAACAACTGTTTAGGGGCAAACTACAATCAAATTATCAATGTAACATAGATAGATATCATCCTACTTAGAGGGTTTAATTCATAAAAGCATAGTAGATAGATTTATGAAAACTATGTAAAAATATGACCATGGGAGTATACAAGTTTATAAAACCAATGAACATGATAGCGTATCAACTACCTACTAGGCACACTTATCCTTTTCTCGATTAGAAGAGACCCATAATTTCCTAGATAGTAGATCATTTAGGTCATCCTAGCAAAAGAAGTGCTACAACAAAAGGCAAAATTGAGGTCACGTCTCCCCAATAAATATAGTTTAAGATACGTTTTCACAAGTATTCCTTAATAATAGAGAAATATCGAACAAGAATTTAGTCAATGATGAGTGAAGCAATGAAGAAGACATTCGAATCACTTTGAATCACATTTCTTGCAAACAATAGTATAGAAATCATGAGTGGTGAAAAGTATCACTATTATAGACTTAGAATTTTTTAGGCCAAAAGAAACTAGTATAGTTCAATGAGTGAGTCTTTTTTTAGGTAATGAACAAACCTATATCCTTTTTTTCTGTGAATTAGAGCTTAGCCATGCCACACTAATAACTCCATATTCATGTTAATTGAGTCTCTTTTTGCAATATCATGATCATATCGGAACCTTTGGGGCACCAAGAAAATTTATCCAGTTAAAGAAAAAAACACTACTGCTGTTCTTAAACTCAATAAAAAAAGACACACATTTATTGGCATCAAGAACATAAAAAGAACCAGCATAAAGCAAATAATCGAATCAAAGATCTCTTTTTTGGAAGAGTTCGAGTCCTTGATGAGAGTTTTTTAAAACAAGAAAATTCTTGTAATATTCTAGTCGATTATCAATTCACGGGTGCCTATAACTTGTAGTGTGGTCCATGCATTGAACTCGATAGATCCTCCAAAACCTTTTAGCAAGCATATAAAACCGTGGAGGATATTCGTGGATAAAAAGTTAAAGAATTTCCGATATTAAACTTGAACATATTCTGTAAATACTGAAGCATATTTAGCTTCACACGCACATGAACAAGGCAGTTAAACATTGGAAATAACCATAATATTTCTCATGTATAGAAGGATCTGAAACAAAAGCATAGCTTAAAATCTTGAAAATATGGCGGAGACATTGCTAAAAAGAATTATGAATCCATTCCAAAATGTATCAGCTTCATCACAACCTTACCAAGCTTTCAGGTAATGCAATGCATAAAGATAAACATATAATATAGTATACTTCTCAAATGAGAAACAAACACCGTATTCCCTATATCAAAGGTTTCAATGACTAGACAAAGATATCAATATAAGTAGTGCCAAACAATCCATAATTGAAAAAAAAATTGAGAGTAACAAGTTGGGTTGTAGTAAACGCAACATTATCTAGATGAACGAAACCATCAACCAGAAAGAATATAATGCATGGGTTAAGTATGTATCGACCTCTCACAAGAAATGAGTTTTACCATAGTGTGATGCAACACTTAAGATAACTGCCCAGCCAACAAAAGGTAAGCCTTGAATTAGGTGCAATATAATACTCAAACCAAGATAAATACTCAAGCAATATGATACTCTGAATTGATTTACAAGGTTTCCATTAAAGTACCGATTCCATAAATCACAGCAATGCGATACTCTGAATTGAAATGCTAGAGCACTAAAGCCATACATAGACCATCCGCTTCACATATCTGATTATATGACTGAGGTATCAACACAGATAATGCTGAAAAAGATTCCCTGCCAAGCTGGAGTGGCTCGTTTAGCTAACCATATATTTGAACTTGGCGGCAAACGAAGGTAGGCCTTGAGAATGAGCAGGCATAAATGCTTTGAATGCACACGCGTTCATGGGTATAAATACCTTGCCAAAAGATGAGTCATCTATGACAATTTGGTGACATGGTGCTAGTCCTTGGAAGTATTCAGAGCACAAAATCTGATCTTCCACTAGGGTTAGTGTTGCTTGTTTGACTTCCACCCAAGTAGAGTGGATCTTCCTAAGTTCTTCTATTTGTTTTATCCAAGATGTGCATTGTAATTTGAATATTTCCTTCTCTTCCTCTTTGATGTGTCCTCCTATAGCCGGTTGGGCTCATACTCTTCTTCATAAGCTAGATCCATGGGGATCTAGACTAGTTCCACTTCAGTCAATGATTCAGAAGGTGAATGTGGGCACTATGAGAAGGAAGGGATGCAAATGGACAATCCATTGGATCGGTCTTGTTGTTCATTCACATTCTGTCCCTCAAATAGTTGAACCCCATGTGAAGCAAAGTGATTGCTTGGAGATTGCTACTAAAGAACCTCATCTAGCCTCCCATACCTCTAGAGACAGTGGAGCACATTGCACATTTATATTGATTTTGTATTTGGATGTTCAAGTAATGTAAAGTTTTATTACACTTCACAATTGTAGCCTTGACAATCGATCAAAAGACCAAGTCTTTAGTTTTCAAGTTTTGTCCATATGTACATTGATATCACTTACTTAAAAAGAAAGATTGTTTTCTACTTGCATTTGAAGACCCATGATATGCATCAGGATAATTAAATATTTTATGCACTTCCAATAAGTCATTTAGTTATAAAACATGCAATTATTATAGCTTTCCTAATTTTCCATAAAAAGAAGAAAAAGTAAAAACCCTAAAAAGATCATAAAAAGAACAAAAAAAAAATTCATAAACATTTATATAGTTTAAAATTAACTAAATATACATGTTAAGAACAAATCTCTTTTGGCATTTAAAGAAGGAACATATCCATAAAGACAAAAAATCAAAAGAAAGAAAGATTAGTGTAAATCACGAAATCCAAGAAGAAAGAAAGAAATCAAGTTCTAAAGATTAATCAAGGAAAGTTGCAAATCAATTTTGACTGAAAAAGCCTAGATGAGCATGAGTTCAGTCAAGCCCTAGAAGTAGGTTTCTAGTTAGATAGGTAATCTCTTACGTAAACTTTAGCCTCTAGTCATAAAAAGCTAGATATAGAATCTAGTTTAGATATAAACTAAGAGAAAAGAAATCTCATTCTAGACATAGTCTAGAGAACAAGAATCAAACCCTAGAGTGAAAAGTCCATTTCTAGACCTAAACATAGGGTAAAAATTTATTCCTAACATTAGGTACAGAAAGAATAAATACTCTAGCCCAAAAATCTAGAGGAAAGATCAACTTTAGACTCTAAAAGAGTAGAATAAATTGTAAAGGTTATATCTCTTATCGAGTGAAAAACTTTAATAGTCTATTACTTTCAAGTGATTATTAGTGATCAACGCATGCCCAAAATTTGAACTGAGACTAAGTTTGAAACTTATCACCATTAGAAAGTAGAAAATTTCCAAAAACCTAACAAGACAGAGATGATCGAGATGCATTCCACCAGAGAGTAGCTTATGTAAATCGAGAAGGATGTTTTGGAAATCTATGGTACATTGAAGGGATTCAAAAGCATCCACCTCCTATATGGTGGAAAGAGTATGGAGATGAAGTAGTGGAGATGCAACATATAGATATGAGAGTGCTTTCAATAGCATTTTCAAGCAGTAGTTGTGAACGTAATCAAGGTGCATATGATTTTCTTCATTCAAAATGAAGAAATCACTTAAGCATATCACGTGCCAATGATTTGGTATACGTTTAACTAAGATAGCTTCTATAGTAGCAAAAAAAACTTTTGAAGAATTTCAAACTCATAAAATTTGAACAAATGATTCATGGAGTGATCATGATTTAGATGTAGATCACAATGATGGTTTGGACATGGAAGAAATAGATGACATGGTATCGGTAATAGATGATGATATTCAAAATGAAGAAAATGATGTACTTTGAATAGGTTGGTTATATTCAATTGCAAAAATGATTTCTTTATCATAATTTGATTTCTTTGATTACAAAAAGCAACTTGTCTATTCAGTGTTTTGTTGATTGAATAATTCATCGGTAGTGAACAGATCAAAATGTGATGATGCCTCTGATAATCTTCCATATCTATTCTCATATGCATCGAGAGATATTTGTAAAATTCTCACTTGATTTTCTAAATCATCAATTCTCTTTTGTTGATCATCAACTGTTCTTTGTAATTCAAGAATTTTTAATCCTTCATTGTATAATTGTGCTCCCATTGATAATAAATCATGGATAAGGTTGTGTTCTTCTCGTAGTAGAATATATGGTCGCTTTTGAGGAAGTGGGCCTTCGTATCCTTGATTACAAAATTCTACACGATTTTGTGGAAGACCCAAACCTATACTTGTATACTTCGAGTGATCATCCCAATTTACATGTCGATGAAGAATATCTTGTACAAAAACTTTCTGAATGAAATATAACGCTACTTGATTATTATTCGATAATGGTATTTTAACTTTAACAAAGCATCAAAGTAGAGTTTTTGCTAATCCATTAGGTTGTAAGTCAGAAAGCTTTAATGGTGTTATTCCTTTCACCCTTCCTGTAACTGGAAAGTAAACATCATGAACAAAATTATTTGGACATAGCTTTTCTACTTCTTTCATTGATAATGGTTCTGCTTCTAATCCCTCTAGTTCTAAATCTTGATGGAAGAAAAATGCTAATCCTGATTGCACAAATTGAGCATTTTGTGCGAACAAAATCCTTTGAGATTCAGCATGGTCAAGGTAATTATTCACATCTAGCATTCTTGTCATGGTTTACTTTCAAAACTACGAAACAAAAAAAAATTGATTTAACCTCAAATGAATCCATATCATCTAATCGATAGAAATCAAATAATTCAAATGATACCACATCATTTAGTCCATATAATTCAAATGAATCCACATCATTTAATCCGCATGATTCAAAGGACACCACATCATTTAATCCACATAATTCAAATGAAACCACATCATTTGATCCACAGAACTCATATGAGTCCACATCATTTAATCCATATATTTCAAATGAATCCACAATATTGACTCCACTTAATTAAAATGAATCTGCATTATTTAATCCAATTAATTCAAATGAATCTGCATAATCCACATCATTTAATCCACATCATTCAAATGAGTCCATATCATTTAATCCACATATTTCAAATGAATCCATAGATAAAATTCAAATTTTGATTGATATTAGATCTTAAAACACTAATCTAATTCATAAAAGAAATAATAAAAAATAAGTCTCATGAATAAAATGATAGATGCTTAAATACATTTTGAGTTAAAAAATAAATAGATACATCAGTAAGTGTATGGATAGATAGATCAACAATATGTGTAGAGAAGTGATAGGAATATGGATAGACAAGGTAATTATTCACATCTAGCATTCTTGTCATGGTTTACTTTCAAAACTACGAAACAAAAAAAAATTGATTTAACCTCAAATGAATCCATATCATCTAATCGATAGAAATCAAATAATTCAAATGATACCACATCATTTAGTCCATATAATTCAAATGAATCCACATCATTTAATCCACATGATTCAAAGGATACCACATCATTAAATCCACATAATTCAAATGAAACCACATCATTTGATCCACAGAACTCATATGAGTCCACATCTTTAATCCATATATTTCAAATGAATCCACAATATGACTCCACTTAATTAAAATGAATCTGCATTATTTAATCCAATTAATTCAAATGAATCTGCATAATCCACATCATTTAATTCACATCATTCAAATGAGTCCATATCATTTAATCCACATATTTCAAATGAATCCATAGATAAAATTGAAATTTTGATTGATATTAGATCTTAAAACACTAATCTAATTCATAAAAGAAATAATAAAAAATAAGTCTCGTGAATAAAATGATAGATGCTTAAATACATTTTGAGTTAAAAAATAAATAGATACATCAGTAAGTGTATGGATAGATAGATCAACAACATGTGTAGAGAAGTGATAGGAATATGGATAGATAGTTAGATAATTAGATTTATAACTAAATAGAAAGTACAATTATCATCTTGAAGTGAATCTATGTAACTATTGAGAATGTAAGACTCTCACATTCATAATAGTCTATATACACTTACAATACTATGTATCTATTATAAATTATGGATTCTGCTGAACAAGGAATTATTGAAGTGTTAATTTATTAATGTATTAATGTGTTTTGGTGTTTTTGATATAGCAGTTGAAGGTTCATGAGGAGCATGAAAGGCGTGATAAGGCGGACATCAATAATCCGACTTATAATTTATTTAGTTTGTAAATAAGCCCGCATAGAGGGTTCTATTGTTAGAAATCGTTAGAAAAGTAGTGCTTAGAATAAGGGTCATTTTAGACCGCAATATTTGCTATTAAAAGCAAAGGCTTTATACAAAAGATACCATCTTTTACTCACGCATGTTTTTTGAAGCCGCTCTCATGTAACCACTATCTTCAAATTAATAAAAAATCCTATAATACATGCACTCTATGGACTATCGAAACAGAGTGCATGGGGGGAGATTGCACCCAATACTACCTATTGTCATGTCTCTTGCCGCGTCTATTTTTTTGTGTGTTTTCTGCATCCATAACCTCTCTGTGCATGAAAGAGGGGTCTATTTTTGTTCGTTTTGGTGATTGCTCTCTGTTTTGTTGTTCTTTGTTTGCAATTCCGTTTCTGATTACAATTTTTGTTTCGATTTTCATTTCCATTTCGTGTTCCTATTCCAGTTTCAGTTTTTGTTTCCGTTCTGGTTCCAGAACCAGAACCTATGTTTACATATATGTTTACACCTACATTTACTCCTATATTTACACCTATGTCACTCCTTCGGCTTACTCCAAGGCATCGACTAAGGCATAGAACTTAGTCATAACTAAGGCATTGCTTTGTCATCTTTGGCACCCATGGCGACCATTGGCAATAGTTGGCTATGTACGAGCCAATTTTAATTTATGAGTGGCAGTAAGGAGTTTTATATTCACCACGGTGGGAGGATTTGAACCCACAACCTTACTCACATAAGGGGAGTGTTTTACCACTACACTATCTCTTTGTGTTGTCACTCTAGTTCTCTCCTCTTTTATTTAACACAACTTGCATCTCTTTCTTACTTTTTCAAGTAGGCTTGGGCAAGGTGGCACGACGCAAGGCAATGCGGTGTGTCTCAGGGTACATCCTGTTAGGGTACATTTCATTAGGGTACATCAAAATAGGGTACATCGTATTAGGGTACATTGCGTCAAGGTACATCTTTCTAGGGTACATCCTGGTAGGGTACATTTCCCTAGGGTACATCCCGAGAGGGAAGCACTAGAGTGAGGAGGCAAGATACTTGCATGGGTGAGAATAAGGTTCAAGAAACTAAGGTTGAGAGCAAGGAATGTCCGTAGCAAGAGGGTTTTGTTCTTTTCATACTCATGGACCCTACGAATACCATGGAGGATTTTGGTAATTCACCTCTACTTGAGGCAACTGTCAAGCAACAACTAGAGCTCTTGCCGCATGAACTTTGCGGCACTTAGAACAAGATCCGACAATGTGATGATGTACTCCAAAAGATGCAATCTCATGAAGACAACCTTATGAGGGTAGTAAAAGCTGTTATTTTTTTCCAATCTAATGTTACATATTCCAAGATAGGTGTTAAAAGTTACCATTTTCTATGATTTGATGGCCGTAAGGATGGTCCTTTAGTTCTTTCATGGTTGTCATAGTTTGATGATTTTTATATCAATGAAACATATGATGGAAGTGAAAAAGTCAAATTTGCCACTAGCTATTGAGTAGGAAAAGCTCAACTCTGGTGGAATCTCCCGTGACACAGTACAAAGCGTCTTGCAACGTGGAAGGCTTTCCAAGATAAAGTTAAGGATTGTTCTCTTCCTCCTCAATATCATCTATACGTTTAACGTGCATGGACAACCTTTACATGGAAGGAAGGTGACGGAGTCACTACGTACACAAAGCAATTCTGTCAAAATTTACTATTGGTTTGAATGTTTGAAGATGTACTGGAGGATAGCTTATAGCGGAAATACAAAGATGGTTTGGAGGTGGAAATCAAAGCTAAGCTTCACACCTCCAACCTACAACCCTCTATCACAAGGAAGGAGATAAGAAAGAGAGCTCACACACACACTCTCACTCTCAAGGAGAAGCACACACACACAGATTGAGGCAAGGAAGAATGATCTTCTTCTTCTTCTTCTTCTTCTTCTTCTTCTTCTTCTTCTTCTTCTTCTATTACATAAAAGGGAATGTACAAGAATGACTTAAAAAAAAGAATACAGCAAGTGTAATATATAAAGATCAATACATAAGGAAAAAACCTAATGTCCGCGAATGAGTGAGCTGGCAAGGAATAAATGTGCCATTACTCTCGGTAGATAAATCTAATAAAGCTCAATGAAGTATCCCTGACATATACCGGAGTGACCACTATACATGTCAGAGAAACAAAAAACTAGCACGTGTCATCCTGGATCATCACATGTTGAGCTTGATATCTCAACACCCCCCCTCAAGCTCAACGCCATATCCAGTAATCCAAGCATCTCCGGAAACTTCTTCAACTTCTCAACTCCAAGTGCTTTGGTGAAAATATAAGCAACCTGCTCATCTATTGTCACATAAACAAGATCAATATCACATGCTTATACCTTCTCTCTGATGAAGTGATAATGTACCTTGACATGCGTTGTTCTAGCATGGAAAACAGGATTCCATGCTAACTCTATGTTGTTAAGATTATCGCAATAAATAGTGATAGGCTTTCTCACTTCCACACCTAAATCTACAAGTAGCATTTCTAGCCATGATGCCTCACATGCTGCCATTGCATCATCTCTATACTCAGCCTCTGTACTCAACAAAGCAACAGTGGGTTGCTTCTTGCTACTCCATGTAACAATTGCACTCCCAAGTGAGAATAGAAAACCACTAGTAGACCTTCTATCTGGAATGCTACCAGCCCAATCAGCATTAGTGTATCCATAAACCTGCAAATCTACACCAGCCTCATAAAACAATGCATAATCCAAAGTAGCACTCACATAATGTAGAGTGCACCTCAGAGCATCCACAAGTGGCTTCTTGGGAACTTGCATAAACTGACTTTCAATTCCAACAGTATAACTTAGATCAGGCCTTGTAATTGTGAGATATATAAGACTTCCCACAATTTTCCCATACTCAATAGCGTTTTCCAATGCTTCACTTGATGTAGTATCCAACTTCAAATTCTGATCTAATGGCATAGAAATTAGCTTAGAATCAGCCATACCATAATTTTGCAGCATATTCAATGCATATTGCCTTTGGGACATCCATATACCTATTTCTATATGTATAAACACAATGCCCGAGAAATAGTGCAGCACACCTAGATGTTTCATGTCGAATTCCTGTATAAGAAGTTGTTTTACCTCTTTGATGCTTCCTTCATTATCACCACATACAATCAGGTCATCAACGTAAATAGCCACAATAGTGATGCCATCATCAGCCTTCCTTGCATATAGTGAGTGATCTGCATCACACATAGAAAACCCAATGCTGGTTAAGTAATTAGCAATCCTTGCATGCCATGCACGAGGGACTTGCTTCAGCCCATACAAAGCCTTTTGCAACCTGCAAACATATTCTGGATGTTTTGAATCTTCATATCCTTGTAGCTCGTCCATATATACTTCTTCCTGTAACTTATCATGGAGGAAAGCATTCTTCACATCCATCTGATGCAAAGTCCATCCTTTCGTTGTAGCTAATGCAACAAGTGTTCTGATAGTAGACATTTTAGCTACATGGCTAAATGTTTCCTCATAATCGATGCCATATGTCTGTGCATATCCTTTAGCTACCAATCATCCTTTATACCTCCTTATGCTACCATCAACATTATGCTTTACCTTGTCAACCCATTTGCAGCCTATGGGTTTCTTCCGTGTATCATTTCCATAAAGTGCAACCATCTCCTCATCCATAGCTTTTTCCCTATTTGCAATTCCAATTGCATCTTCAAAGCAAAAGGTTCAACATCTTGTATTACCTTTGTCATGTAGGCACAATGACGAGCCATATAACTGTCAGACGTCAATCGTTGCACTGAATTCAGCATCCTCCCATATCTTCTTCGTCCTGCATCACTTCTCCTTGTATCATCTGCATGTGCCCTTCTTATTCCTAGAGTCTTCACAGAGGGCAATCCAAGTTACTCATCAAGACTCTTTTCTGAACCGCTTGAATCTCCATCAACGTCTTCAAAACCTGCACATGTTTTACTACCAGTAGAAAGCTTTTCTTTACCTTTCTTGGATGTATTTGATGAATTTGCTTGACTGAAATTTCCACGCAGTCGTCCACTCCATGGATTTGAGTTGGAACTATTGCTTGGTGATGCATCTAGTCCACTCAAAACTTGAGATTCTGCACTTGATTTTTTAGCATTTTCTTTCTCATTTGGTTCAAGATTTAGTCCTTCTCTAGCATCTGCATAGAATCTTGACATTTCATCAAATACCACATCTCTTCTCAAATACCATCAATCTGTTGTAGTGGAAGACACAATTTTCTGCCTTTGGATTAAGCTTCATCCTCAATTCATCTAGGACATGTACATATGCAGTATAGCCAAAAACTTTCAAATGTGATAAGTTTGGCTTTTTACCTATAAACTTCTCTTCAGGTGTAACTTGATATACAGTAGTACTCAGAGTTCTGTTCATGATGTCTACAACACTATGCACAGCTTCTACCCAATAACAATGAGGCATATTCTTCTCAACCATCAAGGCTCTTGCTATTTTTGCAATATGTCTATTTTTGCGGTTAGCAACACCATTCTGTTGTGGTGTGTACGTGCATGAAAACTGATGCCGAAATCCATGATTTTTTAGAAAACTGTTGAACTCATTTGACATGTATTCACCTCCTCCATCAATTCTTAATGTCTGAATGTACTTCCCTGTCTACTTTTCCACCATAGCTTTAAAATTTTGGAAGTGAGTGAACATCTCGCTCTTCTCTTTCATGAAATATACCCATACTTTGCGTGTATGGTCATCAATGAAAGTAACAAAAAACCTGTAACCGCCCATAGATGTGGTCTTTGTTGGACCCCAAACATCTGTATGTACTACTTCTAGTACATTCTCACTAACATGCTTGTCATGTGGAAATGATGCTCTTAACTGTTTACCAAATTGACATGCTGCACATACCTTTTGCATTTCTGCAACTTTGAAATTCCATAGTCCATGGACAATCTCCTTTGACTGCATCAATTTTAGCCTTTGCAAGTTTGCATCTCCAATCCGTTTGTGCCACATCTCTATATCAACAATAACTCATACACCTTTTGCAAAACATCATTTCTTTGAAAATTTCTACAACCTCTTTGGCTCCCCCTACCTCGAAACTATCCTCTTCCTCCTGCATGATTTTGTTGTTGACCTTGGTCTTGGTTATTGTTTCCTCTTCCACTTCCAAAACGTCTACCTCTGCCTCTTCCTCTGCCATAGTAGAATACCTGCTTAGAATTGGGCTTTCCTTGGGAGTTTGAATCCTCCCCAAAATTCATTTCTTCAATAATCAGCATAGATACCAGATCAACAAAGTTTGGAATATTTTCCCTGGTTTATATAGAAGTTTTGAACTGCTTATATGTAGCTCCTAAACCACGAAGGCATACTTCCACCTTATCATCATCATCTACATTCACTCCAATAGATGCAAGTGACTCACATATGCTTTTGATTTTCAGGGTATAGTCACTTACCGACATGCTCTTTTTCTCCAAGGTATGCAGCTCGTTCTTGAGTTGCAGTTTCCATGCCTTTGTATTGGTCTCATACAATGTGACCAAACTGTTCCAAGCCTCTTTTGAAGTCTTGGCATCCTGTATGTGTCCAATCATGATATCATGTATGCTAACAGATAGCCAATACATTACCTTTCATGCTCCATGATTCCATTCCTCATATGCTCTTACTTGATATGCAATCCGATTCCTTTCTGGTAATCGTAGAGCATTTTCATTTTCTCCTTTGATGTACTTCCGGTGGCCTTTTCCCATCAGGAAATTCATCATTCTGAATCTCCAAGCATGGAAGTTGTTCTTGTCTAGCTTATCGCTCATAAGTTGACTCATTCCATCTACGTTTGCCATTTTTGCAGCAATTCACAACACTACAACACACTACAAGCAGCACTTCTACTTGAACACTACCGCACTATGACGCGACAATTCGATCTCAGAAAAACATAGTTTTCGTGTACCAACAGTACACGAAACTACTTGAAATTCTAGATCTGGAATATATGGGTGTTGCCGAACACAATGTAAGTTACAGTTTTTGAAACTGACATGGTTTTTCTACGGGCCCCACCTCGTGGGCTCAAAACGGAGGTCGAGATGGCTTCTACCTTCACGCCGATTTTCCTAGCATATTGCACCAAAAGGAAATCGAAAACCAAGTACAAGACCTACTACAGAAAGGACATATAAGGCCTAGTTCTTCTCCATTTGGAGCACTAGTTCTCCTAGTCAAGAAGAAGAATAAAACTCATCGAATGTGCATTGATTATAGAGCCTTTAACAAGATCATAATAAAGAATAGATACAGTATTACTCAAATAGATGATCTCTTAGACAAATTACGAGGCGCTTGTGTCTTTAGTAAACTTGATCTTAAATTGGGTTACCATCAGATACCTATATTGCAAAGCAATATTTTTAAGACTGCATTTGGAACTCAAAACGGCCATTATGAATTTATGGTAATACCCTTTGGACTTACTTATGCCCCTGCTACGTTTGTACGAATGATGAAAAACATTTTTCTTGATTACCAAGCTTTTGTTCTTGTATTCTTCGATGATATACTTTTTTACAATAAGAATGACAGTGAGCATGAGAAGCATCGTAACAAAGTTTTTCATTTGCTACGAGAGAACACACTTTATGCTAATCCTGAAAAGAGTTACTTCTTCCAACATAAGCTAGAATATCTCGGACATATTATTTCAAGTGAAGGTGCGCCACAATCAGTCAATGATGTTGGTTCTTCTCTTGGGTTGGCTAGTTTCTATAGGAAGTTTGTTTGAAATTTTTCTTAGTTAGCATTGCCTCTTACCTTGTTATTGAAAAAGAAAATAAAATTTGCATGTGGACTTACCCAACAACAATCCTTTGAAAAACTCAAACATGCATTCGAGAGTAGGAAGTTTAGAAAAGAATTATAGTACATATGATAAAGAAGTTTTAGTCGTGCATGCTTTGTGAATTCTGAAACACTATCTTATGGGCTCTAAGGTCTTAATCAAAACCGATCAACATGTTATTAAGGATGTATTAAATCGGCCCTTAATCTTTGATCGGCATCTTAAATGGGCTTCATTCATTCAAAATTTCCAAACTATGATCCAATATCAACCTCGTAAAGCTAATGTTGTAGCTTATGCTCTTAGCCATTTCCCTTCACATTCTGTTGTTTTGCATAATCTTTCTGCCATCCAAATTCATTCTTTTCAATAAATGGTTTCCACTTATGCATCTGATTTGTATTTGTCACGTGCATGGCATGACTTCAACAATGGTGCATCTTTATCTCATGAACATTATACATTTCATAATGGTTTTCTTTAATCTCAATATAGATTATGCATAACCCAAGGTTTTAAAGATTTTTTCATCAAAGAAATGCATGAACCATCTTACATGGGTCATAGAGGCATAGAAAGCACCATTTCTGCTTACAAAGATTTCTTCTTTTGGCCACACATGGAAAAAGATATTGCACACTATGTTTCTCAATGCATTGTATGTGAGCATGTAAAACATCATCATGATAAACCATTTGGATTATTAATGCCACTCCCCATTCCAAACGAACCATGGGAAAAAATCTCTATGGATTTTATCACAGGTCTTCCTATCACTTCATCAAATAATGATCTGATTTGGACAATACTTGATAGGTTTAGTAAATATGCATATTTCATTCCATGTAAAAAAACTTTGTCTGCATCTCACGCTGTGAAATTATTCATTAAATGCATTTTCCCACATCATGGATTTCGTAAAGTAATGTTATCTGATCGTGATGTTCATTTATGCAAGGTTTGCCTTATTTTAGCATTTTGGTTCTAAAATAGATTTTAGCTCTGCATTCCATCCTGAAAGTAATGGACAAAGTGAGGCTACAAATAGAACTATCCTTGATTTATTGCATTGCTTTTCATTAGATAGTCCCATTAACTGGGATGAAAAGTTGTCATTGCTTCACTTTGCTTACAACAACACCACAGACACCACTACTGGTCGTGCACCTTTTGAATTTATTTATGGTAAAAAGCTTCCCACTCCCATGTCACTCACCCAAATCGACATTCTAATGGCTGATTCTATTGCTCAAGTTCATATTTCTATACTTCACGATGTTCGTGAGCACATTACAAAAAGTCAGGAGCGATATACACATATTATCAATACAAAAGGATTAGCGGATGAATTCAAGGAAAATCATCTTGTGTGGTTGCGTATCATTAAAAGACGTCTCAAAAATATTTTGCAACTTCTATTTCAGGTGTAAGTCTTTAGGATTATGGTTTTTAGGTTAATAAAAAAAACCAAATGTTCTAAAATGTCCATATTGTATCAGATGGCTAGTTTGGATTTGGAGGAGAGAATGGCATGTCCTTCCACTCACTGCAAGTATCAAATTTATCAAAAACGATGGATTTGTGTTGCACATGTTAGAGACTATGGATCCTTTGATAAAAGTCAACTACAAAACCTATGCTACCATTCACATGGCCCACTTGGTGAGCAGGTGGACCCAAATGACATTACACCGATAACCTCTCGTGGACAAAAGAGAACAAAAAAGGAGTTAGAAGTACAAGATACTAATAGCATTACACAGAATGAACACATGGAAGAAATGCTCGAAGCATTTTATGAGATGGATGAAGATCATGATGGTGGAGAAGATTCCGTGAGTTTCATGGACACAACAAAATTTTCATGATCAGAAGTCGATGAAGAATACGAAAACATGCAAAGAATAGCTCGTTTACCACTATGCAATGGAGCAAAGATAAATGTACTATGTGCATCACTCGTGATGCTCAATTTGCAATCCATTTATGGATGGTCAAATAGTAGCGTCTTTGAATTGTTTAGGTAAGTGGATTTGAAATAAACTTTCATTGCTGTATCAAAATAACTTTAATTACTTCCATAGCTGAGTTAATGTCATGGCATGTAGAGATCAGGTCTACAGATGGTGTAATACAGTAAGTGGCCAGAGTTTGCTAGTGAGACTTGGAACATATGTCTAGGCCTAGCTATGGATTGAGTAAATCCATTTGATTTACGTAGCTCTTCATGGAGCACATGGCCTCTATGTTTGGTCAATTATAACATCCCACAATGATTGGCCACAAAGAAGGGTCATTTATTATTAGCTCTTATTGTGCTAGGTAAGTATAAGGTAAAAAACATGGATGTATACCTTACACCACGCGTTAAAGAGCTTCACATTTTATGGGATGGGATTACAGTGCATGACATGTCTCAACCGATAAGAAGACACGATGTGCGAGTGCAAGGCATACTTATGTGAATGATGCATGATTGGCCTGGTTATGGTGAATGTTCAGGTTTGTGAATTTCATGTAGTGGTTTGGCACATTTTGAATTTGATTCTTATATGTAGTACTTTGCCACATTTTGTATTTGCCTCATATATGACAGTGTTTTGCCACACTCTTGTACATGCTTCATTTATGAAATATATAACTTTTTTTTGTACATGGTTCATGGTTCATGGTTCATTCTCATCATCTCTTTTGTGTCTGATAGTATTTTGCTTTATGAAATCATATTTCGGTTTCCATTAGAGTACACATCACATGTACTCGGTTTTTTTTGGTAGAGTGTATTGTCTTTTGTTAAACAACATCATGCTAATGTTGTTGTAGCAAAAGACAACACACTCTGCCAAAAAACAAATTTCCAGATATGGTCATCGGTATGAACGAGGATACTCCTAGGATGGTCACCGATATGCGTGACAGTACACCAAGCAATCACGGGTATGGTCATGGGTATAAGCATCGGTATGAGCGTGGAAAACCGATGCTCATATCGATGCTCACACCGATGCTCATACCGATGACCATACCGATGCTTATACCAGTGCCTATACCGTCGTTTTGGCTTGGATGCCTATACAGAAACTTACATCGACATTGGGGAAAAAAGGCACCCATTCAATTTCCTCAGTAAAAGCCTCGGTATACACCCGATATGTTGTAGTGTTGGATAATGAAGACATAGAGGAAGTGGTGGAAGTTGAATCAGATGTGGAGGAACTGCATAAAAAATGAGTAAATTGAATAGGATTTCAAGGATTAAATCAAGATCATGGGCAAGCATATATTTATAGTTAAAAAGGGAAATTTCAAATATACTATGTTGTGCCAAGAGTCTTACAAGCTCCAAGGGTCACATCTAGTGTATAAAAGAAGGAAGGAAATTGGTTTAATTAAGCTTCCTGATGGACCAATTTTTTTCATAGATTTTACCACATGTGATCGTGATGGTTTCATTGCAAGAAGTAAAAAGAGACAATTTTGATCCTTAGCTTATGTGCAAAGTCAATAAATAGTAAGAGGAGCAAGAGTAAATCACCATAATTCTAGAGCATACTAAAGTAGCCTTATAGTTTAATTCTATGGGCAAAAAGATTATGTGATCTTTGTTAAAACGAATGAAGCTTCTTACAAAGGATATTCTAAGTTCCAATATTTCAAAACAAAACCTAATGAAGAATTGAAAATTAGGACATTTTTGTAGCTGATCTGCTTTAAAGACTTCCAAGATACACCATGCCTCATAAACTAGTGACCCTAGTTATGATGAGTACTAAATATAACACAAAACCATTTGGTGTATTTGACATGTCACTCTAATCCATGATCAACTAAAATAAGTAGATTACCATTGAGAATCCAAGAAATATATGAATTGAGCCCCACTTTTCACAAAAATCATATATCATGTATTGGGAATCAAAGATAAGCTTCAGTTTGTACTAGAGGCTCAAGTTTTTAGAGAAGCAATTGCTAGTGTAAAGAGTCTAGGGAGGAAAATGGTGGATAAAGAGGGTACAAAGAAAAGAAAAGAGATTGTAGATGATGTCCAACCTCCCTTGACAAAAAGAAGTTGGATCTCAGAAAGTTAGAATTCGAGGATAACATGTTGATAGACGAAGAAGTGAGATTGAAGCAAAAGAGGTTGCAAGCAGAAAAAGAGCCTCATCCACCTCAAACCAGAAAACAGCAATTATACTCTTATTTAATGCAAGATAATAACAAAAGGGCATTGTAAGATGCCCAATATCAAAATATGCTAGAAGATTATTCTAAAAATGCTACTAACTCAACCCAAGCTAAACTTGAACACTATGAAGAACTGTATGAACATATGATAAATGCAAAGATTGAAGTCATGTTTGTAAAAAAAAGATGCAAATTTATTGGCATACTTCCAAGAACTTCAAGGATCATCTAACAAAAGAAACATAGTGGTGGAAATAGTGAATAAAAAGGACCCAAACTTAAAATATAAGTTCAAATAGCCAAAGCAGAAGGAAAAAGAGGAAAAGAAGGAAAAATAGGATATTTTGTACCTCATGAGCAATTAGAAGGAGGATCTATTTTGATCCAAAAGATAGAGCAGAGCAATGAGGATAGAGAAATAGAAGATCATGTTGGAGTCACAGTGGTTGATAATCTATCCAAGAGTGATGATGATAGTGATGTAGAGGGTTTTCTCTTAAGAAGTTTGAACTTATCAAAGCCCAATATTCCTAGAATCTAGTAGGAAAGAGTATAGGAACAAAGAGCATGATCAAAATCATAGAAGAAGAAAAGGAACATGAAGCACATACAAAAAAGATAGACTCACAACAAACCACAACAAAAGACATCTAGAACGCTATGGATGGTATTTAAAAAGATCATGATTTATAGGACATGAAAAGGAAAGATGTGTCAGAGCAAGAGCAAAATGAACATGAAGAAGAATATGAAGAAAATGATAAATAATTGTAGAATGATAATGAGGAAGAGGAAGAAATTAAAAAAGAGGATCAATATTCACAGGAGTGAGAAGAAGAAAAAGAAGAGGATGAAGGTGGAAAAGAATTGGAGATTATTAAACAAAAAAAGCAAAAGAATTGACTAGAATTCAAAGAGATATCAGAGGAATATGTGAGATAGTTATCAATAAAAAAGAATAGTTTAGACCGTCAAGTAAAAATGTAATTTTATCTGATATGGCTACTAAATTTTAACTCATGAAAGGAAATAAATTTGATGAGTATAAAAAGGAATAGGATAGGATGTCTATAGAGTTAAGGGAACAAAAGAGAATCATAGAATCCTATCAAGAGAAAGGGATCAAGTTGCAGACTGAATGAATGCAACACAAAAGTAGAATCTCATTTATGGAAGATACGTGCAAGAAACATATAGAGACCATCAAAATATTAGAAGCAGAGGTAAAGCACTTGGAATGAAAGAATAAAATTTAGCAAATTTTTGACCAAGTATTGAGAAAATCAAATGAGGAGATTATTAGAGTACTTATGGGAGAAGAAAACTGAATATTAGAAGGAACGGAGATGGCGGAGAGGTCATATGAGGATCAAAGTGAGGAGTTGAAAACTATGAAACAAGAAATAGAAAAATTGAAAGAACAAATGAAAGATGCAAAAGAGCTAGAAGAATAAGCTGATAGACATGCTACAAATGTTATGAGAGGTTAAAATAATCTCAATGAAAAAGTAAAAAATAAAATGATCTTGTGGCAACAATAGAGGGCTATGTTGATGATAGAGATAGGGCTATGGAAAGCTAAGTCCAACATCCAATCAAAAGAGATCATGATTGAAGATGAGGTAAACCTTTTGCAAGGAAAGATATAGAATCTTTGTAATTGTAGTAAATTAAGGTATCCCAAAATTTCTAAAAATGAGCAAGATTCTTCCTCATCATGAGTTGTAACATATGTATTTTTTTAGAATTTTAAGAGCTCTCAAGATGGCATATTTTTAGAGTATAACTTAGAAGGACCTATTTTAAGTGTGAACATGCACACATAAAAGGTATGAAAAAATCAATTTTGAATACTTTCTTTATAATCTTGGATTTTGATTAGTAATGAGAACTAGAGAGCTCTTGCTATTGTCTTGCCTCATCATTAAGTTTTCATGGTAATTTCAAGGGGATTTCGTAAGCTTTTTTCATGGATTTATCTTTTTTGTCATTAGTTCTAGGTATGTATTATGCATCCATGAGTCTATTCCCATCCCTTAAGCACTAAGAATTGGACTACGAGTTGTTTTCTCAAGACTATATGAATCTATCAGAATTGTGATTCTCTCTTGAAGGGGTTGTAGTTACTCAGATGTCTTCCTTATTAGAAAAGCACACTTTAGGCACAAGAATCCTTGAAAAAACTTCCTTTTAGCACAAATTGCATTCCAAAAGAAGAAAGATATAGAAACTTTATAGAAAGCTGTGATGTGCTTATCTTTGAATGATAATACTTGTAGTCCATTCACAAAAAAGGGGATAGGGTCTTAGTATACTTATCAGATTGACAAGTTAGAATGTTTGAGCTTTTTGATCCTTTATGCTATGATGGTTCGAGATGATAACTCCAAAGTGCAACAAACGCCTTGGTACTTGGAGTAAGAAATTTTGCTAAATGGCTCATCACTACTTTTTCCAACTCTAAGAAATTGTCATTCATGCTTTTAATGCATTGTTCCTTCATCTATAACTGTTATATGGAGCTGACTTAATTCCTTTGGAATGAGGAAGTCAACTCTACCTCCTTTGGCTCTCTATCAAAGGATGATGGTGTAGGAGGTGATTTAGGAGTTCATTCTAAATTTCACTCATCATGCTTATGCTTTGGATCCTTCTCTTGTGTTTTCTGCGATTGATCAATTTGGTATTGGAGGTTGAGATTTTCTTCACTGTATGTATTTATGTTTTTCCATGGATTTTCTATGAAGGCCTAAAACGAGAAGTTCTTTTGAGCACTTCCTATTGCTTCTTCTAATAGATTTTATAGATGTCTTTGTGACTAGAATATATCACAAGTAATTATTATTTTTTTCCTTCTCGAAGCATAGATCTTCCATTTGTATATTGATTGGAGGACTCATTTCATGCTCTCTAACTAGTTGGTCACTTAGATCTTCAATATTTCTTTCTTTCTTTCTTTCCGATGTATATACCGAGTGTAACACCGAAGTCGCGAAGATTTCAGGCCCGTTCATTTGCCTCGGTAGCAACCTCGGTGTACCCTCGATATGTTGTAGTGCAAGATAAAGCTTTGAGAAGTTTAGGATAATTAAACAAAAGGACATAAAAAGGAATATTACAATAGAAGTATATATGTCAGAGTATCACAACTCAAGGGACTCTAAAACCTAGATCTTTGAGTCTCTAGGAAAGAAATGTCATTGAAATCAGCCCTGTGTTTGAAATAGCTTAGAGGATCCTTATACATTTGGGTGATTTCCCCCCGAATTCTTGGGAATTTAAGACAAAGAAATTGATAAAGAATTCTTGGGACTTTAAGACAAAGAAATTGAATGGATGCAATTTCTTTGCGACGTCAGTGTTGCGGTCGGTATGCGTGACGGAAACAAAGCGCCAGTATGGGCATCCCTATAATCACCGGTATAAGTGTCGGTATAATCGCCCATATAAGCATCTATATTTCTGACGCTTCTACCGATGCCCATACCGATGACTCTGTTGGAAGTACCGACGCTTATACCGATGACTGCTGGGAGTACCGACGCTGATATTGATGACCATATCTGCAAATTGTTTTTGGGCAGAGTGTGTTGTCTTTTGCTACAACAATGTTACAATGATGTTGTTTAGCAAAAGACAATACACTTTGTCCAAATAAAATTGAGTACACGTGATATGTACTCTAATGGCAACCAAAACATGATTTTATATGAGGAAAAATGAACCATGAATCATGTACAAAAAGTTGTATATTCCATAAATGAAGGATGTAGAAGAGTGTGGCAAAGCATTTCCATATAGGAACCGAATACAAAATGTGACAATGCACTTCCATATAGGAACCGAATACAAATTATGGTACATCATTGCCACATAAGAGTGTAATAAAAATATGTGGCAAAGCACTACCATACATATGCAGAAGGGGATCAAAACATTGACACCTACAATCCTGCAACAAAGCATCTGCGTAAAATGAGACAAATTGACATGACATTTATGAACAACAACTAAAAATATGAAACCCAGATATAAGTTTACCTCATCATAGATTCTCCCATGAAATGATAGCATCGCGTCCCTCTAAGTCCTGCAACAGTGCATCCAATCCAGGACAATATCCATAAGCTTCTTCGGTTCACATCGGAGGACGACCAACTGCCAACTCCTATAATAAACATGTAAAATGTTAGATGAACATACATGATGTGCTTAACACAAACAAATTCAATAATCAAAATGATACTTACAAATTGGTAGCGCATATTGTCGTATCCGCTGCTACCTAAATGCGACATTCCAACCATATGTAAACGCGTGGCCGCCGCATCTCACTGCTGACGATATCGATCAGGAGTATGTTGTTGCTCATCCTGAATTGATTCCCACTCTTTAACATCTAACCATACAGGCTTCGGTAAGCCTGCTCTAAAAGCATCGCGAGCCTCGGACCGCCGATGAAACATCACATCGTATACCGTATGCTAAATCCATTATGAACTCAAAATAGGATGCCCAGGTGCTCTGTGACATATGAGTCAATGTTCTTCTTTGATTATTGTTTCATGTATTTTGATGCCAACATATCTTACTCATCAACTTGTTTCTTTTGCATCTTTGTAAGAATGTCGCGGCGGTCACAAGAAGGGCAGAAAGGAGAAACAATGTTGAGAGGGATGCATCACTTGCTCAGAGATGTACGTCTTCTTGATCAGTCCGAGACCTCATGGCCCACTCGGTTCATGTAGTTGCAACGGAATTTTTCCTCCCGCATGAATTGTGGGCGACAATGACCACGCCAATTAAGATTCAAAGCCAACAGGTTCAGTTTTCTCTGGTTCACGTCACATGTGTTCTCTTCTTATTGATCGAAACAGCAGCTGAGCTGTATTGCAGACGTCGTGACAAAGCGCTTCTCCGCAGGCAGATCAGACCGTGTTAACCTTCCTTGCTACGGAGGATTCCACGCCATTGTTCAATCGGAGACTCGAGAGGGTCTCGGAAATTTCGGAGTCGAAATCCCTCCACGAAGAAATGAAGCACAGACGCATATCGGGCCTGGCCACTCCGTCAACATGCAAAAATAGCTCTGCTGGGCGAGCCTTGCGCAGGCAAAGGCGCATGGGGGTGGCCTTATCTTTTTTTTTTGAGAAAAACAGGAAGTATAAAATTGATGCTAGAAAAAAATTACAACATCAGCAGAACACTACTCAAGATGGAGGGGGAGGACTCACTTGAGATAGTGGTTAGCATAATCATCAAGGAATGTGATCATGTCCCTCCTAGAGTTTGAATACATGGGGAGGAGTTTGGCTTTCCAAACATTGTGTCGGTTATTCTTCATAATCAAAAAGGGGCTCATGTGATCCACATGCGGATCTTTACAAGAAGTGATGAAACTAAGGACTTTCTTTAAACCGAGAAGACATGAGTAAAAGTAATCTTTACAATTCTTACTAAAAATGGCACTATTCCTATTTTTCCAAATATACCACAAGAGGTGGTTTCTTATAATCTGCCATAGAAGGATGTCCATGCCACAGGATTCTCCTATCAAAATATCTTTGCAACTGGGTATTTTGAGCCCCTGAATCTGACAGAAGGACCAGATTACCACCCAGAATCTGACAGCAGATTTACATTTGATAAATAAATGATCCAAATCCTCTTCTTTCCCACAGAGCTTACAGAGACCAGCATCAATTTTATACTTCCTAGCATGACAACCAGTCCAGACACCTTTGTGAAGAATGAGCCAGTTAAGAGTGGCCTGTTTGTTGGAGAGAGGGAAGGCCCAAGCACACTGAAACCTGTACTTCCATTGAATATGGGACCATTGCAGATCCCATTTTTTGTTGAGTTTCCCAGAGATCTCCTTTATGCTTCTAACCCTTCTCTTGTAGGAGCTTAACATATCCTCAGCCAAGACTTGGAGTGTGATCTCTTTCTTCCATAAATTGGCCTCCATCTTTTCAATCAGCTGCTCTTTCTTGCCCAGGAGAATCTGTTTACACTGCACAGACAAACCATCAAAATCAAGAATATAATTGTTGTCTACAACTTCACCTTCAGTCATCAGGTCCTTCCAATGAGCAAAGCCTTTTTTCCTACATTTATTCCATCTGATAGGGAGGGACTGGTGAGTGTCTCTTTCAGACCATCCTAGCCACATAGAATCCTGCTTAATGAAGGAAGAATTGTTAGTAAACCAAATAGGGAGAGTATAGTTGGATTTAATTATCATCCAGGCCTTCCAAAAATTACATATAAGTTGGCTACCCTTAGGGACAAAAACAGCCAGGGAAGAGACCACATCCCAAAGAGAACAATTATCCCAATATTTATTGTTCTTAACACTGAATCTGTTAACATTCCTTTTGATCAAACAAGCCCAGTAATCATTGGAGGAAATGGATCTAACAATCCACTTGGCAGCCATTTGAGTTGCCATCCTGGTAGGGCAGATAAGTCCAAGGCCTCCTTCCAATTTTTTCATACAACAGATGCTCCAGGCAACTTTGGGAATTTTTGATTCCCCCCATAAAAACTTTCTAGCCAGAGAAATAGCCTGCCCCAACTGCTTTTTACTTGGCTGCCAGCAAGAAAGAAAATAAGTCAGAGAGGGGAGAATGTAATGCTTCAGAATAAAAGTTCTCTGAGACAGACTGTTATTCACATAGGCCCATTTATGAGTTTTAGCTCTAAATTTATCAAGCATCCAATTCCATCTCTGTGTTAGAGTATGATCAATGTCTACCCCTCATGATTGTATGCACATTTTGTAAGGCCCCCTTTATGAGGAGAAGCCAAGCGTGCATTACCCAATTGATGGGAATCCCAACTTGAATGTTGGATGAAGGTCATATTGGACCATGTAAGATATTATAAGGAAAGGGAGTTACCAGGGTCCCCAATTGTGGGGTCCGGGGGCAGCGCCCCCGGCGCGACGGTAAAGGGAATATTCCATGGAATATTCCCTGTCGGAGTCAGAAATCATTTATATTTGTTAGGTCGGTTCAACCAGTCTAAGCCGTGTATGGCAATTACGCGGGCGGTGGCCGCCCACGCTCTACCGCCCATGTATAGCCGTCCATGGCAGGCCACCCATGATCCTATATATACATGACTTCTGCACTACCTAAGACATTGAGTTGAGCCAGCATACCTCTACCTTGTATCTCCCTATCTAGAGTTGTCTAGATCACCATTTAAGCTCTACCTTGAGAGCGCACGGGTGGACAACGCCATCATCTTTGTACTTGCTGCTAGTAGAAAATTGTTGAGATTCTCCTATATCTGTTATCTTCTCTGCTATTGCTCCTGTGTTATATTGCGTAACTATTGTCTTACATGGTATCAGAGCTGTAAGATTCGAATAGCTTGAGAAGTATCATTATTTTAGCCTACTAGCAGACTAGAATATCAGTAGATTATTCGAGTGATTACATGATGGCTTCATCGTCGAACAATAGTCTTGGTGCTTCAGCTAATGTTAATGTTGCACCTATTCGAATTCGTCCACCTGCATTCACTGAAGGGAAGCTGGATGGAACCAACTATACACTCTGGAAGTTCAAAATTTCTGCAATTTTGGACTCCTATGAATTACTTGACACTGTCATGGGACTGATGGGATTGGATCCAGAGCCTATACCAGTTGAAGATCCAGCAAATTCAAGATTGATGATTCAGCCAGATCCTGATCTTCTACGAGCTTGGAAGAGGCGGAATGCTGATGCATTATGTGCGATTGTCACTAGTGTAAGTGATTCTGTGCTTACTTTAGTTCAACATACTACTAAAGCACATGAGGCTTGGGGCATATTGGCTCGACAATATGAGACCAAGAACCACACTAGGATACAGAATTTAGAAAATCAGTTGGCAAATGAAAAGCATTCCGATTCTGAAAAGGCTGAAGATTTTATCAAACGGATAAAGCATCTTCAAGATCAATTGGCTGCAGTTGGTGTTGTTATAACACCAGAAGAGCTGGCTCGAAGATCTGTGCGTGTTCTTCCAGCAAAGTATGATGGATTAGTAATAGCCCTTAACACTCAGGTAAGGCCAACTCCTCTTACATTTGAAGAGTTTTGTGCCACGCTTTTAGAAGAAGAGATGCGGCTGAAGAATAGGCAAAGTACAACTGATGCTGCATTCTCAGCAAATGCAAAAGGTAAAGGCTCTTCAGAGGGATCAAAGAAGAAGTCAAAGAAGAAAAAGTTCACAGGAAGTTGCTTCTATTGTGAAAAGAAAGGCCATGCCATCAAGGATTGCAGAAAGAAGCAAGCTGATGAACGGAATGGGACTGTAAAATCATCATGGAAGAACAAAGAGTCTGCGAACAACACAGAGCTGGAACTTTGGGTAGCTATTGAAGAGGTATGTTCATCTGCTCAAGCTCGTGTTGATGAGCCATGGATTTTAGATAGTGGAGCTTCTCGCCATATGACTAGTAAAAAGGATTGGTATAGTTCCCTAGTGCCTCTACGGGAATCCATCAATGTAGTGGTGGGAAATGACTCCAAGTGTCCAGCTGAAGGAACTGGAACCATCTCTTTTATCACTTCTCCAGGTGTTGAGAAAAAGTTATCCGATGTTCTCTATGTACCTACACTCAAAAGAAATTTGTTGTCAGTTTCTGCAATAACAGATCGTGGACTCGAAGTTCACTTCAATAAGAGTGGTGCGGAAATCATGGATTCATCAGGTAATGTTGTAGGTAAAGGCATACGACGGGATAACTTGTATGAGTTAAGTGCTTTAACTGCTACAGAAGATAAAGATGTAGGCAGGTTATGGCACCAACGATTTGGGCATCTCGGATTTGCAGTTTTGAAGGAGATGCAACGAACAGGGATGGTTGCTCATATGCCTGCATTTTCAGAGTTGCAGGAACCTTGTGAAGCTTGTATGATGGGCAAGCAACAACGAAAGGCATTTCCAAGAGAGACCAGCAATCGATCTCAAGCTCCTCTAGAGTTGGTACATGCTGATCTCTGCGGTAAAATGTCTACACCTGCTTTAGGAGGATCTTTCTACTTCTTGCTGTTAGTCGACGATTATAGTAGAAAGATGTGGGTTTATTTCATTCGAGAGAAGGCTGATGCTTTTGAAAAATTTAAAACGTGGCATAAGTATGTAGAAAATGAATCAGGAAGGAAACTAAAGAAATTTAGAACAGATAGAGGAGGTGAATTCTTGTCAACAGAATTCAACAATTACTGTAAGGAGCATGGTGTGAAAAGGCAACTTACCACAGCTCATACACCCCAACAAAATGGCGTTGTTGAGCGCAGGAACAGGACAGTAGTTGAAATGGCTCGTTGTATGTTAAAGGCTCAAGACATGCCTGATTCATTCTGGGCAGAAGCAGTCAATACAGCAGTCTACATCCTCAATCGAAGCTACACAAAAGCTCTGAAGGGGATGACTCCTCAAGAAGCATATTCTGGTAAAAAGCCTTCAGTTTTGCATTTCAAAATTTTTGGTTGTTTCTGTTATGCACATATTCCTGATTCAACAAGATCAAAGTTGGATTCAAAAAGCAAAAAGTGTGTCTTCCTAGGATATAGTGAAGAGTCTAAAGCATACAGGTTATGGGATCCTGAGGCAAGGAAGATTTTTGTCAGCCGAGATGTGGTGTTTGATGAACGACCACACTTAGTAGAAGATAAAGGTAAATCTACTATCTCATCAAACGGAGAAATATCTCACCTTGTGCCTATCAAAAGACAGGTTAAAGTTGAGGAGGAGGAAACATCTGATGGAGAAATTTCCTCAATAAAAAGCCAACCAATTGTAGCTGCACAGCGTAAGCCACTACCGAAGTGGGCACAACAGCTCTTTGATGATCACAATCCACATGTAGATGCACCAGAATCATCATCGGATGGATTACGAAGATCAAAGAGAATAGAGGAGCAAAGAAGAGCCTCAGAACACATTGTTAACATGGCTCTAATGGCAGATATCATGGGTTCGATAAAGGAACCTACCACCATTGAAGAAGCCATTGATGATCCAGATTGGAGAGCGGCAATGCAGTCTGAGTATGATAGTATACTCAAAAATGATACATGGGATCTAGTCGACTTGCCGCCAAAGAAGAAGGTAATAGGTACTAAATGGATTTGGAAAGCTAAGTATAAAGCTGATGGAACATTAGAAAAGTATAAGGCACGATTAGTTGCACAGGGTTTTTCACAGATTGAAGGATTTGATGTTCAAGAAACTTTTGCACCAACAGCACGCATGACAACTATTCGGACGGTACTTGCAGTAGCTGCACAAAAGTCTTGGCCTATTTTCCAGATGGATGTCAAATCTGCATTTTTGAATGGTCACCTCAAGGAGGAGGTATATGTATCTCAACCACCAGGTTTTGAGGTGCCCAATTCAGAAAATAAAGTTTGCAGGTTGAAGAAAGCTTTGTATGGACTTAAGCAAGCTCCACGGGCTTGGTACCAACGAATTGATCATTTTTTCAAAAATATGGGTTTTGAAAGAAGTACTTCTGATGCTAACTTGTATGTAACGAAAAGGGATAGCAAGCTAGTTGTTGTCATTGTATATGTAGATGATTTGATCATTACAGGAGATCATCAGGAACTCATCAATCAAACTCGGATCAGCTTGGGAACTGAGTTTGAAATGACAGACTTAGGTCTACTCCATTTTTGTCTGGGAATTGAAGTATGGCAAAGGAAGGATGGCATTTTCATCTCACAACAAAAATATTCCAAAGAAATTCTCAAGGCATTTGGAATGATGGACTGCAAACCAACTAGCACACCTATGGAGGTAAATCATAAGCTATCTATGGATGATAACATGCCTGATGTAGATGCTAAGAAGTATAGGAAGCTCGTTGGAAGTCTTATTTTTCTGTGCAACACTAGACCAGACATTTGCTATGCTGTTGGAGTGTTAAGCAGGTTTTCCAACAAACCTAAGGAGAGTCACTGGAATGCTGGAATGCGAATTCTAAGGTACATTGCAGGAACCTTGGATTTTGGTATTTTGTATACCACAGGTGATACACTCCAAGGATATTGTGATTCAGATTGGGCTGGAGATTGTGATTCTAGAAAATCAGTTTCTGGATATTGTTTCTCACTTGGTTCAGGAATATTTTCTTGGGTAAGTAGGAAGCAACCAACTCTCGCACTCTCCTCCACTGAAGCAGAGTACAAAGCAGCTTGTTTTGCTTCTTGTGAGGCAGTCTGGTTAAGGAGAATTCTTGCAGATATAGGCTTTCCATCAAATATGCCAATTGTACTCAAGTGTGATAATCAAAGTTGTATGGCTATTGCAAAGAACCCAGTATTTCATGCTCGCACCAAGCACATAGAAGTACAGTACCATTACATTCGTGAGCTAATTGAAGATGAAACTGTGGAGCTAGAATATTGCCCAACAGAGGCAAATTGTGCTGACATATTCACTAAAGCACTTGGAAGAGAGCAGCTCAACAAGCATCTTCAACAGATGGGCATAGGACCGAGACCTACTTGATTTATCATCGGTAAACATTGAGGGGGGGTGTTAGAGTATGATCAATGTCTACCCCTCATGATTGTATGCACATTTTGTAAGGCCCCCTTTATGAGGAGAAGCCAAGCGTGCATTACCCAATTGATGGGAATCCCAACTTGAATGTTGGATGAAGGTCATATTGGACCATGTAAGATATTATAAGGAAAGGGAGTTACCAGGGTCCCCAATTGTGGGGTCCGGGGGCAGCGCCCCCGGCGCGACGGTAAAGGGAATATTCCATGGAATATTCCCTGTCGGAGTCAGAAATCATTTATATTTGTTAGGTCGGTTCAACCAGTCTAAGCCGTGTATGGCAATTACGCGGGCGGTGGCCGCCCACGCTCTACCGCCCATGTATAGCCGTCCATGGCAGGCCACCCATGATCCTATATATACATGACTTCTGCACTACCTAAGACATTGAGTTGAGCCAGCATACCTCTACCTTGTATCTCCCTATCTAGAGTTGTCTAGATCACCATTTAAGCTCTACCTTGAGAGCGCACGGGTGGACAACGCCATCATCTTTGTACTTGCTGCTAGTAGAAAATTGTTGAGATTCTCCTATATCTGTTATCTTCTCTGCTATTGCTCCTGTGTTATATTGCGTAACTATTGTTTTACACTCTGTTCATTAGAAATGCCAAAACCCATAGGTATACCAAGCAATCTAAAGACTGATCCTTTTTTAATAATGTCACACCCAACAGACTCAACACAGCAAGGGATCTTATTATCAGTGGTATAAAAACCAGTTTTTTTATGATTGACCACAGAACCACTAGCAGTACAGAAAACATTAAGACAATTAAGGAAATGAATAGCAGAATTTTCATCAGCCTGCATTAACATGTTAGTGTCATCTGCAAACATTTGGAGCCCCAGAGGAGAGGGAGCCTGAGGAATAACTAAACCAGTTATGGTCCCTTTGTTAATGTGGTCCTTGACCAACCAGCCTAAAGCATCACTGGCAATAGCAAAAAGAAGAGGGGCCAGGGGACATCCTTGCCTGATGGACCTGCACAATTTGAAAGGGCTAGAGAGACTACCATTGACAGAAACTTTAGAAAAAGCATTACCAAAAAGGATACTAACGTGCTTAATGAAGTTTTTTCCAAAGCCAATGTCATGCAAAGATTGAAGAATGAAGTCCCACTCAATTCTATCATAAGCTTTATCAAAATCAATCTTAAAGAAGTAGGTATCAATATTAAGCTCATTGTAATACTCCAGCCCCTCCCAAATAGTAATAATATTATCAAGAATAAATCTGCCTTTAATGAAACCTTTCTGCTCAGGGAGGATGATGCTATCCATAAGAGGACTCAATCTTCTGGCTAATATGGAAGCAAAGATTTTATACAGAGAAGTCAGACAGGAGATGGGTCTCCAATTATTCAAATCATCTTTGGGCCCTTTTTTGTGGATTAATTTGATAACACCAGTGTTGATAAAAGAAGAAAGGGATCCCCTTCTAGAGGCTTCTTGCCAAATCTTAAGAATAATGGGCACCAACTCTTCCTTGAAAACCTGAAAGAACTCATAAGGCAAACCATCATGACCAGGAGATTTCCCAGGCTTCAATTTGCTAATGGATTCTCTGACCTCACCCTCAGAGAGGGGCATGTCAAGGAGGGAGTCCATTCCCTGAGGAACCATTTTTTTCCTACAAAGGGCAATGGCAGCTCTTGCACTCCAGACACCATCCCCTCTCTTGGGAGGTTGGGAGAATACATTGGCAAAGAACCTATGAGCAATCTGAAGATTATCCTTCATGCTAGAAGCAAGAATACCATCTTTATTTTTCAGCAGGGGGATGAAGTCCCTGGATTTCTTCTTTCTCAACAAATCAAACATGTAATTATTAGGTTTGTCCATTTTTCCTGCCCAGAATTCTCTAGAAGAGGCAAGGGCACCTCTAGCAAGGAGGTAGTCCACTTTCTTAACTTTTTCCTGAAGGTCCCTGATTTTAGTTCTTTTGATATCCAAATCTATGTTAGAATTCTCAAGAAGATTCATCTCCTGAATAATCATCATCCTCCTCTTGTATCTGATATCTTTGGCTTTCTGCTTATAATATTTAATCCACTTCTGGATATCTCTAACAGCCCTTTCCCAGGCCACAAAAGGAGACAAGTCCATAGAGAAATGAAGCCTAATAATATCAGAAATTTTCTTTTTCACAACAGGAATCTTGAGCAACGAAGAGTCCAAGTGGGGCCAACCAGACCTGTAGTTGGGGTTGTTAAAGTAAAGTTTAATAATCAGCGGAAAATGATCAGAAAGAAAAAAAGATTGATCAACATTACAACAGTAGTTCCAAAGATCATGACTCCTAACAGCATTCATATAAAATCTGTCCAACCTAGCAGAGAGTAAGTTTCCCTGATTCCTGTTATTCCAAGTGTGCCCAGAGCTAACAGAAAGATCCACCAGGTTGTGTTTACTCATCAAATTAAACCAGCAATGTTTTTCACTACCATAAATAACATTATCACAATTACCAGACCTGTCCCCACTATTAGTGACCATATTAAAATCACCAGTCAACCAAAGGTCCCCATTGATCCTAGAAATTTCTTCCCAGCATCTGGCTCTCTGCAAAGCATGATTAGCCGCATACACACTCACAATAGTAACTTTAAGAGGCAATTTGCATTTAACAGCAACCCATTGGTTAGTAGGACTAATCATAATCTCTTCAATTAAATGATACAAACTATTAGCAACACCAATGGCCGCCCCGCCTTTGCCTTTGTGATCTGTATGCACCCAGTGACAGTTATTATTAATAGTCTTCAAGTTCATCATAAGCGGGGGCCCACCTAACTTTAATTCCTGTAAGCAAATAAAATCTGGCATAAGAGAAGAGTCTTTGAACCATTTATTAATCATTTTACCTCTGACCGGGTCAGAAAGACCTTTCGTATTAAGAGAAACCAGTTTAATATTATCCATGAATAACAAATAAAGGACAGAAGCAGACCAAAGAGAAACCTGCCAAAGGAAAACAATCTTACTTTTTCAGGTTCTTACCTGGCTTCACTACAGAAACAGAGGACCTTATGGTATCTTTCCTCTTAGAGTTAAACTTATCTTTACCTTTAGGGCTAGGGGAGCTAACATTTGTCATGCAAACATCTTCTTTGCTGGTCCCTCCTGTAAAATCTTGATCAGTAGATAACTCATCATACCTGTTAATTTGTTCAATAAACATATCTTCACAATTACTGTCATTAACTTTAGGGGAAACCTTCAGAGTAATGGGATCCGGCAAGTTCCTGGAGGAAGATCCTGGAACATTGATACAGCTTCTTATACCACTGCCCAGAGATTTTCTATCTTGCTTAATTTGCTCCCCCTCTACCTCAATACCCGAATCACGACAGTCAGTATCATTAAGATCTTCGAGAACCTTAAAAGGATTGAGAATCTCTTTAACCAGAGTCTCAGATCTGAACCCCAAGTTAGGGTTTTTTTTTTTCTGTTTATAAGAAACTTTTTTAAATCCTTGCTCATCTTTGACTTGAGTCGAGTTGCTAGGAGCAGAGGAAGGGGGAGATTCTTCTCCAACTCCAGCCACCTTGCTCTGATTTTTGGCTAAAAGGGGGCAGTCTTTAATTAAATGACCTTGATTGTAACAGTTAAAGCAGGCATTAGGCAGATTTTTATAAACAACCTTTTGAACATGCAGTTTAAATCCCTCTGAGTTCTTAATGACAATTTCAGTCTTAACCTTTTTAGAGATATCAACCTCTATCAACATTTGAGGCTCCCATTTGGGATTGAACTCCTTTTTAGGTTTTTGCCCAAGAATTTTTCCGATTAGGGAACCCAGCTTTTCGAGCCATGGGTAATACTCCACAGGGAAATCAGGGAAATCCACCCAAATGGGTATTTTTGTTGGTTTGTTGGTTCTTGGGTTAAAACCAGGGTACCATTTATAGAATGACAGGGGGGTGTTTCTAATTATCCAATGACCCTCTGCAATAACTTTCAGAGCATTGTTCACATCTTCAAAAAAGAAAAGGTAAAAGTTATTTGGCAGATATTGCACATGACTAGCAAAGAGCCCCTTACTTTCCCAGTTAGTCCTCATCCAAGTTTTAAGAACATCCTGAGCAGGCCTAGGTCCATGACAGTGGGCAATAACAACTTTATCTTCAAGGTGATTATTCCAACTAATGAGGGCAGAACTTTCAATAGTTAGCGTACAATCATCCGAATCAGTTTCATCTTCGGGGTCAAGATCTACAGAATGAACCTTATCTTTATCATGTTCACTATCCTTACTAGAGCCGACTATTTTGCTTTTACCTTTAAGATCCGAGAGAACAGAGTGGGGGAGATGCTTACCTTCCAGATTTTGATTAGCAAACACAGAGAAGAAGTCTTGCTTTGGTCTCTGTACCACCTTAGCATAGGACACAGGGGCGTTCAGCTGTTGACTTCCCTCACAACTGTCGTTCATCAAGACTTCATACTCAGTCGCGTTCCTGCCGACTCCGACAAGCATAGCATCAGCTTCTGCCAATCCTTTCTGAATGAGCGCGTCGGATCTCATCGAGCTATTACTGCCAACATAAACCGGATTAAACATAGTTTTCATCAACAAATCAGTATCACCATTACTCGCAACAGGAAGACCATCACGTATTGCGTCCTGCAGGGCCATCACGGGGGCACGGGTGCAGCGACACAGGCAGCAATGACAAGCCCCCCCTCTCACCGAGGGGGAGGGGGAGAGCAGAGAGGCTTCCCCTCCCAAGGAGGGGGAGGAAAAGAGAGCGCCGCGTCCCCCAAACCCTAGGGGAACGCGAAGAGGCACACAGCCCAAGGGCAGAGTTAACTCGCCATAACTCTCCACTACTCACACTGATTGATGAAGACTAGTTATTCGGGGGTGGCCTTATCGCTCAGCGTTTATTTATACAACTTGTCTGTACTGGCAAACTCTTAATAGGAAGGATGCGCATGGCTTCTCTGGAAGAATCTGACAAAAACGTGCTGACGGAGGAGATTTTGGGCATTGATTTTGTTCAAGAATATTGGCGATGGACATGGCCTAGTGACAAGCTTTGTCTGAAGGGTTGGACTTTTGCCAGTGGCAAAAGATGGCTGCCAAAAAGATGGTCAGACTCATGGCATATAAAACAAGATGGTCAGACTCATGGCATATAAAACAGCAATGTTCCTTTGATGTGGAACGTTTTAAGTTACAGCAATGTACCTTTGATGTGGAATACTTTCTTCCTTGTATCATGCCTCCCTCCACTTGATATTGATCTATTAAATGCTCCACTCCCACTCTCAATAGAGTTTTGAATCACATTGCATTGATGGATACCCCAATCATTACATCTTCCTAGACGAAGTCAGCACGCCATCTCGAAAATACTCTGCGTCATCTGAGAATGGTCGGATATAGACGACAATTTACAACAAAGAAGGTCAATACATTTGTTCAAGAAAAAATCAGGCATATGTACCAATAAGAAATGGACTCGTAAGCCGTCTAACCCATTTGATGCTTCGATTGAGGCTGTCCTCAGCCCTTAATAAAGCTAGGAAACGTAGACTCTGGAAACAACTAACGTGTATAATTTTTGTCTTCCTCAAATGAGAGATCAACCTTTCAACCGAATATTTGCCAAAGGAAATACATGCTTGAGGTTTTCGTAGCCAGGAGATACTCAAATATTGGATTCGATTTGTTGATATAAGTAGTATAAGTACTTTGTCCTCATCATAAGAGACGTATGATGATGGATTCATAAGTACAGACTAGCCACGATGCCTTTTTTTTTTCTTTTTTGACTGGAGGTTGGAGAGGCGCCTACTCCTCCAGGTTTAACTTTGGAAGTACAATTGTATAGGTGAATGGGCATAGTAGCCATGGTACTCCCTATATCCCACAAATCATGTGTTATATAAGTTTATAACTTGAATATAGCTGGTTAAAACTAGCGAAAACCATTACATGTCGAGCTCACGACTTGAACACTAGACCTCTATCTCAAGAGGCCAACGCCAAAACAATTCCCCTATGGGACGTAGACAACTGACACTATTTCTTCGATTCATGTTGTGAGCAATCAAGTAGCTTACATGCTCGTTTTTCAAGCTTTAGTCTATCATTTTGTTTTTTTACATTGCGAACTTTATTCGTATACGGCTTCTTTCTCGAACGATACTTGGCATTGGTAGTCTCACCTTCGCTTCTTGTTTCTCTCTATTTTACTCTCATGCATCTAGAAACTTGGGGCATATATATCCTACAATTAAATAGAAGCTATAAATCAGACCATTTTTTTCCCTCTCCTATCCTCTTTTGGGTTAAAGTTCCATTGTTGCGAATTCAATCCATAGCATGCTTCGTTTTATTGGGGTGAGTTGTTTCGTTGATTCTTGTTATTTTACTTCGAAGGTCCCACCACACCTTGGGTTGATGATAAAATATATATTCCTAGAAAATATTCACTCCATTTTCCATCATAGCAGTCTACTTATACTTGATTTGTATTCACCGGCCGTGTGTTGTTCTGTCAATCATAACTGCAATTTTCTTTGTTGATTTTTCATATTGAACGTTGCACATAACAATTGATGGAGGACACAAATAGCTACTATATGATCTAAATATTATCATGTGATAAATGCATTTGGATTTGGATATGGATATCACTTGCAAATAGCGTAGGCAAAGGCACATGGGGTAGCCTTATCGCTCAGTGTTTATCAATACGAGTTTCCTGTACTGGTGAACTCCTAATACGAAGGATGCTCATGGTTTCTCTTGAAAAACCTTCTGATGGAGGATGTTTTGGGCATTGATTTTGTTCAAGAATATTGGTGATGGACATGGCCTAGTGGCAAGCTTTGTTTGAAGGGTTGTTATCTGAAAAGAACAGATTTTGGACTTTTGTCAGTGGCAAAAGGTGGCTGTCAGAAAGCTCGTCAGAGTTATGGCATATAAAACAGCAATGTAACTTTGATAAGGAACATTTAGAACAGAAATGTACCTTTGATGTGGAATAGTGTCCACCTTGTATCATGCCTCCCTCCACTTGATATTGATCTAGTAGATCCTCCACTCCCACGTTCTATAAGGTCTCAAAAAGCGACGATAAAGCTCCATCTCTTTAACAATAGACATAATATCGTGATCCACTCTCAATCATTACATTTTTAAGCTACATTGCATTGACTCCCTCCCACTGTCAATACAATTTTAAATCTCATTGCCATCACTTGATGCTTCAAGTGTAGACTCATTCCTCTTTGACAATGATGGTAAGCCTTCCTCTAGGTCATAGGAAAGTTTGATTTTCTTGCAATTATCTTCAAACCAACATTTGTTTTCATAAAATACAACACCTCTACTTACAATGAACCCTGTATTGCTTGGATTATATAACATATAACCTTTCTGATTAATGTCATAGCCAATAAAGATGACTTTTTTTTCTTTTGGATCTAGCTTGCCTTTGATTTGTGAAGGTATGTGTGCATATGCTATGCACCTAAAAATCTTGCAATGGTCAAGCCTAGGTCTTCTTCCATTCCATGATTCATATGGTGTCATCCCATCTAGTGCTTCTGATGGGAGTCTATTAATTAGATAGGTGGTTGTGGGCATAGCCTCTAGCCATAGATAATTGGGAAACTTCTTTTCATTTAACATTGACCTTGCAAACCTTCATTATTGTTGTATTTCTTCTCTCTACCACTCCATTTTTCTCAAGAGTATACATGGTTGAAATCTCTCTTTTGATTCCTCTTTATTGGAGATAAGAATCACAATAATGGGAGAAGTATTCTCCCCCTCCATCTAACCTTAGCCTTTTAAAAGTCTTACCTATTTGATTTTCTACTAGTGCTAGGTATTTCTTAAAGCATGAGAACACCTCATCTTTATGCTTCATGAAACATAGTGTTGTCCATCTGCTATAATCATCAATAATTGACACATAATACCTGGATCCAGAGATTGATCGCTGCTTTCTTGGCTCCCATACATCTATATGGACTAGCTCCTATAGATCTCCATGAATGTTTCCCCTCTTTGTAAATGGTTGCCCATGAGACTTGCCAAATTGACAAGCACTGCATTTGTAAATCATGTGTTGTTTGAAGATATTTGGTAAACTAAGCACACTCTGATCCCTACTGATTTTCTTCAGAGCCCTTTCACCTATATGAGCTAACCTTTTGTGCCAAATTTCCAATCCTGATAGTGTTTGACTACCATAATTGAATAATGCAATGTTTTTAGTATCTTGGAACTCAAATGTAAATAGTCTACTTGACTTTTATCCTCTAGCTATCCTTTTGAATCTCTAATGTGGATCCTCAACAAATGTTCCATTATTTTTGAATCTGACATGCAATCCTTTTTCAACAATCTGACCTACACTGATGAGATTTTTAGTTATGGTTGGTACATACATTTGAAGGCTTCACATTATGCTCAATAAGTTCATATTACCATTTGAAATCTTCACATTGTCTGTCTTCTCCACTTGATGCCTTGTGTCATCTGCTGTTTGGACTTCATGTCTATTCCTTCAACCTTGTTATCTTTACTCTTGTTATTATCTATACATAGAGCAGAGGCTCAATCACCTTTTGAGTTGTCTCCATTCTTCATAATCTTTGCTTCATGTGTGAACAATTGTCCCATGAGGGTGTTGAAATTAGGAACCTACATGCCCATATAGAGGTCCATGGTTGTGGTGGAGGCTTCCCATTTGTTATCTGCCTTTATTCCATGGATCATTTGACTCACTATCTGCTCTTCATCAATGATATCTCCAATGCTTCCAAGTTGATTTGCTACATCCTTCATTTTGGTGACAAAATCAATCACACTTTGCCTGGACATCTCCTTGAGTATAGTGAACCCCATTCATAGTTGGTTTTTTCTTGCCTTAGTACTTGATGAGAAGAATGCTCCAAGAGCATTCCAAGTCTCTTGTGAATTCTTGCAATTCCTTATGTCTAGAAGTAAAAAGTCAGAGCTTGAGTTAAGAATGTATGGTCTGGCTAGAGTATCCTTTGAGCACCATGTGGTTAACCTCTCTTTTTCATCTTGAGTTGGTTGTCCTTTGCTTTTAAGGATGGGCATAATGTCATCTCAAGATATGTAACCATATAGGTTTCTCCCTTGGAGATAAGCTTGCATTCTAAGTGGAAAAGTCAGGTAGTTACCTCGATCCAATTTGTCTATGGATAAAGGAAATCCATCTCCCATGTTGATTTGTTGTTGCTTTCATACCACTGTGAGGAGATGGATATGTATGCTCCAAAGATGAGTTGGTGTTAAACAAAACCTACTCTACGCCTACCAAGTTAACTCCAAGGATGCTTAGTAGACTCCTTTGGATTCACATTAATGCCTTTAGAGCCATAAAGTAATTTGCAACAACATTCCTAAAAGTTTGCACCAAAACATATAACTTGCATATGCAAGGAATGTGAAGCAACCTTCTACTTTGGGAATTCATGTGCTGAAGTTTTTCTCAAAGCAAAGAGCTTTTGCACACATCTAATTCAAGAGTATGGCTAACTAAAGCAAGTTATAGAAAAAAATATAGGAACTTAGGGGGGTCGTACTGGCATTTCACGAACTAGAAGATGCACAAAAACAGTCAACTTCCTCACTTTATATCTCGAGATTGACTGAATCAACGTTAATGAAACTTGATAAGTAGATAGTAGACACCAAGTTAAAGTGTAGAAAATGATTGAGTACACATAGAGAAATCATTTTTGCATTATCATTGAAATGGTGAAGATGCAGCAAAGAACTATAGATAGAACTATAGATAGAGATGTTCTTGAAGAAATGTATCAAAGTGTATGTGATAATGAGCATATCATACAAGGAAAGTGTAGTGGAGTACTCATAAATGATTTGAGCTCAATGTGTGCACAATGATGTATGTCAAAGTCTCTTAGAGATGGCACTCCTGCCCCCAATCTAAATCATCTCTATTTATGCTCATCATTTGAGTTTGAATTTTGAATTTTCCCCACCTAAAAGTGTTCCTACACTTTAGGTATGATTTGAATTGATTCTTCCAACCACATGAGTCATGGGTTAAACTTCCTAAATTCACAATATTCCATACTCTCTTGGGTTTTAATTTTATCCAAAGTACGTATTCTCGAAATAACTAGTCATATGTTCATATGTAGTTCTTTCTTGTGAAGAGATAAAATGAAGTGTAGTCCTGAGTAAGTAGCAAAGCAGATAGACTTGCTAATTGCACCAACAAACAAGCGTTGAGACCCATGAGAATGAAGCTTCAAATGGCTGTTGGGCAAATAGGAAAACCATTAGGATTTTAAGAACGGATCACTCTCACCACCTATGGTGTAGACTTTCAACATACATTTTCCATATGTGGGTTTGAAAAGAAAATCACGATTATGAAATGATCTTAGTTAGGCCCATTTTGAGAAAATTATAGATGGCGCAACATTGGGGAACTAATTATTTGTACTTAGAACACCGAGGAATAAATACTAAGCTTAATATCAAGGACTACACTCATAGAGATGTCTCACCTTTATAATGGAATCCCATCCAAAAGACTAAAGAGGACACTGAATAAGTACATTCCATGGGTTCATCAGAGCCTTCATGGATGCATGAGGACATCCACTTATGGATGTGTAAAATTTCACAAAAAAAGGAGAAGAGAGTAGAATCTAGAGACATAAGAGCATTTGGAAATAATAGATCAATACAAGACCCAACCTATGCTCCAATGACATTCCTAGATGAAGAGTTTGAACCCCATGGTTGGGCAAAAATCTTCAAAATGATGGATATATTTGTGAATCAAGAACAATGAACTCCCCATTGTGATGAGGATGGCTATGATATATTAGTGTTTATGATCCGATACTGAAGAATGTGATTCTAGTATGACGAGAATAGGAGAGGAGAGCGATGAGGATCTAGAATCCATTACAATGGATTATTTTTGTGATTAAGAAGAAGAATACTTGTACATAGTAGATGCTAAGACCCATGAGCAAAATGAGTGCAAAAAAGATGTATTTCTTAACACTAAATTCAAGAAATAAAGCAAGAAAAAGAAAAGTAAAAAGAACTCTTGCTTAATAAGAATAAGAATCATTTTTTGAAGTTCTATATAATTTTTCAAAATATGAAATTGAGGTTAGAAAGATCATGGTGAGAATGCAAATATTAGAGGATCTCATGGGAGAAGATTTTGACTACAAGGAACAAACTAAGAAAATAGTAGTGACCATGTGAGACAATGAGGAACGAAGCATATACATGCGGAACAATTTAAGTACTTAGGAAGAGCAACAATTTGTATGAGAATACTGAGATGTGTTTGTTTGGATGTACAACGACTTGAAGCAAGTGGATCCAAACATTTTTTCACACAGGATCCCAATGGCATTAGAAGCTAAACCTATGAAAGAGAAGCTATATACATATAATGACATATGTAAGCTAAGATAAAAGAGGAAATCGATAGGATGATAGAGGCTAGATTCATCCATGAAATTGAGCATAGAGAATGGCTATCACCCATTGTGGCAATGCCCAAGACAATGTTGGAGTTAGACGTCTGCGGAAGCGTGCGAACAGCACAAGGAAGAAGAAGAAGCTTGGAGCACAACACAGAAGACTGAATGTATTACTAGAGAATGTACAAAGATAAGTAGCCCATTAGGGCAATAGGCGTATATACAAGCCGAGGGAAAAAAACCTCCTAAAGAGGGAAAAAAGTGCCCCGGCAGTCCTAGAGTGTTCACACACATCATTACCTAAATATATCAACAAATCCCCCTGGGAGTGATGCGGTGAACAAGTAGCTGGCACTCATGTATAAGGAAGTGCCAAGCTATGTGGAAATCACTCCACAAAAGGAAGTAAGCCCAAAGCTTTGTGGAAAGCTTCAAACTTCTCCCTAGGTACAGCCTTCGTGAAAAGGTTTGCAATGTTCTCCTGAGTGGGCACATATGCCAAGCTGATCTCCCTAGCAGAGAACCTCTCCCTGACATAGCGATAATGCACCTCAATGTGCTTAGTGCAAGCATGGAACACAGGGTTCCTCGCAACTGCAAATGCACTCTGATTGTCGGTGAAGATGGTGGTGGCAGAAGACTGACGAACACCCAAATCAGCCATAAGGCGTCTTAGCCACACACACTCAACAGTAGCTGTGAAAGCTGCCCTATACTCAGCCTCACAACTGGAAGTGGCCATAGTAGGTTGCTTCTTGCTCAACCAAGATATACATGAGCTACTAAGCATGAAGCAAAAGCCGCTAGTGGACACACGAGTGTCATAGCAACCAGCCCAATCAGAGAAAGAAAAAGCATGCAAATCTGGTGGTAGTGATCCCCCCTTGGGATAAAACAACCCAAGTAGCCGAGTACCACTCAAGTAGCGAAAGATGCGCTTAAGTGCGTGCCAATCCTTGACTCCTGGGCAATGCATAAACTTGCTCATTTGTGAGACAACAAATTGAATATCTGGCCAAGTAATGCATATGTAAATCAGGCATCCAACAGCCTGCTAATAGAGAACAACATCAAATGCATCTCCAGCATCATGAAGACTCAATTGGAAACCTATCTCCATAGGAGTGGCAATAGTCTTACAGTCTTCAAGGCGAAAACGCTGCAATAATGTGTCAATATATTTCGTTTGACACAAAGCCATTCCACCATCAACTTGCATAAACGGAATGCCCAAATAGTGATGCAAATGCCCCAAATTAGACATCTCAAACGAGGCATGCAAATCAGCCTTAAAATCCGCAATATGCATCTCAATAGGACCAGTGAGCAGCATGTCGTCAACATAAACAACAATGATCAGAAGCACATCATTAGCACGCTTAACATATAAGGTGCTTTCAGTTGGACTGTTCTCAAAACCATGTGCAATCAGATAGGCATGTATCTTCTCACGTGGTGCTTGCTTTAAACCATATAATGCCTTATTTAACCTCCACAATTGGTTTTCATGCCCTTTCTGCACAAAGCCACGAGGCTGAAAAACATACACTTCTTCATGCAAGTCACCATTCAGAAATGTTGTTTTAATATCCAACTGATGTACATTCCAACCATGATGAGCTGCAAGTGCACAAATGCTCCGAACGGTAGTCATATTGCATGTAGGTGCAAAGGTTTCATCAAAATCAATGCCTCTTTCCTGCGCATAACCCTTTGCAACAAGCCTAGCCTTATACCTGTCAACTGTACCATCAGGTTTACACTTCAGATTGTATACCCATTTAGTGCCAATAGCCTTCTTGCTAGGAGGCAAGTCACATAAAGACCAAGTACCATTCTTCATTATAACATCATATTCAGGTTGCATAGCAGCCATCCAATTTTCTGAATTTTGTGCTTCATCAAACGAAGCAGGCTCAGTCTCATCACAAAGACTAGATGCAGCCATAGCAAAGAAATCTGATGCAAAAGAGGCACTATGAGATCTTGAACGAGTACGATATGACAGAGGTGCATCTAGTTTGCTCTCACGCAAGGTTTGCACCAGCCATTTTGGCATAGTTCTTGCCTGCTCAATATCAGCTCTCTCATCAATAAGTGCATCATATAAATCTGCATCAGAAATGGAATGATCTGTATCATCACATGAAAGCTGCAAAGGCTAAGAAGTGGCCTTATTAGGACGAGCACTAGACTATCCACTTGTAAAAAGAGGCAGCAAAGTATCATACATGTCTTTGGAGCTAACAGATGTCTCCTTAGTACATGAAAGCAATGGCTGAATAGCATCTTCCACCAAAAGAACATCATTGCTAACCAGAATGCGTTTAGTCTGTGGATGATATAGATGATAGCCTTTACTTTCAGAACTGTACCCAACAAAAATACATTTTACTGCCTTATCATCCAAATTTCTGTGATGTTGTTCAGGCACTAATGCATATGCCAAACAACCAAAAACACGCAGATGAGCAACAGATGGCTTGCGATCATGCCAAGCCTCATATGGAGTGATAGACTGTGGTGCTTTAGTGGGACACCTGTTCAATGCATATGCTGCACACATGATAGACTCAAGCCAGAAACTATGTGGTAAAGCCTAACTTTTGACCATACACCTCGCCATCTCCATGAGTGACCTGTCAGCCAAAAATGCATTAAAATCAGAAGACATATATTCCCCCCCTCGATCTGAACGGAGGGTGCCCATTTTACATGCTGACAGATTTTCAGCCAAAACCAAAAACTCTTTGAGGCACATGAACACTTCGGACTTTGCCTTCAATGGATATACCCATGCATGCCTAGAAAAATCATCGATGAAAGTCACGAAGTAAAGATAATTCCCAAAGGAAGGTGTCTGCATAGGACCACAGACATCACTATGTACAAGCTGCAATTTTTTAGTAGCCCGAACTGAACCATCTTTTGGAAAGGACAAACACTACATTCTGCCCAAAATACAGCCTTCACAAACATGTCTTCCAGGTGCCTCAAGTTTGGGCAAAGAGGACACCATTTCAGATTTCTGCAGGCGTAGCAAACTAGCAAAATTCAGATGACCAAAGCGTGCATGCCAAAGCTTTGCATCTGACATAGCCTGAGAATCATTTACTGCACATGCCAAATCATTTACACATCTTTCATAGTCTATGAGCTTGTAGAGCCCACGACATAAAATGCCAAAAGCAATAATCACATCACCTTTTGACAGATCATGAACTGTACACCTGTCATCAACAAATTTCACAAGCAAGCTAATCTTGGCTAATGCAGAAACTGATAGCAGGTTCTTCTTGATCCCTGGAACAAATAAAGCATCTGACAAAGTGAAAGAACTACCATCAGCAGTAGTCAAAATGATCTTACCAACTCCCATAACAGGATAAGAGGAGTTGTTGGCGCATATAACAGTATTCCCTGTAGGGGCAGGCTCGAGTGAAGAGAAGAAACTGCGTTGTGAGGTAATATGTTTGGTCGTCCCACTGTCAAAGTACCAAATATCTGAGTCTACTGCGGACATGCACCGCTCATGAGAAGATGGGTCAAAACTGCAAACAGTAGTAAATGCCCATTCTTCTTCCTGCACAAGGTTAGCAGACTCCGTTTTTGGTGTAGAGGCTTCGACAACAACCATTCCAGCGTCTTTCTTCTTTGCCTCTTTTGCAGCCAGTTTTGGACAGTTCTTTATGATATGATCATTCCCTTTACAGTACTTACAAAACAATTTCTGCTTTTCTGATTTTTTCTCATCTTTGTCTTAGTTCTTTGAATGTGCAACATTTGCAGATTTCTACTTACTAGTAGAAGAAGTCCATTTTCCTTTGCCCTTCTGACTAGCCAGGAAAGCTTGATCTGCAACTCGCATAATGGACCTGTTCTGCTTGGACTGATCTTCTTGTAAGAGAATAGAGACTAACTCCTCAAATGACAAGGCATTTGGATTGCCTTTCATCATCAACCGAAGAGTAGAAGCAAAACTCTGATATGAATCAGGAAGACCATTCAGAACGGTTTGCACAAGTGAGCTATCTGGTATAACCTCATCAGCAGAAATCAATTGTTCCTTCAGGTCTTTGATCTTTGTTAGGAAACTCTCCATAGACTCACCTTCATTCATGTGCTCACTCTCCAACTGTTTTTGGAGGTAAGCAACACGAGCCTCACTCCTAGCTTGGTACAATGTGGTAAGTGTATCCCAAGCATCCTTAGCTATTCTGCAAGAGCGTATGTGAGGAATAATCGCACCTTTGATAGAGAAAGCTATCAATGCATGTGCCTGGGCATCTTTGCCATCCCAACGAATCTGCTCTACAGTAGGTGCACCAAAAACCATAGTACGAATAGGAATATGCAGTATATCATCATCTTCGATACCTTCTGCATCAGCTTTTGTACCTGATGTTGTAACAGTTGCAAGTGTGATAGGACGTTTTTCAACACCCTACACAATGTTCCATAGTCCTTTTGCAACCAATACATGTCGCATCATATAAGCCCACAATGGGTAGTTCGTACCATCCAACTTATCCTCAACAGCCAACATACGAAATACATCACTGCTTTCAGCCATGGCGGGTGACTAAAATACCTTGATGCAAAAAATCGATTGTATCTCAAAAAGTTGAACGGAACTGCCCAGGTGAGTTCTGCTAGACCTGTAGCAGACTTCAAGATGCTTAAACTGGCGAATGGAAACTGGTATATATCTTTGGCACAAAAGGATAAAATAGCCTGCACAAGTGTTGTGATAGTGTGTTCAGATGCTGAAATGAGCTCAGATCGTGATTTCGGCACCACATAACAACGCCATTTTGATCTCTGAAACACCCTGAGTATGCTCACCAAATTTCGTGCAAATCTGAGACTGTAAATGGAGGAGTGTTGACAGCACCCTAGATGAAGCGAGGACCTGCTCTGATACCAATTGTTGGAGTTAGACGTCTTCGCAAGCACGTGAACAACACAAGGTGAATGATTCAGACTACTTCCACTTCAGTCAATGATTCAGAAGGTGAATGTGGGCACTATGAGAAGGAAGGGATGCAAATGGACAATCTATTGGATCGGTCTTGTTATTCATTCACATTTTGCTCCTCAAATAGTTGAAGCCCATGTGAAGCAAAGTGATTGCTTGGAGATTGCTACTAAAGAACCTCGTCTAGCCTCCCATACGTCTAGAGACAATGGAGCACATTGCACATTTATATTGATTTTGTATTTAGATGTTCAAATAATGTAAAGTTTTATTACACTTCACAATTGTAGCCTTGACAATCGATCAAAAGACCAAGTCTTTAGTTTTCAAGTTTTGTCCATATGTACATTGATATCACTTACTTAAAAAGAAAGATTGTTTTCTACTTGCATTTGAAGACCCATGATATGCATCAGGATAATTAAATATTTTATGCACTTCCAATAAGTCATTTTGTTAGAAAACTTGCAATTATTATAGCTTTCCTAATTTTCCATAAAAAGAAGAAAAAGTAAAAACCCTAAAAAGACCATAAAAAGAATAAAAAAAATTCATAAACATTTAAAAAGTTTAAAATTAACTAAATATACATGTTAAGAACAAATCTCTTTTAGCATTTAAAGAAGGAACATATCCATAAAGAAAAAAAATCAAAAGAAAGAAAGATTAGTGTAAATCACGAAATCCAAGAAGAACGAAAGAAATCAATTTCTAAAGATTAATCAAGGAAAGTTGCAAATCAATTTTGACTGAAAAAGCCTAGATGAGCATGAGTACAGTCAAGCCCTAGAAGTAGGTTTCTACTTAGATAGGTAATCTCTTAAGTAAACTTTAGTCTCTAGTCTTAAAAAGCTAGAGGTAGAATCTAGTTTAGATATAAACTAAGAGAAAAAAATCTCATTCTACACATAGTCTAAAGAACAAGAATCAAACCCTAGAGTGAAAAGTCCATTTCTAGACCTAAACATAGGGTAAAAATTTATTCCTAACATTAGGTACATAAAGAATAAATACTCTAGCCCAAAAAATCTAGAGGAAAGATCAACTTCAGACTCTAAAAGAGCAGAATAAATTGCAAAGGTTATATCTCATATCGAGTGAAAAACTTTAATAGTCTATTACTTTCAAGTGATCATTCGTGATGAACACATGCCCAAACTTTCAACTGAGACTAAGTTTGAAACTTATCGCCATTAGAAAGTAGAAAATTTCCAAAAACCTAACAAGACACAGATGATCGAGATGCATTCCACCAGAGAGTAGCTTATGTAAATCGAGAAGGATGTTTTGGACATCTATGGAACATTGAAGGGATTCAAAAGCGTCCACCTCCTATATGGTGGAAAGAGTATGGAGATGAAGTAGTGGAGATGCAACATATAGATATGAGAGTGCTTTCAATAGCATTTTCAAGTAGTAGTTGTGAACGTAATCAAGGTGAATATGATTTTCTTCATTCAAAATGAAGAAATCACTTAAGTGTATCACGTGCCAATGATTTGGTATACGTTTAACTAAGATAGCTTCTATAGTAGCACAAAAAACTTCTGGAGAATTTCAAACTCATGAAATTTTAACAAATGATTCATGGAGAGATCATGATTTAGATGTAAATCACAATGATGGTTTATGTTGATATATTTAGGTAGTGATGTGTGTGAACACTTTAGGACCGCCGGGGCACTTTTTTCCCTCGTTAGGAGGTTTTTTTCCCCCGGCTTGTATATACGCCTATTGCCCTAAAGGGCTACTGATCTTGGTACATTCTCTAGTAATACATTCAGTATTGTGTGTTTGTGTTCCAAGCTTTTTCTTCTTCTTCCTTGTGCTGTTCGCGTGCTTCCGCAGACATCTAACTCCAACAATTGGTATCAGAGCACGTCATGGCTTCATCTAGGGCACCATCGACACTCCTCCGTTTGCAGGTCGTCACTTCATCAGAATCATCGTCAACACTCCTCCGTTTGCAGTCTCCTCCGAACGCACTATCGCAGCGCTTGTGCAGGCTATTTCGTCTTTTTGTGTCAAAGGTATATACCAGTTTTTGTTCGCCAGTTTAAGCGTCTCCAAGTCTGCTACAGGTCTAGCAGAACTCGTCTAGGAAGTTCTGTTCAACTTTTTGAGATACAATCAATTTTCTGCATCAAGGTATTTTAGTCATCGGCCATGGCTGAAAGCAGTGATGTATTCCGTATGTTGGCTGTTGAGGATAAGTTGGATGGTACCAACTACCCATTATGGGCTTATATGATGCGACATGTACCGGTTGCAAAAGGACTATGGAACATTGTGCAGGGTGTTGAAAGACCTCCTAGTACACCTGTAACAACAGGTACTGCAAATACAGGTGCTAGAGCTGATGAAGATGGTGTCGAAGATGATATTCCGCAGATTCCTGTTCGTGCTGCTGTTTCTGTTGCACCTACTGCAGAGCAGATTCATTGGGATGGGAGAGATGCCCAGGCACATGCATCGATAGCTTTGTCTGTCAAACGTGCCATTATTCCTCACATACACTCTTGCAGAACAGCTAGGGATGCTTGGGATACACATACCAAGCTAGGAATGAGCCTCGTGTTGCTTACCTCCGAAAACAGTTGGAGAGTGAGCACATGAATGAAGGTGATTCTATGGACAGTTTTCTCACAAAGATCAAAGACCTGAAGGAATAATTGATTTCTGCTGATGAGGTTATACCAGATAGCTCACTTGTGCAGACCGTTCTGAATGGTCTTCTTGATTCATATCAGAGCTTCCCCTCTACTCTTTGGTTGATGATGAAAGGCAATCCTAATGCCTTGTCATTTGAGGAATTAGTCTCTGTTCTGTTGCAGGAAGATCAGTCGAGGCAGAACAGGTCCATTATGCGTGTTGCAGATCAAGCTTTCCTGGCTAGTCAGAAGGGCAAAGGAAAATGGAGCTCTTCTACTAGTAAGCAGAAATCTGCAAATGCTGCACAATCGAAGAACCAGGATAAAGATGAGAAGAAATCAGAAAAGCAGAAATTGTTTTGCAAGTACTGTAAAGGAAATGATCATATCATAAAGAACTATCCAAAACTTGCTGCAAAAGAGGCAAAGAAGAAAGAGGCTGGAATGGTTGTTGCAGAAGCCTCTACACCAAAAAGAGAGTCTGCTAATCTTGTGCAGGAAGAAGAATGGGTATTTACTACTGTTTGCAGTTTTGACCCATCTTCTCATGAGCAGTGCATGTCTGCAGTAGACTCAGATGTTTGGTACTTTGACAGTGGGGCGACCAAACATATTACCTCGCAGCGCAGTTTCTTCTCTTCACTCGAGCCTGCCCCTACAGGGAATACTGTCACATGCGCCAACAACTCCTCTTATCCTGTTATGGGAGTTGGTAAGATCATTTTGACTACTGCAGATGGTAGTTCTTTCACTTTGTCAGATGCTTTATTTGTGCCAGGGATAAAAAAGAACCTGATATCAGTTTCTGCATTAGCCAAGATTGGCTTGGTTGTGAAATTTGTTGATGACAGGTGTACAGTTCATGATCTCTCAAATGGTGATGTGATTATTGCTTTTGGTATTTTATGTCGTGGGCTGTATAAGCTCATAGACTATGAAAGATCAGTGAATGATTCCGCATGTGCAGTTCATGATTCTCAGGCTATGTTAGATGCAAAGCTTTGGCATGCACGCTTTGGTCATCTGAATTTTGCTAGTTTGTTATGCCTGCAGAAATCAAAAATGGTGTCCTCTTTGCCCAAACTTGAGGCACCTGGAAAACATGTTTGTGAGGGCTGTATTTTGGGCAAAATGTAGCATTCATCCTTTCCAAGAGATGGTTCAGTTCGGGCTACGCTGAAATTGCAGCTTGTACATAGTGATGTCTGTGGTCCTATGCAGACACCTTCTTTTGAAAATTACCTTTACTTCGTGACTTTCATTGATGATTTTTCCAGGCATGCATGGGTATATCCACTCAAAGCAAAGTCCGAAGTGTTCATGTGCTTCAAACAGTTTTTGGTTTTGGCTGAAAATCTGTCAGCATGTAAAATGGGCACCCTCCGTTCTGATCGAGGGGGGGAATATATGTCTTCAGATTTTAATGCATTTTTGGCTGAACATAGGATAAATGTGAAGAGATGGATAGGTATGTGCTTGAAGATGAAGAGGTGTTGCAAAATCCTTGATCTACACCAGCCAAATCAACTCCAGAAGTATATGGTGGGCCCTTTTAGCTTGCCAATGGATGTATTAGACACCCTATGTACCTTGGAAGATCACTCTCAAAAAGATAGATCAAAACAGATAAGTTGGAGTTAGCTCAGAGGTGAAAAGTTGCTATTCTTGGTTCATACACCTGTCCAGTGTTTTACATAGTTCTCTGAGCACAGTAGCAATTAGCTTAATTCCTCTTGGGGAAGTCTAGGTAACTTAAAGAGCTAACTTTCAAGAGTAATCTCATAAAAAATAATGAACCACACACTGAGAATGAGTTTTAACAACTGATGACATCATCCTGATTTTCACGGTCTGCTACAGTCTGAGACCAGTGAGTAGAAAAATCACCATAACTCAAAATGTAGGAATCCAATGATTATGAAAATTTGTATGGTTATACTAGATAGTAAGTTGAATCCAACAAGCTTTAAAGCACTGAATTGGGATAAGTAACCACTGAGAAACACCTCTGACAAGGTGAGTGAAAAAGTCGGGTACCTGACAGAGAAGTGAAGATGAACAGACCCTGTTGACTTCAAATGAACATAACTGAAGATTGCAACATCTAAATGACATGAAAATTTGTGAGCATGTAGTAGACTTATAGAGCTAAGGTTACTAAGTTAAATCAGTGAAAATTATGCACCAAGCTCAGAGAAAACAGCTCTGCAAGCTGCCTGAGAAAACTGAGAGTAATGGCAGTGAGTAGTACACCTCACAAGAACATGGAAAGATGAACTCAAATAATCATGAAAATGAAAGTATATTTCTTGTAAAATACAATGACTTACTGATACATATGTGTGCATTGTAATCACACCTTGATATGGCATAAAGCTCAGCTCTTGGAGGTCTTCACATAGGTCTCTCTAACCACGACTAAAACGGCCATCTATTTATAGTTGAGTTTGGGAGGCTAGCTTCCCTCAATCACTCTCCAATCAATCAATGATTGATTTGATTCTCTACCTACCACAAATCACGAATTCGTGGCTCCTCTTTCCATTCTTGATCAAGTGGACTCAACCACTTAAGATTCTTTCACTTTTACATTAAGTAAACTCTTCAAAAGTTACAAGAGGTAGTTCACAAGTGAACTTTACATAGTCTTCTTTTTAAAGCTTCTTCTAAGACTTTGTGGGACTCAAGCCAATACTTAGGCTTGTCATAGACTTGCTCCAACAGCTCCCCCTCAAGCCAAGTATGCTTGAGGTCTTCAATCTTCCAAGATTACCTGCAAACCAATCATATCCTTGAATTTGCAAATCTTTGTACCATCCAATGCTTTGGTTAGAATATCTGCACATTGTTGATGAGTGGACACATATGATATTTGAATCTCTTTGCTTAGAACCTTCTCTCGTACATAGTGATAATGAACTTCAATATGTTTAGTCCTTGCATGAAAAATAGGATTAGCAGCCAAATGAATAGAACTCATATTGTCACCAAAAATAGTTGGAGTTCCAAACTCCAATCCAAGATCTTTGAATAATGTCTTCATCCACATAGCTTCTTGTGTAGCTATGGCAAGACCTCTATATTCAGCTTCAGTAGAAGAGAGAGCAACTGTGGGTTGCTTCTTGGATGACCATGAAATAAGCTTTGAACCTGCAAAGGTAAGATAACCTGAAGTGCTCCTTCTATCTTCCTTGGAGCCAGCCCAATCTGCATCAGAAAATAGCTTCAAACCTAAATCAGATACATAAGGATAATAAAGTCCTTCATTTATGGTTCCTTTGAGATACTTGAGAATCCTTTTGGCAGCATCCATATGTGGTCTCCTTGGTGTGTGCATAAATTGACTTAGCACACTCACACTGTAACATATATCTACTCTTGTCAATGTGGCATAGTTGAGACTACCCACTAGACCTTGATATGATGTGATGTCCTCTATGAGTTCACCTTCATGTGAGCTCAATTTGTGATTGACCTCCATTGGAGTACCTACAATCTTACAATCTTGCATCTTGAATTTTGCCAACATGTCCTTTAATGTACTTTCTTTGAGTGAGAAACAAACCATGATCTTTGTAGACAACTTCCAAACCTAGGAAGTAGGTAAATGAACCCAAATCACTTATCTTGAACTCTTCTCTCATCTGATCTTTGATCTTCTTCATACCATCTGCATCATTTCCTGTCAATATAATATCATCTACATATACACATAGGTAGATGACCTCAGAATTACTCTTTTTAATAAAGAGTGAAGGATCTGCCTTGCTTGGTTGAAAGCCTTTGTCCTGCAAGAATGAAACAAGCCTGAAATTCCAAGCTCTTGGAGCTTGCTTGAGACCATACAATGCTTTGTTAAGTTTACACACATAATCAGGATAAACTTGATTTTCAAAACCAGGTGGTTGTGCCATATATACCTCTTCTGTTATCCAACCATTCAAGAATGCATTCTTTACATCTAGTTCAAGTATCTTCCAATTCTTGGAAGAGGCAATACTAAGCAAAACCCTAATAGTAGGCATCTTTGCCACAGGAGAGAAGGTCTCCTCATAATCAATTCCCTGAGTTTGTGCAAAGCCTTTTGCTACAAGCCTTGCCTTATACCTGTTAATTGAACCATCAGAATTCTTCTTGAGTTTATAGACCCATCTTGAGCCTATTACCTTCATGGATGAAGTCTTGGGCACCAAATCCCAAGTATTGTTTTCCTCAAGTGCTTCAATCTCTTCCTTCATTGCATGCTTCCATTCTGTTTTTGCTTTGGCCTCTTCGAATGATGATGGCTCCTCTTGGTTTATGTTCTGTGCATTGTAGATAGAATGTTTAGTTACTAATGAGGTGTCAAACCCATATCTTTCTGGTTTTTTCTTTTCCCTCATAGATCTTCTTAGGCCATGATGTGATGATTCTGCCTCATGTCCAAGTTCCTGCAATTTCGCTTTACCTTTAGACTTCCATGCTTTGATCTTTTCCATGTGAGATTCTTCATCATCCTCTCAGGTGTCTTGTTCTTCAATCTTTGATTGTTCTCTACCAAGCTTTGGAAAATCTTCTTCAAGATCATATGGTAAATTGATCTTCCTCCATGAATCTTCATACCATGAATTGTTCTCATCAAAAACTACATCTCTGCTTACCAAGAATCTTTTGTTGGTAGGGTTGTATAACCTGTAGCCCTTTTGATTGTTGTCGTATCCAATAAATACACACCTTTCTGCCTTTGGATCCATCTTGCCTCTAACCTGTGAAGGAACATGAGCAAAAGCAATACATCCAAAAAATTTACAATGATCTAAGCTTGGCCTTCTTCCATTCCAAGCCTCATATGGAGTCATCCCATCAAGGGATTTTGAAGGCAACCTGTTAATCAAGTAAGTGGCTGTAGATACAGCCTCAGCCCATAAGTAATTAGGTAAATGCTTTTCATTTAACATAGACTTTGCAGCTTCAACAATTGTCCTATTCCTCCTTTCTGCCACTCCATTTTGCTCAGGAGTGTACCTTGTAGTTACCTCTCTTTTGATTCCTCTTTCTTGAAGAAAAGAATCAAACTCATGGGAGAAGTATTCTCCCCCTCCATCTGACCTTAGCCTTTTTAGTGATTTACCTGTTTGGTTCTCCACAAGAGCCAAATATCTTTTGAAACATGAAAAAACTTCATCTTTGTGTTTCATAAAGAATAGGATAGTCCATCTGCTGCAATCATCAATAAAGGAAACATAATACCTTGATCCAGATATTGAAGCTTCCTTGCTAGGCCCCCATACATCTATATGAACCAACTCCAAGAGATCTCCATGCATATAACCTTTCTTCATGAATGGTAACCTGTGAGACTTTCCAAATTGACATGCACTACACTTATAAATCATATGTTGTTTTGACAAATTAGGAAGTCCAAGTACACTTTGGTCCCTACAGATTTGCTTTAATGACCTTTCACCAATATGTGCTAACCTTTTGTGCCATACTTCCAATTCTGTGAGTGTCTGACTACCATAATTAAAGAGAGCAATGTTTCTAGTGTCCTGTAATTCAAATGTGAACAATCTACCTGTCTTTTCACCTTTTGCAATTCTTCTGAATCCTTGACTTGGATCTTCAACAAATGCTCCTGCTTTTGTGAACCTGACTTGCAACCCTTTCTCTACTATCTGCCCAACACTTATCAAATTCTTTGTAATGGTAGGGACCTAGAGTACCTTACTGAGTAGGTTGATGTTTCCATCAGGTGCTTTGACATTGCCTATTTTCTCCACAAGATGTTTTGTATCATCTCCTGTTTGTACCTCATGCTTATTCCTTGGATCTTCTAAATCTGATAGGAGTGCCACATTTCCTGCCACATGATTTGAACAACCTGAATCTATGTAGTAAACATGCTCATCATATTTACCTTGTGGCATAGCCATGTTCATAATCAATAATGAATCCTCTTTGTTTGAGTCATCTGTGTAGTTATTGTAGTCTCTCCTTCCTTTGTAGCCTCCTTGATATTTTGAATGATTGTAGTTGTTGTAGTTGCCATGGTAGTTGTTGAACCTTCCTCTTGAGTAGCCATAACTTCCTTTATTGTATCCTCTGCCTCTTTGATTCCTGGAATTCCGAAAGCAATTTTCAGTTGTATGATTAGTTAATCCACAAATAGAACATGAGTTGGAGTCTTGGGATCTCCCCCTGCCTTGTCTACCTCCTCTTCCTCTACCTCTGCCATGTCTTCCTCTACCTGCATAGTTAGCTTGATATGTACCTGCTTCATCATCCACTTTCTTTGCCTTTCCTTTGTTATCTTTGGACTTTCTTTTATCAGTGTATAAAGCTGAAGATTGATTACCTTTAGAGCTTTCTCCATTTTTGATAAGCTTTGCCACTTGAGTAAGTAGTTGTCCAATGAGTGTGTTGAAATCAGGTACATGCATGTCCATGTACAAATCCATAGCTGTGGTGAATGCTTCCCACTTGTCATCTGCCTTCAAGCCATTGATGACCTGCCTTACAATTTGCTCTTCATCTATTACCTCTCATTGCTTCCCAACTGATCCGCTATGGCCTTGAGCTTTGTGACAAAATCAGTCACATTTTGTTTGGGAGCCTTCTTGAGAGTTGTGAAATCCAGCCATAGTTGATGCTTCCTAGCTTTAGTACTTGAAGAAAATAAAGCTTCAAGTGCATCCCACACTTCCTGAGATGTCTTACAACTTCTAATGTGAGGCAACAAAAAATCTGAGATAGAGTTGAGGAGATAAGACCTTGCAAGTGCATCCTTGGAGCACCATGTGCTCAATCTTTCTTGCTCTTCTTGTGTTGGTTGACTTTTGTTCCTAAAACTTGGCATAACTTCATCTCCAGCCACATAACCATATAAACTTCTAACTTGGAGATAAGCTTTCATCCTTAATGACCAAGCTGAGTAATTACCTCTATCCAATTTGTCAATTGATGAAGGAAATACATCTGCCATGTTGTCCAACCTTGCTCTGATACCACTGTGAAGAGATGGATAGGTATGTGCTTGAAGATGAAGAGGTGTTGCAAAATCCTTGATCTACACCAGCCAAATGAACTCCAGAAGTATATGGTGGGCCCTTTTAGCTTGCCAATGGATGTATTAGACACCCTATGTACCTTGTAAGATCACTCTCAAAAAGATAGATCAAAACAGATAAGTTGGAGTTAGCTCAGAGGTGAAAAGTTGCTATTCTTGGTTCATACACCTGTCCAGTGTTTTACATAATTCTCTGAGCACAGTAGCAATTAGCTTAATTCCTCTTGGGGAAGTCTAGGTAACTTAAAGAGCTAACTTTCAAGAGTAATCTCATCAAAAATAATGAACCACACACTGAGATTGAGTTTTAACAATTGATGATTTTCATGGGCTGCTACAGTTTGAGACCAGTGAGCAGAAAAACCAACATAACTCAAAATGTAGGAATCCAATGATTATGAAAATTTGTATGGTTATACTAGACAGTAAGCTATATCCAAAAAGCTTTAAATCACTGAATTCGGATAAGTAACCACTGAGAAACACCTCTGACAAGGTGAGTGAAAAAGTCGGGTACCTGATAGAGAAGTGAAGATGAACAGACCCTGTTGACTTCAAATGAACATAACTGAAGATTGCAACATCTAAATGACATGAAATTTTGTGAGCATATAGTAGACTTATAGAACTAACTTTACCAAGTAAAATCACTGAAAATGATGCACCAAGCTCAGAGAAAACATCTCTGTAAGCTGACTGAGAAAACTGAGAGTAATGGCAGTGAGTAGTACACTTCACAAGAACATGGAAAGATGAACTCAAATAATCATGAAAATGAAAGTATATTGCTTGTACAATACAATGACTTACTGATACATATGTGTGCCTTGTAATCACATCTTAATATGGCATAAAGCTCAGCTCTTGGAGGTCTTCACATAGGTCTCTCTAACCACGACTAAAACTGCCATCTATTTATAGTTGAGTTTGGGAGGCTAACTTCCCTCAATCACTCTCCAATCAATCAATGATTGATTTGATTCTCTACCTACCACAAATCAAGAATTCGTTGCTCCTCTTTCCATTCTTAATCAAGTGGACTCAACCACTTAAGATTCTTTCACTTTTACATTAAGTAAACTCTTCAAAAGTTACAAGAGGTAGTTCACAAGTGAACTTTACATAGTCTTCTTTTTAAAGCTTCTTCTAAGAATTTGTGGGACTCAAGCCAATACTTAGGCTTGTCATAGACTTGCTCCAACAATAAAAAACCAGTGTACAGTGCCGTATACACCTCAACAGAATGGAGTTGCTGAACGAAAGAACAAGTCACTCATGGAGATGGCAAGGTGCATGGTCAAGAGTCAGGCTTTACCACATAGTTTCTAGCTTGAGGTTGTCATGTGTGCAACATATGTACTGAATAGGTGTCCCACTAAAGCGCTACAGACTATCACTCCATATGAGGCTTGGCATGACCGCAAGCCATCTGTTGCTCATCTGCGTGTTTTTGGTTGTTTGGCATATGCACTAGTGCCTTAACAACATCGCAGAAAACTGGATGATAAGGCAGTAAAATGTATTTTTGTTGGGTACAGTTCTGAAAGTAAAGGCTATCGTCTGTATCATCCACAGACTAAACGCATTCTGGTTAGCCGTGATGTTGTCTCTATGGAAGATGCTATTCAGCCATTGCTTTCATGTACTAAGGAGACATCTGTTAGCTCCAAAGATATGTATGATACTTTGATGCCTCTTTTTACAGGTGGACAGTCTAGTGCTGGTCCTAATGAGGCAACTTCTCAGCCTTTGCAGGTTTCATATGATGATGCAGATCATTCTATTTTTGATGTAGATTTTCATGATGCACTTGTTGATGAGAGAGCTGATATAGAGCAGGCAAAAACTATGCCAAAATGGCTGGTGCAAACTTTGCGTGATAGCAAATTAGATGCACCTTTGTCATATCGTACTCGATCAGGCTCTCATAGTGCCTCCTTTGCATCAGATTGCTATGCTATGGCTGTGTCTAGTCTCTGTGATGAGATTGAACCTGTTTCTTTTGATGAAGCACAGAATTCAGAAAATTGGATGGCTGCTATGCAATCTGAATATAATGCTATAATGAAGAATAGTACATGGTCTTTATGAAACTTGCCTCCTCGCAAGAAAGCCATTCGCACTAAGTGAATATACAAGCTGAAGCGTAAACCTGATGGTACAGTTGACAGGTATAAGGCTAGGCTTGTTGCAAAGGGTTATGCGCAGGAAAGAGGCATTGATTTTGATGAGACCTTTGCACCTACATGCCGTATGACTACTGTTTGGAGCATTTGTGCACTTGCAGCCCATCATGGTTGGAATGTACATCAGTTGGACATTAAAATAGCATTTCTGAATGGTGACTTGCATGAAGAAGTGTATGTTTTTCAACCCCGTGGCTTTGTGCAGAAAGGGCATGAAAACCAGGTGTGGAGGTTAAAGAAGGCATTATATGGTTTAAAGCAAGCACCACGTGCTTGGTATGAGAAGATACATGCCTATCTGGTTGCACATGGTTTTGAGAACAGTCCAACTGAAAGCACCTTATATGTTAAGCGTGCTAATGATGTGCTTCTGATCATTGTTGTCTATGTTGATGACATGCTGCTCACTGGTCCTATTGAGAAGCATATTGCTGATTTCAAGGCTGATTTGCATGCCTCATTTGAGATGTCTGATTTGGGGCATTTGCATCACTATTTGGGCATTCAGTTTATGCAAGTTGATGGTGGAATGACTTTGTGTCAAACAAAATATATTGACACATTATTGCAGCGTTTTGGCCTTGAAGACTGTAAGCCTATTGCCACTCCTATGGAGACAGGTTTACGATTGAGTCTTCATGATGTTGGAGATGCATTTGATGCTGTTCTCTATCAGCAAGCTGTTGGATGCTTGATTTACTTATGCATTACTCGGCCAGATATTCAGTTTGCTGTCTCACAGATAAGTAGGTCTATGCATTGCCCTGGAGTCACGCAATGGAAGGCGGTTAAGCGCATCTTTCGCTACTTGAGTGGTAGTCGGGTACTTGGGTTGTTTTATCCCAAGGGGGGATCACTACCGCCAGACCTGCATGCTTTTTCTGACTCAGATTGGGTTGGTTGCTATGACACTCGTGTGTCCACCAGTGGTTTTTTTGCTTCATGCTTGGTAGCTCATGTATATCTTGGTTGAGCAAGAAGTAGCCTACTGTGGCCACTTCCAGTTGTGAGGCTGAGTATAGGGCAGCTTTCACAACGACTATTGAGTGTGTGTGGCTCAGACGCCTTATGGCTGATTTGGGTGTTGGCCAGTCTTCTGCCACCACCATCTTCACTGACAGTCAGAGCGCATTGGCAGTTGCGAGAAACCTTGTGTTCCATGCTCGCACTAAGCACATTGAGGTGCATTATCACTATGTCAGGGAGAGGTTCTCTGCTGGGGAGATCAGCTTGGCATATGTGCCCACGTAGGAGAACATTGCAGACCTTTTCACAAAGGCTCTGCCTAGGGAGAAGTTTGAAGCTTTCCGCAAAGCTTTGGGCTTACTTCCTTTTGTGGAGTGATTTCCACATAGCTTTGCACTTCCTTATACACGAGTGCCACCTCCTTGTTCACCGCATCACTCCCAGGGGGGATTTGTTGATATATTTAGGTAGTGATGTGTGTGAACACTTTAGGACCACCGGGGCACTTTTTTCCCTCGTTAGGAGGTTTTTTTCCCCCAGCTTGTATATACGCCTATTGCCCTAAAGGGCTACTGATCTTGGTACACTCTAGTAATACATTCAGTATTGTGTGTTTGTGCTCCAAGCTTCTTCTTCCTCCTTGTGTTGTTCGCGTGCTTCCGCAGATGTCTAACTCCAACAATTTAGACATGGAAGAAATAGATGACATGGTATCGGTAATAGATGATGATATTCAAAATGAAGAAAATGATGTACTTTGAATACTTTGGTTATATTCAATTGCAGAAATGATTTCTTTATCATAATTTGATGTCTTTGATTACAAAAAGCAGCTTGTCTATTCAGTGTTTTGTTGATCGAATAATTCATCGGTAGTGAACCGATCAAAATATGATGATGCCTCTGATAATCTTCCATATCTATTCTCATATGCATCGAGAGATATTTGTAAAATTCTCACTTGATTTTCTAAATCATCAATTCTCTTTTGTTGATCATCAACTATTCTTTGTAATTCAAGAATTTTTAATCCTTCATTGTATAGTTGTGCTTCCATTGATAATAAATCATGGATAAGGTTGTGTTCTTCTCACTAGTAGAATATAGGGTGGCTTTTGAGGAAGTGGGCCTTCGTATCCTTGATTACAAAATTCTACATGATTTTGTGGAAGACCCAAACCTATACTTGCATACTTCGAGTGATCATCCTAATTCACATGTCAATGAAGCATATCTTGTACAAAAACTTTTTGAATGAAATATAGTTCTACTTGATTATTATTCGGTAATGATCTTTTAACTTTAACAAAGCATCAAAGTAGAGTTTTTGCTAATCCATTATGTTGTAAGTCAGAAAGCTTTAATGGTGCTATTCCTTTCACCCTTCCTGTAACTGGAAAGTAAACATCATGAACAAAATTATTTGGACATAGCTTTTCTACTTCTTTCATTAATAATGGTTCTGCTTCTAATCCCTCTAGTTCTAAATATTGGTGGAAGAAAAATGCTAATCCTGATTGCACAAATTGAGCATTCTATGCGAACAAAATCCTTCGAGATTCAGCATGGTCAAGGTAATTATTCACATGTATCATTCTTGTCATGGTTTACTTTCGAAACTGCGAAACAAAAAAAAAAACCAATTTTACCTCAAATGAATCCATATCATCTAATCGATAGAAATCAAATAATTCAAATGATACCACATCATTTAGTCCACATAATTCAAATGAATCCACATCATTTAGTCCACATGATTCAAATGATACCACATCATTTAATCCACATAATTCAAATGAAACCACATCATTTGATCCACATAACTCATATGAGTCCACATCATTTAATCCATATATTTCAAATGAATCCACATTATTGACTCCACTTAATTAAAATGAATCTGCATCATTTAATCCAATTAATTCAAATGAATTTGCATAATCCACATCATTTAATTCGCATAATTCAAATGAGTCCATATCATTTAATCCACATATTTCAAATGAATCCATAGATAAAATTGAAATTTTGATTGATATTAGATCTCAAAACACTAATCTAATTCATAAAAGAAATAATAAAAAATAAGTCTCATGAATAAAATGATAGATGCTTAAATACATTTTGAGTTAAAAAATAAATAGATACATCAGTAAGTGTATGGATAGATAGATAAAAAATATGTGTAGAGAAATGATAGGAATATGGATAGATAGTCAGATAATTAGATTTATAATTAAATAGAAAGTACAATTATCATCTTGAAGTGAATCTATGTAACTATTGAGAATGTAAGACTCAAAGAATCTCACATTCATAATAGTCTATATACACTTACAATACTATGTATTTATTATAAATTATGGATTATGCTGAACAAGGAATTGTTGAAGTGTTAATTTATTAATGTATTAATGTGTTTTGGTGTTTTTGATATAGGAGTTGAAGGTTCGTGAGGAGCATGAAAGGTGTGATAAGGCGGACATCAATAATCCGACTTATAATTTATTTAGTTTGTAAATAAGCCCGCATAGAGGGTTCTATTGTTAGAAATCGTTAGAAAAGTAGTGCTTAGAATAAGGGTCATTTTAGACCGCAATATTTGTTATTAAAAGCAAAGACCGCTCTCATGTAATCACTATCTTCAAATTAATGAAAAATCCTATAATACATGCACTCTATGGAGTGTCGAAACAGAGTGCATGGGGGGAGATTGCACCCAATACTACCTACTATCATGTCGCTCTCCGTGTCTAATTTTTTGTGTGTTTTCTGCATCCATAACCTCTCTGTGCATGTGAGCAAGATCCTGATAGCAGTGGTATCAGAACCCTGCACGCATTTTAAAGAGGGGTCTATTTTTGTTCGTTTTGGTGATTGCTCTCTGTTTCGCTGTTCTCTGTTTGCAATTCCATTTCCAATTCCAGTTTCTGTTTTCATTTTCATTTCCATTTCCTGTTCTTGTTCCAGTTTCAGTTTTTGTTTCCGTTCTAGTTCCAGAACCAGAACCTATGTTTACATATATGTTTACACCTAAGTTTATACCTATGTTTACTCCTATATTTACACCTATGTTCACTCCTTCAGCTTACTCTAGGGCGTTGACTAAGGCATAGAACTTAGGCATAACTAAGGCATTGCTTTGTCATCTCTCGCACCCAAGGCTCCCTTGGCGACCATTGGCAATAGTTGTCTACGTACGAGCCAATTTTAATTTATGAGTGGCAATAAGGAGTTTTATATTCACCATAGTGGGAGGATTTGAACCCACAACCTTACTCACATAAGGGAAGTGTTTTACCACTACACTATCTCTTTGTGCTGTCACTCTAGTTCTCTCCTCTTTTATTTAACACAACTTGCATCTCTTTCTTACTTTTTCAAGTAGGCTTGGGCAAGGTGGCACGACGCAATGCAATGTGGTGTGTCTCACGGTACATCTTGTTAGGGTACATTTCATTAGGGTACATCAAAATAGGGTACATCCTATTAGGGTACATCGCATCAAGGTACATCTTCCTAGGGTACATCTTGCTAGGGTACATTTCTCTAGGGTACATCCCGAGAGGGAAGCACTAGATTGAGGAGGCAAGATACTTGCATGGGTGAGAATTAGGTTCAAGAAACTGAGGTTGAGAGCAAGGAAAGTCTGTAGCAAGAGGGTTTTGTTCTTTTTATACTCATGGACCCTACAAATACCATGGAGCATTTTGGTAATTCACCTCTACCTAAGGCAACACTCAAGAAACAACTAGAGCTCTTGTAGCATGAACTTTGAGGCACTCAGAACAAGATCTGACAACGTGAGGACGTACTCCAAAGGATGCAATCTCATGAAGACAACCTTATGAGGGTAGTAAAAGCTGTTATTTTTTCCTAATCCAATGTTACATATTCCAAGACTGGTGTTAAAAGTTACCATTTTCTATGATTTGATGTCTGTAAGGATTGTCCTTTAGTTCTTTCACGGATGTCACAGTTTGATGATTTTTATACCGATGAAACATATGCTGAAAGTGAAAAATTCAAATTTGCCACTAACTATTTAGTAGGAAAAGCTCAACTCTGGTGGAATCTCCTATGACACAGTACAAAGCATCTTGCAATGTGGAAGGCTTTCCAAGATAAAGTTAAGGATTCTTTTCTTCCTCCTCAATATCATCTATATGTTTGACGTGCATGGACAACCTTTACATGGAAGGAGGGTGACGGAGTCACTACCTACACAAAACGGTTCTGGCAAAATTTACTATTGGTTTGAATGTTTGAAGATGTACTGGAGGATAGCTTATAGCAGAAATACGAAGATCGTTTGGGGGTGGAAATCCAAGCTAAGCTTCACACCCTACAACCTACAACGCTTTGTCATGAGGAAGGAGATAAGAAAGAGAGCTCACACACACACTCTCACTCTCAAGGAGAAGCACATAGACAGATTGAGGCATGGAAGAATGATCTTCTTCTTCTTCTTCTTCTTCTTCTATTACATAAAAGGGAATGTACAAGAATGACCTAAAAACAAGAATACAGCAAGTGCAATATATAAAAGTCAATACATAAGGAAAAAACCTAATGTCCACGAATGAGTGAGCTGGCAAGGAACAAATTCGCCATTACTCTCGGTAGATAAATCTAATAAAGCTCAATGAAGTATCCCTGAAATATACTGATGTGACCACTATATATGTCAGAGAAACAAAAAACTAGCACGTGTCATCCTAGATCATCACATGTTGAGTTTTATATCTCAACACTCCCGCTCAAGCTCAACGCCATATTGAGTAATCCAAGCATCTCCCGAAACTTCTTCAACTTCTCAGCTCCAAGTGCTTTGGTGAAAATATCAGCAACCTGCTCATCTGTTGTCACATAAACAAGATCAATATCACTTGCTTATACCTTCTCTCTGATGAAGTGATAATGTACCTCGACATGCTTTGTTCTATCATGGAAAACAGGATTCCATGCTAACTCTATGCTGCTAAGATTATCGCAATAAATAGTGATAGGCTTTCTCCCTTCCACACTTAAATCTGCAAGTAGCATTTCTAACCATGATGCCTCACATGCTACCATTGCATCACCTCTATACTCGGCCTCTGTACTCAATAAAGAAACAGTGCGTTGCTTCTTGCTACTCCATGTAACAACTACACTCCCAAGTGAGAATAGAAAACCACTAGTAGATCTTCTATCTGGAATGCTACCAGCCCAATCGGCATTAGTTTATCCATAAACCTACAAATCTACACCAGCCTCATAAAACAATGCATAATCCAAAGTAGCACTCACATAACGTAGAGTGCGCCTCAGAGCATCCAAATGTGGCTTCTTGGGAACCTGCATAAACTAACTTTCAAGTCCAACAGTATAACTTAGATCAGGCCTTGTAATTGTGAGATATAAAAGACTTCCCACAATTTTCCTATACATAGTAGCGTTTTCCAATGCTTCACCTGATGTAGTATCCAACTTCAAATTCTGATCTAATGGCATAGAAATTGGCTTAGAATCAGCCATACCATACTTTTGCAGCATATTCAAGGCATATTGCCTTTGCGACATCCATATACCTGTTTCTATATGTATAAACACAATGCCCAAGAAATAGTGCAGCACACCAAGATCTTTCATGTCAAATTCCTGTATAAGAAGTTGCTTTACCTCTTTGATGCTTCCTTCATTATCACCACCTACAGTTAGGTCATCAACATAAATAGCCACAATAGTGATGCCATCATCAGCCTTCCTGGCATATAGTGAGTGATCTGCATCACACATAGAAAACCCAATGCTGGTTAAGTAATCTTCAGCAATCCTTGCATGCCATGCACGAGGGGCTTGCTTTAGCCCATACAAAGCCTTTTGCAACTTGCAAACATATTCTGGATGCTTTGAATCTTCATATCCTTGTAGCTCGTCCATATATACTTCTTCCTATAACTTACCATGGAGGAAAGCATTCTTCACATCCATCTGATGCAAAGTCCATCCTTTCGTTGTAGCTAATGCAACAAGTGTTCTGATAATAGACATTTTAGCTACAAGGCTGAATGTTTCTTCATAATCGATGCCATATGTCTCTGCATATCCTTTAGCTACCAATTATCCTTCATACCTTCTTGTGCTACCATCAACATTATGCTTTACCTTGTAAACCCATTTGCAGCCTATGGGTTTCTTTCCTTGTGGCAATGGGACCTGCTTCCATGTATCATTTCCATAAAGTGCAGCCATCTCCTCATCCATAGCTTTTTCCCAATTCGCAATTCCAATTGCATCTTCAAAGCAAGAAGGTTCAACATCTTGTATTACCTTTGTCATGTAGGCACAATGACGAGCCATATAACTATCATACGTCAATCGCTGCACTAAATTCCGCATCCTCCCAGATCTTCTTTGTCCTGGGTCACTTCTCCTTGTATCATCTGCATGTGCCCTTCTTATTCCTAGAGTCTTCACAGAGGGCAATCCAAGTTACTCATCAAGACTGTTCTCTGAACTGCTTGAATCTCCATCAACGTCTTCAAAACCTGCACATGTCTTACTACCAATAGAAAGCTTTTCTTCACCTTTCTTGGATGTATTTGATGAATTTTCTCGATTGAAATTTCCACGCAATCGTCCACTCCATGGATTTGAGTTGGAGCTATTGCTTGGTGATGCATCCCGTCCACTCAAAACTTGAGATTCTGCACTTGATTTTCAGCATTTTCTTTGTCATTTGGTTCAAGATTTAGTCCTTCTTTGGCATCTACATAGAATCTTGACATTTCATCAAATACCACATCTCTGCTCACCCTTACCTATCGTGTGAGTGGGTTATAACATTTATATCCATTTTGCTCAAGGGAATATCCAATGAACACTACAACATATGAGGGGCATATCGACGCTGCATATACCGACGGTCATAGTCGGCGTCGGTATAAACCTCAGAAAATCTCATTAAGAGATACTGACAGTCAAGTGACTGTCGATATGAGCGTCGGTAAACTACTGGCAACTACCGACGCGTATACCGACGTCCATACCGGCGCCTATACCGACGGAAAATTTTTAAACATACCGCGAACCCGAGAGCAAAACTTCACATTTTTGTGCGTGTTTGAGTACTGTCGGTCTACTGTCGAACTTGGGCGCGCGAACCTGCATTGTATTGTGCACACACACACACGGATCTCTCTCTCTACACACACACTCTCTCTCGGCTTAGGTCTCACATATTGGTAAGTGCTGCGCGTACTGTTAGCATTTGTGTTTCTCTATGCTTTAGGGTTTCTAATTTCTCTTTTCGTTGATTTTTCAGAAGTTCGTTGGCGTCGATTGTTTGGAATTGGACGAGAGACGACCTACATTACGCTTTGACGACAACGATTCAAAAAGAGATATACTTGTAAGTGATTCTTTTATTCGCTATTGATAGAGAGAGAAGGAGAGAGAGAAAGAGAGAGAGAGAGAGAAAGAAAGAGAGAGAGAGAGAGAGAGAGAGAGAGAGAGAGAGAGAGAGAGAGAGAGAGAGAGAGAGAGAGAGAGAGAGAGAGAGAGAGAGAGAGAGAGAGAGAGAGAGAGAGAGAGAGAGAGAGAGAGAGAGAGAGAGAGAAAGAAGAGAGAGAGAAGAGAAAGGAAGATACACATTAATTTACACATGCATACATACACACATACATGTACACACATGCATGCTTACATACACACACCTATACACACATGCATGCTTACATACACACACCTATACACACATGCATGCTTACGTACACACACACATATACACATATGCATGCATACACACACACATAAATTTACACACATGCATACATACACACACATGCATACACACATACATACACACACATATATACACATATGCATACATACACATACACACATACACACACACATATACACACATACATACACACACACGCATATATACACACATATACACACATGCATGCATACATACACACACATATACCGGCATGCATGCATACACACATATATACACACATGCATACATACACACATATACACACATGCATGTATACATACACACACATGTATACACATGCACACACATACACACACATACACATACATGCATGCATACATACACACACGTACACACACATGCACACACATGCATGCCTACATACACACACATGTATACACATGTATACATACACACACACATGTACTCATGCATACATACACACACATATATACACACATGCATACATACACACATATAATCCTATTTTTATTTTGAAGTTTTTGTTTTACATCAAATATACAAAAATAGGATTAGGGTTTTATGGTTAAATATTTAAGATTAGAGTTTTAGGGTTTTAAATAGGATTAGGGTTTTAGGGTTAAATATTTAAGATTAGGGTTTTAGGGTTTTAGGGTTTTAGGGTTTTAGGTCTAGATATTTAAGATTAAGGTTTTAGGGTTTAGTATTTCAGATTTAAGTCTAAGTCTTTCTGATTAGGGTTTTAGGATTTTAATACGTAGATTACATATATACACAAACACACATATACATATAATACATACATACATGTAGATACACATGCATACAAAAATATACATAGAATTTTAAGATTAGGGTTTTAATTAAATATATATAATTAAATATATAAAATTAAATATATAAAAATAGGATTACGTAAGGAAAAAAAAATCTGAGTATATAAATAAATATATATATAAAATGAGATAATTATATACATAGATAAATATAAAAAGAACTATACATAGATAAATATAAAAAGAACTAGTGTTTTAAATAATTTAATTAAATATTTATAATTAAATATATAAAATTAAATATATAAAAATAGGAAAAAAATTTTGAATATATAAATAAATATATATATAAAATAAGATAATTATATACATAAATAAATATAAAAAGAACTAGTGTTTTAAATAATTTAATTAAATATATTTAATTAAATATATAAAAATAGGATTACGTAAGGAAAAAAATCTGAATATATAAATAAATACGTAGATAACATATATACACAAGCACACACATATATATAATACATACATACATGTAGATACACATGCATACAAAAATATACATATTCTAGATTTAAATCTTTAAGATTAGGGTTTTAGGGTTATAACACCTACATAAGATATATGGACACATACACATGCACATGTAATACAAATATACATGCATATACACATGTATACAAAAATATACATATTTTAGGTCTACATATTTAAGATTAGGGCTTTAGGGTTTAGTATTTCAGATTTAAGTCTAAGTCTTTCTGATTAGGGTTTTAGGATTTTAATACGTAGATTACATATATACACAAACACACATATACATATAATACATACATACATGTAGATACACATGCATACAAAAATATACATAGAATTTTAAGATTAGGGTTTTAATTAAATATATATAATTAAATATATATAATTAAATATATAAAATTAAATATATAAAAATAGGATTACGTAAGGAAAAAAAATTTGAATATATAAATAAATATATATCTAAAATAAGATAATTATATACATAAATAAATATAAAAAGAACTAGTGTTTTGAATAATTTAATTAAATATATATAATTAAATATATAGAATTAAATATATAAAAATAGGATTACGTAAGGAAAAAAAATCTGAATATATAAATAAATATATATATATAAAATATGATAATTATATACATAAATAAATATAAAAAGAACTAGTGTTTTAAATAATTTAATTAAATATTTATAATTAAATATATAAAATTAAATATATAAAAATAGGATTACGTAAGAAAAAAAATCTGAATATATAAATAAATATATAGAAAAAAATCTGAATAAGAAATATATATATATATATAAATAAGTATATATACATAATTTAGGTCCAGATCTTTAAAATTAGGATTTTAGGGTTTAGGCATACATATAACTTAATTAAGAGAAAAAAAACTGAATAAATAAATAAATATATATATAAAATAGGATGAAATAGATTAGGATATATATAGATAAAATCCGAATATATAGATAAAATAGTATAGCTATATAGATTAGGATTTTAAAACTAGGATTTTAAGTTTTTTTAGGTATTTAAGTATTTAGGTCTTTAAGAGTTAGATTTTTAGGTTTAATAAAAAAAGAAATGTTCTAAAATATTCTAAAATGTCCATATTGTAGTAGATGGCTTCTTTGGATCTTGAAGAGAGAATGGCATGTCCTTGCACACAGTGCAAGTATCAAATTTATCAGAAACGACGGATTTGTACTGCACATGTTAGAGAGTATGGATCCTTTGATAATGGAGTGATGGTGAATTTTTTGCAAAAAAGTAGAGCGAGTGCAAGAGATGATAATGCTCTAGAAGGCGATTTAGATTATTGTGATGTGATTCAAGACAGTGAAACTATCTTTCAGAAAGTTTGATTACTTTGTTTTTGACGTGAAATGGTTCAAAGTAGTCACCTCTGGAAGAAACGCAACAGTGAGGCGAGATAAGAGCGGTTTGCTTCAAGTCGACTCCACAAGATTATGGACAGATGAAAGGGATACATTTGTACTTCCCGAACACTGTGAGCAAATTGTTTTTATACCAGATTCAAAAGATCCAGAGTGGCTATTTGTTTTACAAGTCGCTCCACGTAGTAGACAAATTTTTGAAAATGCAGATGTAGAAGAAAGTCCATCTCTAGTGGACTCAGAGATTCATTCGATAGTTGAGGAGGAAGAGAGCATTGTTTCAGAAGAAGAGGTCATTGTTCGAGAAGACGAAGCAATAGACGATGATCAGGAGGAAACCAGCATAGCAAGCGATTTAGAAGCCATCAATTTAGAGATAGATATTCTCGGTGCATCGGATCTTCAAGAGGAGGCTAGAATAGAGGACTTTTGAATAAAACACTTGTACGTACTAATTTTTGGTTTTTTCTTTTATTTATTCCCTATATTATTTTTCTTATCGCATGCTAATTATTTGAGTTCTTTTATTACAGAGCACGATGGGAGACAGTCCTCCAGTCACTCCACAGTCCATGATAGAGGAGCAGTTTTCGGAGTTCATCTCTCAGGTTCCTCCTGCGTATATGGCCGCTGCATCATATTATTGGATCGCTCGTGGTAGCACTCCTCCCGGCCTCACTCCTGGCGGCCTTACTCCTACCGGCCTCACTCCTGCTGGCCTCACTCCCGCCGGTGTCACTCCCGCCGGTGTCACTCCTGCCGGTGTCACTCCTGAGGGTGGTGCTACTCCCGTAGGAGGTATGTCTCCTAGCTTTGTGACTCCACCACGACCATCTTTGCAGCCATCTCCTACTGGATCTACTAGTAGACATGTGCGTTCGACACCTCAGCGCGATACAGGGTTTGGCCCGTCTCGTAGATCGAGGTCACGCTCTGGAGCAGGAGGTTCTAGGAGTGGATCTACAGGTAGGTCTGGAGGCGGAGGTGGCAGTTGGTGTGGAGGCAGTGCGACAGACATTGTGTCGCCCGCTTCTACTCCTACGACGAGTACCTCAGATGTAGGTACGCCACGTAGTACACCACGTAGTACACCATGTACACCTTGGGGTGCTCATGACCATGATGACTCCAAGGTGTATAGTATCCGAGATGGAGCTCCGGTGATGGATGCGGCCGGCAAAGCAATGCGTGCATGCATACGACAGCTTTGCTCCATCCAGTTTGGACACTCCATGCAGAAATGGAGTGAATAGGATAAAGATCGGAAGAATTATATCACACAGATGATTTACCAGGAGTTCCGACCAGCCGATGAACAGTCGATTGTCAGTTCAAAGTGGACTCTGCATATTGCACGTGAGGTCATGTCGCATCGATGATCCGAGGCTCGTGATGCATTCAGAGAAGGCTTACCAAAGCCTGTGTGGTTAGATGCTGAGGAGTGGGACATGATTCGTGATGAGCAGCAGCAGACTCCTGATCGATATCGCTAGTAGCGAAATGCCGCAGCCACACGTCTAGACACGATTGGACCGTCACATTTGGGCAGCGGCGGATATGACACGATGCGTCATGAGTTTGTAAGTACCATTTCATTTATAGAATTTATTTGTGTTAAATTTCTCATATATATTTCTCTAATCTTTTTATATTTGTTTTAGGAGCTGGCAATGGGTCGTCCTCCAACACGATCGGAGGAGTCTTATGGATATAGTCATGGGTTGACTGCACTATTGCAGGACTTGGAGGGACGCGGTGCGGTAGTTTCATGGGAGCGTTTGCGATGAGGTAATTAATTTATAAACTTGGTTTTTGCTTGTTTGTAATTTTCATGTGAATTTATCTCATTCCATTATTATTCTTTGTTGCAAGACTGTTGATATGGAACGTTCTTTGCATGTGTATGGCAGTGGAAGACCAATATTTTGTATTTGATTTCCATATGGCAATACATTGTTTTGCCACATTTTGTAAAAGTGTCATATATGACAGTGGTTTGCCACACTCTTGTACTTGCTTCATTATTGAAATATATAACTTCTTCTGTACATGGTTCATTGTTCATTCTGATTATCGATCTCTTTTGTGTACAATAAGACTCTGTTTCATGAAATCATATTTCGGTTGTCATTAGAGTACACATCACATGTACTCGGGCTTTTTTGGGCAGAGTGTATTGTCTTTTGTTCAGCAACATCATGGTAATGTTGCTGTAGCAAAAGACAAAACATTCTGCCCAAAAAAAATTTTGCAGGTATGGTCGCCGGTATAAGCGACGGTACTCCCAGTAGTGTCATCGGAATAACCGTCGGTACACCTGGGAATTTCCGACGCTTATACCGACGCTTATACCGGCGCATGTACCGGCGCATATACCGATGCTTTTACCGATGTCTAGACCGGCGCCTATACCGACCCTTTGGTACCGACGCAGAGACCGACCTCTACACCGGCGTCACGGCAAATAAAGCCGCGTTCATTTTCCTCGGTAGAAACCTCGGTATACCATGGATCTGTTGTAGTGGAAGACACAGTTTTCTGCTTTTGGATTAAGCTTCATCCTCAATTCATCTAGGACATGTACATATGCAGTATAGCCAAAAACTTTCAAATGTGATAAGTTTGGCTTTTTACCTATAAACTTCTCTTGAGGTGTAACTTGATGTACAGTAGTAGTCAAAGTTCTGTTCATGATGTATACAGTAGTATGCATAGCTTCTACCCAATAACAATGAGGCATATTCTTCTCAACCATCAAGGCTCTTGCTATTTCTGTAATATGTCTATTTTTGCGTTTAGCAACGCCATTCTATTGTGGTGTGTACTTGCATGAAAACTAACGCCGAATTCCATGATTTTTTAGAAAATTGCTGAACTCATTTGACATGTATTCACCTCCTCCATCAGGTCTTAATGTCTGAATGTACTTCCTTGTCTGCTTTTCCACCATAGTTTAAAAATTTTGGAAGTGAGTGAACATCTCGCTCTTCTCTTTCATGAAATATACCCATACTTTGTGTGTATGGTCATCAATGAAAGTAACAAAAAACCTGTAACCGCCCATAGATGTGGTCTTTGTTGGACCCCAAACATCTGTATCTACTACTTCTAGTACATTCTCACTAATATGCTTGTCATGTGGAAATGATGCTCTTAACTGTTTTCCAAATTGACATGCTGCACATACCTTTTGCATTTGTGCAACTTTGAAATTCCAGAGTCCATGGACAATCGCCTTTGACTGCATCAATTTTAGCCTTTGCAAGTTTGCATGTCCAATGTGTTTGTGCCACATCTCTATATCAGCAATAACTCCTACACTTTTGCAAACATCATTTCTTTGAAAATTTCTACCACCTCTTTGGCTCCCCCTACCTCGAAACTGTCCTCTTCCTAAATCATGATTTTGTTGTTGACCTTGGACTTGGTTATTGTTTCCTCTTCCACTTCCAAAACGTCTACCTCTGCCTCTTCCTCTACAAGTGTAGAATACCTGCTTAGAATTGGGCTTTCCTTGGGACTTTGAATTCTCCCCAAGATTCGTTTCTTCAATAATCAGCATAGATACCAGATCAGCAAAATTTGGAATATTTTCCCTGGTCTGTATAGAAGCTTTGAACTGCTTATATGAAGCTCCTAAACCACGAAGGCATACTTCCACCTTATCATCATCATCTACATTCACTCCAATAGATGCAAGGGACTCACGTATGCTTTTGATTTTCAGGGTATAGTCACTTACAGACATGCTCTTTTTCTCCAAGGTATGCAGCTCCTTCTTGAGTTGCAATTTCCATGCCTTTGTATTGGACTCATACAATGTGACCAAACTTTTCCAAGCCTCTTTCAGAGTCTTGGCCACTTGATATGCAATCCGATTCCTTTCTGGTAACTGTAGAGGATTTTCATTTTCTCCTTTGATGTACTTCCGATAGCATTTTCACATCAGGAAATTCATCATTCTGAATCTCCAAGCATGGAAGTTGTTCTTGTCCAGCTTATTGCTCACAAGTTGACTCATTCCATCTACGTTTGCCATTTTTGCAGCAATTCACAACACTGCAAAACACTACAAGCAGCACTTCTGCTTGAACACTACCGCACTATGATGCAACAGTTTGATCTCAAAAAAACACACTTTTCGTGTCCCAACAGTACACAAAACCGCTTGAAACTCTTGATGAGGAATATATGGGTGTTTGGCAAACACAATGCAAGTTATAGTTTTTGAAACAGACATGGTTTTTCTACGGGCCCCAGCTTGTGGGCTCAAAATGGAGGTCGAGATGGCTTCTACCTTCATGCCGATTTTCCTAGCATATTGCAGCAAAAGGAAATAAAAAACCAAGTACAAGACCTACTACAGAAAGGACATATAAGGCCTAGTTCTTCTCCATTTGGGGCACCAGTTCTCATAGTCGAGAAGAAGAATAAAACTTATCGAATGTGCATTGATTATAGAGCCCTTAACAAGATCACAATAAAGAATAGATACCGTATTAGTCGAATAGATGATCTCTTAGATAAATTACGAGGCGTTTGTGTCTTTAGTAAAATTGATCCTAAAGTGGGTTACCATCAGATACATATAATGCAAAGCAATATTTTTAAGAGTGCATTTGGAACTCAAAACGGCCATTATGACTTTATGGTAATACCCTTTGGACTTACTAATGCCCCTGCTGCGTTTGTATGAATGATGAAAAATATTTTTCTTGATTACCAAGCTTTTGTTCTTGTATTCTTCGATGATATACTTTTTTACAATAAGAATGATAGTGAGCATGAGAAGCATCTTAACAAAGTTTTTCATTTGCTACGAGAGAACACACTTTACGCTAATCCTGAAAAGAGTTAGTTCTTCCAACATAAGCTAGAATATTATTTCAAGTGAAGGTGCGCATGTGGATCCAAAAAAGATTAAAGTTATAGTAGAATGGCCTACACCACAATCAGTCAATGATGTTGGTTCTTCTCTTGGGTTGGTTAGTTTCTGTAGGAAGTTTGTTTGAAATTTTTTTTTTGTTAGCATGGCCTCTTACCTTGTTATTGAAAAAGAAAATAAAATTTGCATGTCGACTTACCCAACAACAATCCTTTGAAAAACTCAAACATACATTCGAGAGTAGGAAGTTTAAGTCCTCAGAAAAGAATTATAGAACATATGATAAAGAATTTTTAGCCGTTGTGCATGCTTTGTGAATTTGGAAACACTATCTTATGGGCTCTAAGGTCTTAATCAAAACCGATCAACATGCTATTAAGCATTTATTAAATCAGCCCTTAATCTTTGATCGGCATCTTAAATGGACTTCATTCATTCAAAATTTCCAAACCATGATCCAATATCAACCTCGTAAAGCTAATGTTGTAGCTTATGCTCTTAACCATTTTCCTTCACATTCTGTTGTTTTGCATAATCTTTCTGCCATCCAAATTCATTCTTTTCAATAAATGGTTTCCACTTATGCATCTGATTTGTATTTGTCACGTGCATGGCATGACTTCAATAATGGTGCATCTTTATCTCATGAACATTATACATTTCATAATGGTTTTCTTTAATCTCAATATAGATTATGCATAACCCAAGGTTTTAAAGATTTTGTCATCAAAGAAATGCATGAACCATCTTACATGGGTCATACGGGCATAGAAAGCACCATTTTTGCTTACAAAGATTTCTTCTTTTGGCCACACATGGAAAAAGATAGTGCACATTATGTTTCTCAATGCATTGTATGTCAGCGTGTAAAATGTCATCATGGTAAACCATTTGGATTATTAATGCCACTCCCCATTCCAAACAAACCATGGGAAAAAATCTCTATGGATTTTATCACAGGTCTTCCTATCACTTCATCACATAATGATCTGATTTGGACAATACTTGATAGGTTTAGTAAATATGCATATTTCATTCCCTGTAGAAAAACTTTGTCTGCACCTCACGCTATGAAATTATACATTAAATGCATTGTCCCACATCATGGATTTCCTAAAGTAATGTTATCTGATCGTGATGTTCATTTATGCAATCATTTTTGGTTTGCCTTATTTCAGCATTTTGGTTCTAAAATAGATTTTAGCTCTGCATTCCATCCTGAAAGTAATGGACAAAGTGAGGCTACAAATAGTACTATCCTTGATTTATTGCATTGCTTTTCTTTAGATAGTACCATTAACTGGGATGAAAAGTTGCCATTGCTTCAATTTGCTTACAATAACGCCACACACACCACTACTGGTCGTGCACCTTTTGAAATTGTTGATGGTAAAAAGCTTCCCACTCCCATGTCACTCACCCAAATCGACATTCTAATGGCTGATTCTATTGCTCAAGATCACATTTCTATACTTCACGATGTTCGTGAGCACATTAGGAAAAGTCAAGAGCGATATACACATATTATCAATACAAAAGGATTAGCGAAGGAATTCAAGGAAAATGATCTTGTGTGGTTGCGTAACAATAAAAGACGTCTCAAAAATATTTTGCAACTTATATTTCAGATGTAAGTCTTTAGGATTATGGTTTTTAGGTTTAATTAAAAAAAATCAAATGTTCTAAAATGTCCATATTGTATCAGATGGCTAGTTTGGATCTGGAGGAGAGAATGGCATGTCCTTGCACTCAGTGCAAGTATCAAATTTATCAAAAAATGATGGATCTTTGTTGCACATGTTAGAGAGTATGGATCCTTTGATAAAAGTCGACTACAAAACCCAAGCTACCATTCGCATGGCCCCCCTGGTGAGCAGGTGGACCCAAATGACATTGCACCGATACCCTCTCATGGGCAAAAGAGAACAAAAAAGGAGTTAGAAGTACAAGATACTAATAGCATTACACAGAATGAACACATGGAAGAAATGCTCGAAGCATTTTATGAGATGGATGAAGATCATGATGGTGGAGAAGATTTTGTCAGTTTCATGGACACAACAAAATTTCCATGATCAGAAGCCGATGAGGAATACAAAAACATGCAAAGAATAGCTTGTTTACCACTATGCAATGGAGCAAAGATATCTGTACTACGTGCGTCACTCGCGATGCTCAATCTGCCATCCATTTATGCATGGTCAAATAGTAGCGTCTTTGAATTGTTCATGTAAGTGGACTTGAAATAAACTTTCACTGTTGTATCAAAATAACTTTATTTACTTCCATAACTGAGTTAATGTCATGGCATGCAGAGAGCAGGTCTACAGATGGTGTAATGCGAGAGCTTGCTAACTGTGATGCTTGGAAACACATAAACAGTAAGTGGCCAGAGTTTGCTAGTGAGCCTTGGAACATATGTCTAGGCCTAACTATGGATGGAGTAAATCCATTTGATTTACGTAGCTCTTCATGGAGCACATGGCCTCTCTGCTTGGTCAATTATAACATCCCACCATGATTGGCCACAAAGAAGGGTCATTTATTATTAGCCCTTATTATGCCAGGTAAGTATAAGGTTACAAACATGGATGTATACCTTACACCACTCGTTAAAGAGCTTGACATTTTATGGGATGGGAATACTGTGCATGACATGTCTCAACCTATAAGAAGACACGATGTGCGAGTGCAAGGCATACTTATGTGAATGATGCATGATTGGCCTGGTTATGGTGAATGTTCAGGTTTGTGAATTTCATGTAGTGCTTTGCCACATTTTGAATTTGATTCTTATATGGTAGTGCTTTGCCACATTTTGTATTTGCCTCATATATGATAGTGTTTTGCCACACTCTTGTACATGCTTCATTTATGAAATATATAAGTTTTTTTGTACATGGTTCATGGTTCATGGTTCATTCTCATCATCTCTGATAGTATTTTGCTTTATGAAATCATATTTTGGTTTCAATTAGAGTACACATCACATGTACTCAGTTTTTTTTTGGTATAGTTAAACAACATCATGGTAATGTTGTTGTAGCAAAAGACAACACACTCTGCCAAAAAAAAAACATTTGCAGATATGGTCATCGTATGAACGACGATACTCCTAGGATGGTCACCGATATGCGTGACGGTACGTCCAGCAGTCGCGGGTATGGTCGTCGGTATAAGCATTGGTATGAGCGTCGAAAATCGATGCTCATATGGATGCTCATATCGATGACCATACCGACGCTTATACCAGTGCCTATACCGTCGTTTTGGCTCGGACACCTATATAGAAACTTACATCGACGTTGAGGAAAAAAGGCACCCATTCAATTTCCTCAGTAAAAGCCTCGGTATACACCCCATATGGTGTAGTTTTGGATAATGAAGACATAGAGGAAGTGGTGGAAGTTGAGTCAGATGTGGAGGAACTACATCAAAAATGAGTAAATTGAATAGGATCTCAAGGATTAAATCAAGATCATGGGCAAGCATATATTTATAGTTAAAAAGAGAAATTTGAAATATACTATGTTGTGCCAAGAGTCTTACAAGGTCCAAGGGTCACATCTAGTGTATAAAAGAAGGAAGTAAATTGGTTTACATAAGCTTCCTGATGGACCAATTTTTTTCATAGATTTTGACAGATGTGATCAAGTGATGGTTTCATTGCAAGAAGTAAAAAGAGCCAATTTTGATCCTTAGCTTATGTGCAAAGTCAATAAATAGTAAGAGGAGCAAGTGTAAATCACCATAAGTCTAGAGCATACTACAGTAGCCTTATAGTTTAATTCTATGGGCCAAAAGATTATGTGATCTTTGTTAAAACGAATGAAGCTTCTTACAAAGGATATTCTAAGTTCCAATATTTCAAAGCAAAACCTAATGAGGAACTGGAAATTAGGACATTTTTGTAGCTGATCTGCTTTCAAGACTTCCAAGATACACCATGCCTCATAAACTAGTGACCCTAGTTAAGATGAGTACTAAATATAACACAAAACCATTTGGTGTATTTGACATGTCACTCTAATCCATGATCAACTAAAATAAGTAGATTACCATTGAGAATCCAAGAAATATATGAATTGAGCCCCACTTTGCACAAAAATCATATATCATGTATTAGGAATCAAAGATAAGCTTCAGTTCGTACCAGAGGCTCAAGTTTTTAGAGAAGCAATTGCTAGTGTAAAGAGTCCTGGGAGGAAAATGGTGGATAAAGAGGGTACAAAGAAAAGAAAAGAGATTGTAGATGATGTCCAACCTCCCTTGAAGAAAAGAAGTTGGATCTCAAAAAGTTAGAATTCGAGGATAACCTGTTGATAGAGGAAGAAGTGAGATTGAAGCAAAAGAGGTTGCAAGCAGAAAAAGAGCCTCATCCACCTCAAACCAAAAAAGAGCAATTATACTCTTATTTAATGCAAGATAATAACAAACGGGCATTGTAAGATGCCCAATATCAAAACATGCTAGAAGATTATTCTAAAAATGCTACTAACTTAACCCAAGCTAAACTTGAACACTATGAAGAACTGTATGAACATATGATAAATGCAAACATTGAAGTCATGTTTGTAGAAAAGGATGCAACTTTATTGGCATACTTCCAAGAACTTCAAGGATCATCTAACAAAAGAAACATAGTGGTGGAAATAGTGAATAAAAAGGACCCAAACTTAAAATAGAAGTTCAAATAGCCAAAGCAAAAGGAAAAAGAGGAAAAGAAAGAAAAAGTAGGATATGTTGTACCTCATGAGCAATTAGAAGGAGGATCTATTTTGATCCAAAAGATAGCGCAGAGCAATGAGGATAGAGAAATAGCAGATCATGTTGGAGTCACAGTGGTTGATAATCTATCCAAGAGTGATGATGATAGTGATGTAGAGGGTTTTCTCTTAAGAAGTTTGAACTTATCAAAACCCAATATTCATAGAATCTAGTAGGAAAGAGTATAGGAACAAAGAACATGGTCAAAATCATAGAAGAAGAAAAGGAACATGGAGCACATACAAAAAGGATATACTCACAACAAACCACAACAGAAGACATCTAGAACTCTATGGATGGTATTTAAAAAGATCAAGATTTATAGGACATGAAAATGAAAGATGTGTCATAGCAAGAGCAAAATGAACATGAAGAAGAATATGAAGAAAATGATAAATAATTGTAGAATGATAATGAGGAAGAGGAAGAAAATAAAAAAGAGGATCAATATTCACAGGAGTGAGAAGAAGAAAAAGAAGAGGATGAAGGTGGAAAAGAATTGGAGATTATTAAACAAAAAAAGCAAAAGAATTGACTAGATTTCAAAGAGATATCAGAGGAATATGTGAGATAGTTATCAATAAAAAAGAATAGTTTAGACCATCAAGTAAAAATGTAATTTTATCTGATATGGCTACTAAATTTGAACTCATGAAAAGAAATAAATTTGATGAGTAAAAAAAGGAATAGGATAGGATGTCTATAGAGTTAAGGGAACAAAAGAGAATCATAGAATCCTATCAAGAGAAAGGGATCAAGTTGCAAACTGAATGAATGCAACACAAAAATAGAATCTCATTTATGGAAGACATGTGCAAGAAACATATAGAGACCATCAAAATATTAGAAGCAGAGGTAAAGCACTTGGAATGAAAGAATAAAATTTAGCAAATTTTTGACCAAGCATTGAGAAAATCAATTGAGGAGAGTATTAGAGTACTTATGGAGAAGAAAACCAAATATTAGAAGGAATTGTGATGGAGGGGAGCTCATATGAGGATCAAAGTGAGGAGTTGAAAACTATGAAACAAGAAATAGAGAAATTGAAAGAACAAATGAAAGATGCAAAAGAGCTAGAAAAATAAGCTGATAGACATGCTAAAAATGTTATGAGAGGTTAAAATAATCTCAATGAAAAAGCAAGAAAATAAAATGATCTTGTGGCAACAATAGAGGGCTATGTTGATGATAGAGATAGAGCTATGGAAAGCTAAGTCCAACATCCAATCAAAAGAGATCATGATTGAAGATGAGATAAACCTTTTGCAAGGAAAGATATAGAATCTTTGTAATTGTAGTAAATTAAGGTATCCCAAAATTTCTAAAAATGAGCAAGATTCTTCCTCATCATGAGTTGTAACATATGTATATTTTTAAAATTTTAAGAGCTCTCAAGATGGCATATTTTTAGAGTATAACTTAGAAGGACCTATTTTAAGTGTGAACATGCACAAATAAAAGGTATGAAAAAATCAATTTTGAATACTTTCTTTATAATCTTGCATTTGGATGATTAATGAGAACTAGAGAGCTCTTGCTATTTTCTTGCCTCATCATTAAGCTTTCATGGTAATTTCAAGGGGATTTTGTAAGCGGTTTTCATGGATTTATCTTTTTTGTCATTAGTTCTACGTATGTATTATGCATCCATGAGTCTATTCCCATCCCTTAAGCTCTAAGAATTGGACTACGAGTTGTTTTCTCAAGACTATATGAATCTATCAGAATTGTGATTCTCTCTTGAAGGGGTTGTAGTTACTCAGGTGTCTTCCTTATTAGAAAAGCACACTGTAGGAACAAGAATCCTTGAAAAAACTTCCTTGTAGCACAAATTGCATTCCAAAAGAAGAAATATATAGAAACTTTATAGAAATCTATGATGTGCTTATCTTTGAATGATAATACTTGTAGTCCATTCACAAAAAAAGGGGATAGGGTCTTAGTATACTTATCAGATTTACAAATTAAAATGTTTGAGCTTTTTTATCCTTTATGCTATGATGATTCGAGATGATAACTCCAAAGTGCAACAAACGCCTTGGTACTTGGAGTAAGAAATTTTGCTAAATGGATCATCACTACTTCTTTTTCAAACTCTAAGAAATTGTCATTCATGATTTTAATGCATTGTTCCTTCATCTATAACTCTAGATTTTTATATGGACCTGAATTAATTCCCTTACCTTTTGGAATGAGGAACTCACCTCTACCTCCTTTGGCTCTCTAAAGGATGATGGTGTAGGAGGTGATTTAGGAGTTCATTCTAAATTTCACTCATCATGCTTATGCTTTGGATCCTTCTCTTGTGTTTTCTACGATTGATCAATTTGGTATTGGAGGTTGAGATTTTCTTCATTGTATGTATTTATGTTTTTCCATGGATTTTATATGAAGGCCTAAAACGAGAAGTTCTTTTGAGCACTTCCTATTGCTTCTTCTAATCCTCGAAGATCACTTTGTGCTCTTTTCTCCTCAACTTTCTTTCTTAAATATTTTTCTATGAGCTCAAGCTCTATTTTGTGAACTTGTAATTTTGCTTCATATTGTGCTCCTACCTTTGATATATCTTCAAATAACCTTAGGGTATGTGAGGCATGTGTATCCATTATTTTGACAATCGT
>CM035434.1:58690345-58732845 GCA_020310875.1 Ceratopteris richardii
ACAAATTGGTAGCGCATATTGTCGTATCCGCTGCTACCTAAATGCGACATTCCAACCATATGTAAACGCGTGGCCGCCACATCTCACTGCTGACGATATCGATCAGGAGTATGTTGCTGCTCATCCTGAATTGATTCCCACTCTTTAACATCTAACCATACAGGCTTTGGTAAGACTGCTCTAAAAGCATCGCGAGCCTCAAACCGTTGATGAAACATCACATCGTATACCGTATGCTAAATCCATTATGAACTCAAAATAGGATGCTCAGGTGCTCTGTGACATATGAGTCAATGTTCTTCTTTGATTATTGTTTCATGTATTATGACTCCAACATATCTTACTCATCAACTTGTTTCTTTTGCATCTTTGTAAGAATGTCGCGGTGATCACAAGAAGGGCAGAAAGGAGAAACAATGTTGAGAGGGATGCATCACTTGCATAGAGATGTACGTCCTCTTGATCAATCCGAGACTTCACGGCCCACTCGGTTCATGTAGTTGCAACAGAATTTTTCCTCCCGCATGAATTGTGGGCGACAATGACCATGCCAATTAAGATTCAAAGCCAACAGGTTCAGTTTTCTCTGGTTCACGTCACGTGTGTTCTCTTCTTATTGATCGAAACAGCAGCTGAGCTGTATTGCAGATGTTGTGAGAAAGCGCTTCTCCGTAGGCAGATCAGACCGTGTTAACCTTCCTTGCTAACAGGGCCTAAAATTGACGGGTTGCATAGTCTTACATATGACAGGGAAAATGTATCTGTGTCTGTCATATGACAGTGTTACTGTAAACCTCTCTGTCAAATGACAAGCATTTTTTAGCAGAGACAGGTTAAGGCAGTGTTCATTTTTGAAGGGTAGACCGTAAACATGTATTTTCAAGTGCAACCTGAGGCTCACCAGTGGCCTTCTTTGAGAAGGGCAGTCTTTTAAGTTTTCCCTTCAATTGATGGCTGATTAAAAAAATGCCCTTCATCATAAAAAAACATGCATGATATCATGTTGTTGTACAAATTTCTACATCTGCGTTGTACAATTTTCTACATGCATATATACAATAGACAAATTTCTTCAATTGCATGCACCGTCATCTTTGGGATCCTTTGAGCTTCAAGGTTTCATTAAGGAACATGATTTTTTTCTCTGAATCTTTAAAGGGTAGAAGCTGAAAAGCCTTTAAAAATTTATACATATGCACACACATGCAGAAAATGTATCTGATTCAAATGAAATTCTTAATATAACGGTTATAGAGATAGCCTGTATATCGTTAGTGGATGGATGGTTCATTACGCAAAATTTCACAATGCTTATATTGAATTCTTTATGGTGTGCGTCCACACACACGCCAATCCCATATCTTAAGTGATCAAGCTTGCACGTGGCCTACACATGTAGAAATAATATATGCAGAACCTGTAGAAATTCATTGAACCTACAAACATGGCCTCCACATGTAGAGATAATATATGCAAAACCTCCACAAAATCAGTGAACCTACAGATAGCTACATTGGAAATTAACATCCTTGTACGTACATAGTCATGTGCAAACATACTCAAAACATGTATATATGTGTTTGAATGTATTTCTATATGTGTATACACACACTCGAAACAAAAGTAATGCTTAATATATATAAACACTAAAGGAAAATGTATCAAATGAAATATTCCTTCTCATCATCCGAAGAGAAAGCCAGCAGACAGATGTATGTTTATGGATCCTAACCTTGCAACCTAACATGTTGGCATCTTCCTGAATCCCACATCTTAATTGATGAAGCTTGCACGTGGCCTCCACATGCAAAGATAAAAGATGCAAAGCTTGTAGATACATTCACTGTAGATATATGCAGAACCTACAGACAACTACATTGGAAATAAATTAACAGCATGCAGAACACACTTTTGTACAGAAAATCATTAATACAACAAGATGTCCATATGTATATCATTTGAACAAGAAAAAGAACAAAAGGAATAGATAAGCTATTAAACTTACAGTTTATAGCTTGCAAAGTGATGAAAGTATGCGGAACATTGACACAAGATTTGAGCTTCAAAGACTCTCAAGTCTTGACTCTACAGGTAGCAATGGCACACTTGTGATTTATGAGCCCAAGTACCTGCAGTCTGCAGACAACAATTATGTTAGCAACGATACCAACTATCTACTAGACTCAAAGCATCAAATATCTACTGGTAACTGAATAGCAGCTACCTGCAGATAAAGTACCTGCTGAATACCAAGTACCTTACATTGAAAATGTGTGCACATTGCACAATATGTTTCTGTACAGAAAACCCATAATATGACATGACGCACACATGTACATCATTTGAACAAGAATTAGAGTTAAATTCTGCCGCATGCATTGATCTACAAATTAGTCCAAAATTTTTCATGTAGGTGCAAAGGGAATAGAAACATACCATTTACAACATTGGATGACTATCCACAATTTGGGAGAGCTTCGAGAGCCACACCAGAGTTCTGACTTCACTTCAACAGTAGATTCCAAAGATCCAACACAGTAGCATCACAATCTGCAAAGCTTGAAGATGTAAGAGTACACTATAAAAACTCTGAAATCGACTTGAATCAAGAGAAGTGAACACCTTCAAATGGCATCCGAAAGGCAAAACACAACATGAATCTCTTAGCTCTCTTCCATTGCATTGAACTTTAAAATGATATTTCCAATCCTATCTCTCTACGAAATGCATAAAACAGTTCTACGAAACAACTCTCCCTCTCTCTCTCTCTCTGAAATGCATAAAATATTTCTACAAAATGCATGAATACAGAGCGCTCTCTCTCTCTCTCCACGAAATGTATGAATACAATCTCACGAATCCTCAGGAATCACATTCTAATAATGAAGCCACATATGAGATTAGTTACCGAAAGCAGAGAGCGCTAACTCCTGGCGATGCTTGCTATGGCCTGTCCACTTGCCTGCACGTAGAATGGGAGAGCTCTAAGTCTGACTCTTGAGTGACACAGTCGACTGAGGACCTCCAAGCTCCACTGTCCGGCCTTCAACCAAGAGAGACCACGGATGATGAAGAGTGATGAGTCGATTCATGACTCTTGACGACTCGATAGATAAATCGGGATTTACCTGCCAGCATATGCAGAAAGAGACTTCTGCAGCTTGGTTCGAAGTTTGAGCGACAAGAATGCTTCAGCGGGCTGCAGCTAGCTGACTCCTAGGTTTCACAAAAGTGCGTAAGTGAATAAACCTAACATTTGCAGGCATTAGAAATTGGAAACTGGAAATTGGAATTTGGGCAAACTTTTGAGTTCGATTCGCATTGGAATTTGGGCAGTGAATTTCGACTCCAGACTCAGAGCCCGGACACTAAGAAATGGGAAACGGACATTGGAAATAAATTCCAAAATTACATATATATTTGGCATTATACATATGTATAGTACATATGAAAATGACAGGTGATTTGCTTATGTGTACTTGTCAATTGACATGCTTATGTGTACTTGTCAATTGACAGGTAAATTTACATTCAACTTGTCAATTGACAAGTAAATCTTTAGATGCTCATGTAATTTGACAGGGAAAAAAAAATTATACCTGTTTTTGACAAGAAAAAAGGCCTTTGACAGGAAAAAAACCGTCAATTTTAGGCCCTGCTTGCTACGGAGGATTCCACGCCATTGTTCAATCGGAGACTCGAGAGGGTCTCAGAAATTTCGGAGTCGAAATCCCTCCACGAAGAAATGAAGCACAGACGCATATCGGGCCTGGCGACTCCGTCAACATGCAAAAATAGCTCTGCTGGGCGAGCTTGCGTAGGCAAAGGCGCATGGGGGTGGCCTTATCGCTCAGTGTTTATTTATACAACTTGTCTGTACTGGCAAAATCTTAATAGGAAGGATGCGCATGGCTTCTCTGGAAGAATCTGACAAAAACGTGCTGACGGAGGAGATTTTTTTTTTTTTTGAATAAAACAGGAAAGTTATATTAATGAAAGGATGTACAGACTGTGCCTTGGGCAGGAGACACCAAAGCCAGAAAGGTTACAAATCCAATGTCATAGAAATCCTTATACAAGAATACTGAGCAGAGATGAGTTCTCTCCACTTGGCAGGACAGTTCTCAGCCATGATTTTGAATATGTCACTGGACAAGCTAGGGGCAGAAATCATTTTTCTAATACAAACTTGGGAAACCCCTTTTTCAGCTTTTTATGAAGGGGGAAGATGAAGTTCTTTCTCCCCCTTCCAAGGGAATATTTGTTTCTGCTAATCCAGATGCTCCAAAGAATGTGTCCTCTCCATATATTCCACAACAAAATTTCAAGATTTCTGCAGTACTCGAGAATAACCTCCATCTTGCTAAGTTGAGGAAGATTATGTTTCTGCAAGTAATCCTCCACAGGAGCCCAGAACTTTTGAGCATGCTGGCACTCAAAAAAAAGGTGTGAAACATCCTCCACGAGGCCACAGAAGGTACAAATCCCCCCATTCCTAATAACTTTCCTGACTTTGTGTCCTATCCAGAGCCCATGGTGAAGCATTAACCATTGCAGGAAGGAGTGCTTACTACAATCTGGAAAGGCCCACAAAGTTTTAAATCTGTAAGTCCATTGGTGAGCAGACCAATTGACATTCCATCTTGAGTTCAGTTTAGGAAAGATCTGATTCCCAGTCCCTTTGTGCTTTTTAAATTCTCTGAATATGAGAGCAGCAGTGTCCAGCAAGCTTTGCTTTTTCATGTGCCAACTTCCAAGATTGTCCAGCAGGAGCTCTCTTTGACTATGCAAAACCTGCAAACAGGACCTAGACAAATCAGAAGCTAAGTTATTTTGCTGATTATTACTCACCCTATCAATGCCCAACAAAGCACTCCAGGTGGTGACCCCAGCTTTATGGCATTTGTGCTGTTTTATAACAGCTTTTTTATTATTGTTGAAACCCAACCATCCTATCCATGGTGATTCTTGCATGAAAAACTCATATGATAGCATCAGATCAGGGGTAGGGGTGAAAGACTGTTTAGCATTAAACCAAGCCTGCCACATTCTACAGACCAAGGGACTCCCATAAGGGGTTATAGCATGAGGGGAAACCACAATGTCCCAAATATTAATATTCTTCCAAGCTTTGTAATCCGACAGACAGAATCTATCCACATTCCTTTTAAGCAAGCAAGACCAAATATCATTACAGTAGAGGCTTCTCAGAATCCATTTAGCAGCCAAATTATCAGCCATTTTCTTAGGATTTATTATCCCTAGACCTCCCTGAGACTTAGGGAGACAACAAGTTTTCCAAGCCACCTTGGGGATTTTCTTGTGATCATGTTTACTTCCCCAAAGAAAGTCTCTGGCCAAAGAAACAACCTGCCTAATTTGTTTGTTAGTAGGAGTCCAACAGGCCAAAAAGTAAACAATTTTAGGGAGGATGTAGTGGTTTAAGACAAAAGTTCTATGGGGGAGGGAGCTATTAATATCATACCAAAATAACAGATGCTTTTTAAACTTATCTATCACCCACTCCCATCTTTGAGCAAAGGTAATCTGGAACCCCATAGGGATCCCCAATAATCTGAAAATTTCACCATTTTTTATAATACTGCAGCCAAGTCTTTCAACACAAGCAGGCAGGTTATCATTAGAAGCTTTAAAACCAGTTTTAGAGTGATTTACTTTCGATCCACTAGCAAGATAGAAAATATCCAAGCATTCCAGAAATTTATTCACAGAAAGATCATCAGCATTCAAAACAACATTTGTGTCATCAGCAAACATTTGAAGACCAAGAGGGGACTGGGAATTATGAACATTAATGCCTTTTATAATTCCACAGTTCATAGCATCTTTCACCAACCAACCCTGGGCATCACTAGCAATGGCAAATAATAAGGGGGCAAGAGGGCACCCCTGTCTTATGGATCTTTTGAGTCTAAAGGGGTCAGAAATATGCCCGTTAATAGCAACTCTAGAACAAGCATTCCCAAACAAAGTGCTAACATACTTGATAAGCTTTTTCCCAGCACCCAAATCATGTAAGGATTGGAGGATGAAATCCCACTCAATCCTATCATAAGCCTTGTCAAAATCAATTTTGAAAAAATAAAAATTTTGGGCATTGTCCTTAGCATTTTCCATACCTTCCCAAAGAGAGATGATGGCATCAAGAATGTATCTACCTTTGATAAACCCTTTTTGCTCGGGGAGGATGAAGAGGTTCATCAAGGGGCTAAGCCTTCTAGCTATAGTGGAAGCAATAATTTTGTAAATGGTGTTAAGATAAGAAATGGGTCTCCAATTATTAAGGTCATCTTTATTCCCCTTTTTATGGATAAGTCGAATAACACCCATGTTGATGTGGTAAGGGAGAAATCCTTTACTAGAAGCCTCTTCCCAAACCAGAAGAATGTAAGGAGTGAGAAAATCACAAAGCATCATGAAGAATTCATTAGGCAAACCATCAAGACTAGGGGACTTACAGGGTTTCAATTTATAGATGGTTTCTTTGATCTCACCGGCAGTGAGGGGCAGGTCTAGAATGGGAACCAAGCTTTCAGGAATCATTTTTTTCCTTTTCAAAGCAATGGTAGCCCTGGCCCTCTGGATGTCCTCCCCCCACTTGGGAGAAGCAGAGAAAACATCCATAAAGAAGCTTTTAGCCTCCTGTACAGTCTCCTCAATATTCATAGTGTGCCCACCATCCTTTTTCTTTAAATTAGGGATGAAATCCCTGATTTTGTTTTTTTTAAGAAGAGAAAACATGTACTTGTTGTTCTTGTCAATCTTCTCACTCCAAAATTCTTTAGATGAGGCAAGAGAGTAGCTAGCTTCAAGATAACTTTCCTTACACATCCTCATATGTAAATTGTGGTATTCAGGGGAGGTGATGTCTAGGTCTTTCATCTTCTCCAAAATCTTAGATCTTCTTTTGGCTCTAGCCTCTCTGGCTTGCTTCTTAAAATAGGAAAACAACTTTTGAATATCTTTTCCCCACTTCTCCCAGGCTATGCAAGGCGAGCTATTGTTCCTAAAGTGGTGAGAGAAAATTCTTTTGGTCTCGACCTCCATACAAGGGAGTTTAAGGAGGTTGACATCAATATGAGGCCAACCAGCCCTGAAAGAAGGGCTGCCCCACTTAAGGTTGATACTCAAGGGTTTGTGGTCAGAAACAAGGAGGGAGTGGTCAACATTCACACTCACATCCCAACTCTTCTGAAGAACAAAATCACTGACATAAGATCTATCTAGCCTAGCAGCAGTAAAAGCTTTACCTGACTGTTTATTGGTCCAAGTGATACCAGAGTTTTTGGAAATATCAGTCAAATCATACAGATTACACAGCTCATTCCAAGCATGCTTTTTAGAAGCATTGAGGATGTTTCCCTTGCACTCCCATCTATCTTTAATGGTGGTGACCATATTAAAATCACCAATCAGAATGACTTGACCCTAGTTTTGAGAGAGCTCTTCCCAACAGCTTTTCCTAGACAAACTATTGTTGGAGGCATAAACAGAGATGCCAGAGAGGTTATAGGGGTTACCCATATTGATCTTACACCATTGGTTAGTGATACCAGAAGAGAAACCAGCAACAACATGAGTCAGAGTTTTAGCAATCCCTATGACAGCACCTCCTTTGCCATCCTGATGGTTAGTGTAAAACCACTTAAAACAATTAGAAACGAGATTGAGATTATGATCTAACAGAGTACTGTGAAGAGATGGATAGGTATGTGTTGAAGATGAAGAGGTGTTGCAAAATCTTTGCTCTACACCAGCCAAATGAACTCCAGGAGTAGATAGTGGGCCTTTTTAGCTTGCCAATGGATGTATTAGACACCCTATGTACCTTGGAAGATCACTCTCAAAAAGATAGATCAAAACAGATAAGTTGGAGTTAGCTCAGAGGTGAAAACTTGCTATTCTTGGTTGATACACCTGTCCAGTGTTTTACATAATTCTCTAAGCACAGCAGCAATTAGATTAATTCCTCTTGGGGAAGGCTAGGTAGCTTAAAGAGCTAACTTTAGAGAGTAATCGCATCAAAAATAACAAACCACACACTGAGAATGACTTTTAACAAGTGATGATATCATCCCGATTTTCACGGGCTGCTACAGAAATAGACCAGTGAGTAGAAACATTAACATAACTAAAGATGTAAGAATCCAATGATCATGAACTTTTGTATGCTTATACTAGACAGTAAGCTGAATCCAACAAGCTTAAAATCACTGAATTTGGATGAGTAAACACTGAGAAATGACTCTGACAAGATGACTGAAAAAGTCGGGTACCTGACAGAGAAGTGAAGATGAACATACCCTGTTGACTTCAAATGAACATAACTGAAGATTCCAACATCCAAATGACATGAAAATTTGTGAGCATATAGTAGACTTATAGAGCTAACTTTACCAAGTTAAATCACTGAAAATGATGAACCAAGTGCAGAGAAACAATCTCTGCAAGCTGACTGAGAAAAACTGAAGTAATGGCAGTGAGTAGTACACATCACAAGAACATGGAAAGATGAACTCAAATAATCATGAAAATGAAAGTATATTGCTTGTACAATACAATGACTTACTGATACATATGTGTGCCTTGTAATCACACCTTGATATGGCATAAAGCTCAGCTCTTGGAGGTCTTCACATAGGTCTCTCTAACCACGACTAAAACTGCCATCTATTTATAGTTGAGTTTGGGAGGCTAACTTCCCTCAATCACTCTCCAATCAATCAATGATTGATTTGATTCTCTACCTACCACAAATCACGAATTCGTGGCTCCTCTTTCCATTCTTGATCATGTGGGCTCAACCACTTAAGATTCTCTTACTTTTACATTAAGTAAACTCTTCAAAAGTTACAAGAGGTAGTTCACAAGTGAACTTTACATAGTCTTCATTTTGAAGCTTCTTTAATGACTTTGTGAGACTAAAGCCAATACTTAGGCTTGTCATAGACTTGCTCCAACAGCTCCCCCTCAAGCCTAGTATGCTTGAGGTCTTCAATCTTCCAAGATTACCTGCAAACCAATCATAGCCTTGAATTTGCAAAGCTTTGTACCATCCAATGCTTTGGTTAGAATATCTGCACATTGTTGATGAGTGGACACATATGATATTTGAATCTCTTTGCTTAGAACCTTCTCTCGTACATAGTGATAATGAACTTCAATATGTTTAGTCCTTGCATGAAAAATAGGATTAGAAGCCAAATGAATAGAACTCATATTGTCACCAAAAATAGTTGGAGTTCCAAACTCCAATCCAAGATCTTTGAACAATGTCTTCATCCACATAGCTTCCTGTGTAGCTATGGCAAGACCTCTATATTCAGCTTCAGTAGAAGAGAGAGAAATTGTGGGTTGCTTCTTGGATGACCATGAAATAAGCTTTGAACCTGCAAAGGTAAGATAACCTGAAGTGCTCCTTCTATCTTCCTTGGAGCCAGCCCAATCTGCATCAGAAAATAGCTTCAAACCTAAATCAGATACATAAGGATAGTAAAGTCCTTCATTTATGGTTCCTTTGAGATATTTGAGTATCCTTTTGGCAGCATCCATATGTGGTTTCCTTGGTGTGTGCATAAATTGGCTTAGCACACTCACACTGTAACATATATCTACTCTTGTCAATGTGGCATAGTTGAGACTACCCACTAGACTTTGATATGATGTGATGTCCTCTATGAGTTCACCTTCATGTGAGCTCAATTTGTGATTAACCTCCATTGGAGTACCTGCAATCTTACAATCTTGCATCTTGAATTTTGCCAACATGTCCTTAATGTACTTTCTTTGAGTGAGAAACAAACCATGATCTTTGTAGACACTTCCAAACCTAGGAAGTAGGTAAGTGAACCCAAATCACTTATCTTGAACTCTTCTCTCATCTGATCTTTGATCTTCTTCATACCATCTGCATCATTTCCTGTCAATATAATATCATCTACATATACACATAGGTAGATGACCTCGGAATTACTCTTTTTAATAAAGAGTGAAGGATCTGCTTTGCTTGGTTGAAAGCCTTTGTCCTGCAAGAATGAAACAAGCCTGAAATTCCAAGCTCTTGGAGCTTGCTTGAGACCATACAATGCTTTGTTAAGTTTACACACATAATCAGGATAAACTTGACTCTCAAAACCAGGTGGTTGTGCCATATATACCTCTTCTGTTATCCAACCATTCAAGAATGCATTCTTCACATCTAGTTGAAGTATCTTCCAATTCTTGGAAGAGGCAATACTAAGCAAAACCCTAATAGTAGGCATCTTTGCCACAGGAGAGAATGTCTCCTCATAATCAATTCCCTGAGTTTGTGCAAAGCCTTTTGCTACAAGCCTTGCCTTATACCTGTTAATGGAACCATCAGAATTCTTCTTGAGTTTATAGACCCATCTTGAGCCTATTACCTTCATGGATGAAGTCTTGGGCACCAAATCCCAAGTGTTGTTTTCCTCGAGTGCTTCAATCTCTTCCTTCATTGCATGCTTCCATTCTGTTTTTGCTTTGGCCTCTTCAAATGATGATGGCTCCTCTTGGTTTATGTCCTGTGCTATGTAGATAGAATGTTTAGTTACTAATGAGGTGTCAAACCCATACCTTTCTGGTTTTTTCTTTTCCCTCATAGATCTTCTTAGGCCATGATGTGATGATTCTGCCTCATGTCCAAGTTCCTGCAATTTTGCTTTACCTTTAGACTTCCATGCTTTGATCTTTTCCATCTGACATTCTTCATCATCCTCTGAGGTGTCTTGTTCTTCAATCTTTGATTGTTCTCTACCAAGCTTTGGAAAATCTTCTTCAAGATCATATGGTAAATTGACCTTCCTGCATGAATCTTCATACCATGAATTGTTCTCATCAAAAACTACATCTCTGCTTACCAAGAATCCTTTGTTGGTAGGGTTGTATAACCTGTAGCCCTTTTGATTGTTGTCATATCCAATAAATACACACCTTTCTGCTTTTGGATCCATCTTGCCTCTAACCTGTGAAGGAACATGAGCAAAAGCAATACATCCAAAAATTTTACAATGATCTAAGCTTGGTCTTCTTCCATTCCAAGCCTCATATGGAGTCATTCCATCAAGGGATTTTGAAGGCAACCTGTTAATCAAGTAAGTGGCTGTAGATACAGCCTCAGCCCATAAGTAATTAGGTAAATGCTTTTCATTTAACATAGACCTTGCAGCTTCAACAATTGTCCTATTCCTCCTTTCTGCCACTCCATTTTGCTCAGGAGTGTACCTTGTAGTTACCTCTCTTTTGATTCCTCTTTCTTGAAGAAAAGAATCAAAATCATGGGAGAAGTATTCTCCCCCTCCATCTGACCTTAGCCTTTTTAGTGATTTACCTGTTTGATTCTCCACAAAAGCCAAATATCTTTTGAAACATGAAAAAACTTCATCTTTGTGTTTCATAAAGAATAGGATAGTCCATCTGCTGCAATCATCAATAAAGGAAACATAATACCTTGATCCTGATATTGAAGCTTCCTTGCTTGGTCCCCATACATCTGTATGAACCAACTCCAAGAGATCTCCATGCATATAACCTTTCTTCATGAATGGTAACCTGTGAGACTTTCCAAACTGACATGCACTACACTTATAAATCATATGTTGTTTTGACAAATTAGGAAGTCCAAGTACACTTTGGTCCCTGCAAATTTGCTTTAATGACCTTTCACCAATATGTGCTAACCTTTTGTGCCATACTTCCAATTCTGTGAGTGTCTGACTACCATAATTAAAGAGAGCAATGTTTCTAGTGTCCTGTAATTCAAATGTGAACAATCTACCTGTCTTTTCACCTTTTGCAATTCTTCTGAATCCCTGACTTGGATCTTCAACAAATGCTCCTGCTTTTGTGAACCTGACTTGCAACCCTTTCTCTACTATCTGCCCAACACTTATCAAATTCTTTGTAATGGTAGGGACATAGAGTACCTTACTGAGTAGGTTGATGTTTCCATCAGGTGCTTTGACATTGCCTATTTTCTCCACAGGATGTTTTGTATCATCTCGTGTTTGTACCTCATGCTTATTCCTTGGATCTTCTAAATCTGATAGGAGTGCCACATTTCCTGCCACATGATTTGAACAACCTGAATCTATGTAGAAGACATGCTCATCAGATTTACCTTGTGGCATAGCCATGTTCATGATCAATAATGAATCCTCTTTGTTTGAGTCTTCTGTGTAGTTATTGTAGTCTCTCCTTCCTTTGTAGCCTCCTTGATAGTTTCAATGATTGTAGTTGTTGTAGTTGCCATGGTAGTTGTTGAACCTTCCTCTTGAGTAGCCATAACTTCCTCTATTGTATCCTCTGCCTCTTTGATTCCTGGAATTCCTAAAGCAATTTTCAGTTGTATGATTAGTTAATCCACAAATAGAACATGAGTTGGAGTCTTGGGATCTCCCCCTGCCTTGTCTACCTCCTCTTCCTCTACCTCTGCCATGTCTTCCTCTACCTGCATAGTTAGCTTGATATGTACCTGCTTCATCATCCACTTTCTTTGCCTTTCCTTTGTTATCTTTAGACTTGCTTTTATCCGTGTATAAAGCTGAAGATTGATTACCTTTAGAGCTTTCTCCATTTTTGATAAGCTTTGCCTCTTGAGTAAGTAATTGTCCAATGAGTGTGTTGAAATCAGGTACATGCATGTCCATGTACAAATCCATAGCTGTGGTGAATGCTTCCCACTTGTCATCTGCCTTCAAGCCATTGATGACCTGCCTTACAATTTGCTCTTCATCTATTACCTCTCCAATGCTTCCCAACTGATCTGCTATGTCCTTGAGCTTTGTGACAAAATCAGTCACATTTTGTTTGGGAGCCTTCTTGAGAGTTGTGAAATCCAGCCATAGTTGATGCTTCCTAGCTTTAGTACTTGAAGCAAAGAAAGCTTCAAGTGCATCCCACACTTCCTGAGATGTCTTACAACTTCTAATGTGAGGCAACAAAAAATCTGAGATAGAGTTGAGGAGATAAGACCTTGCAAGTGCATCCTTGGAGCACCATGTGCTCAATCTTTCTTGCTCTTCTTGTGTTGGTTGACTTTTGTTCCTGAAACTTGGCATAACTTCATCTCCAGCCACATAACCATATAAACTTCTACTTTGGAGATAAGCTTCCATTCTTAATGACCAAGCTGAGTAGTTACCTCTGTCCAATTTGTCAATTGATGAAGGAAATCCATCTGCCATGTTGTCCAACCTTGCTCTGATACCACTGTGAAGAGATGGATAGGTATGTGTTGAAGATGAAGAGGTGTTGCAAAATCTTTGCTCTACACCAGCCAAATGAACTCCAGGAGTAGATAGTGGGCCCTTTTAGCTTGCCAATGGATGTATTAGACACCCTATGTACCTTGGAAGATCACTCTCAAAAAGATAGATCAAAACAGATAAGTTGGAGTTAGCTCAGAGGTGAAAACTTGCTATTCTTGGTTGATACACCTGTCCAGTGTTTTACATAATTCTCTGAGCACAGCAGCAATTAGATTAATTCCTCTTGGGGAAGGCTAGGTAGCTTAAAGAGCTAACTTTAGAGAGTAATCGCATCAAAAATAACAAACCACACACTGAGAATGACTTTTAACAAGTGATGACATCATCCCGATTTTCACGGGCTGCTACAGAAATAGACCAGTGAGTAGAAAAATTAACATAACTCAAGATGTAAGAATCCAATGATCATGAACTTTTGTATGCTTATACTAGACAGTAAGCTGAATTTAACAAGCTTAAAATCACTGAATTTGGATGAGTAAACACTGAGAAATGACTCTGACAAGATGACTGAAAAAGTCGGGTACCTGACAGAGAAGTGAAGATGAACATACCCTGTTGATTTCAAATGAACATAACTGAAGATTCCAACATCCAAATGACATGAAAATTTGTGAGCATATAGTAGACTTATAGAGCTAACTTTACCAAGTTAAATCACTGAAAATGATGAACCAAGTGCAGAGAAACAATCTCTGCAAGCTGACTGAGAAAAACTGAAGTAATGGCAGTGAGTAGTACACATCACAAGAACATGGAAAGATGAATTCAAATAATCATGAAAATGAAAGTATATTGCTTGTACAATACAATGACTTACTGATACATATGTGTGCCTTGTAATCACACCTTGATATGGCATAAAGCTCAGCTCTTGGAGGTCTTCACATAGGTCTCTCTAACCACGACTAAAACTGCCATCTATTTATAGTTGAGTTTGGGAGGCTAACTTCCCTCAATCACTCTCCAATCAATCAATGATTGATTTGATTCTCTACCTACCACAAATCACGAATTCGTGGCTCCTCTTTCCATTCTTGATCATGTGGGCTCAACCACTTAAGATTCTCTTACTTTTACATTAAGTAAACTCTTCAAAAGTTACAAGAGGTAGTTCACAAGTGAACTTTACATAGTCTTCATTTTGAAGCTTCTTTAATGACTTTGTGAGACTCAAGCCAATACTTAGGCTTGTCATAGACTTGCTCCAACAAGTACCACCAATTTTCACTTCCTGTAAGCATAGGATATTGGGGAATCTATGAAGGGAACGCAACCATCTGTTCACCATCTTAGCTCTTACAGGGTCTATAAGGCCCTTAACATTTAAAGAAATAATGGAGAGACCAGACATAAAAACAATAAAAAGAAATTATTTCCTACTGTTCTTCGTAGGCTTGAATGTTGAGATGGAAGATCTCACAGTCTCTTTTCTCTTTGGCTTGAGTGTGCTTGCAGATTGTCTTGACACCTCATCATCCTGTGACATAGGTACAATTTCATTACTGAAAGGATCACTATCCATATGGTCAAGTTTATCTTGGTCCATGGCTTCTAGCTCCTGAGAATACATTTCAGTAGACACATTCATAACTTCAAGGGACTTAGTATCTTGAATAGAATTATTGCTAACCTTTTCTCCTTGGACCTTCAAAACAGTTGTGTTAAAAACTTTGTTTTTCTTACCTACCATAGTCCATTCGGAGAGCTTCATGTCTTGTTGTTTCTTGTAATCTCCTTCGACAGATTTGCTAGTACCTGCAATAATTTCATTAGGATGTATGTTCTCTTTCGGAAACATGGGTTCACCAACATCTGGTTTGGTAGGGCAATCATCAAAAGGGTTTTGCACATCCTCAAGCAACACACCAAACATATTATCAGTTTTGAAATTTTTCTTCCTACTTTTTAACAATGTTTTTTTTACCTGAGGATTTGGGGGGGAGTTGTTAACTTGATTACCTTTGACTTCTTCTTTGTTCTGCTCTGGTGATTCTTGTTCCTTTTGGACCTGAAGCAAGGGACAGTCCCTGATGATATGCCCTTGTTTATAACAGTTATAGCAGGTGTTCGGGATGTTTCTGTATAACACCTTTTGGGTGTGTAGTTTTTTGCCGCAAGAGTCTTTAATGAAAATATAAGGTTTAATTTCTTTAGCTAAGTCCACTTCTATTAACACTTGGGGATCCCACTTGGGATTGATATTATTGCTCCTATTTTTTTGACCAAGGACTCTCCCCACCATCTTCCCCATACTCTCAACCCAGGGGTAATAGTCAATAGGGAGTTCAGGGAATTCAATCCATACTGGAATCTTGGTGGGCTTGGGTCCTTTAGGGTTGAACCCTATGAACCATTTGAAAAAGGAAATAGGGATACTTCTGATTAGCCATTGTCCTTCACTTATGACCTGTAGGGCACTGTTAGCATTTTAAAAGAAAAACATAAAGTAATTGTTGGGGCAATACTGGATATGTTTAACAATAAGACCTCTGGATTCCCAATGGGTCTTGATCCAAGCTTTCAAAGCTTCTTGTGATGGCCTAGGACCATGACAGAGACCTATAACAATTCTGTCACTCAAATGTTCCTGCCAACTATCTAGAGAGGATTTATCAGTGATTAAAGCCTCTTCATCTTTGTCACTGGGAACGTTATCGAACACAAGTTCATGGGGGTTATCACAGACTTTGGCCTTACCTTTATTGGGAGATACTGGGTTGTAGTTGATACCTGCAAACCGGTGAATGTCATAATAAGCATCCTCATGAGCGCCATTAGCTCTCCTTAGATCCGCGTAAGATTTCTTTGGCGAGGGACCTGTCCATCGACACTGTACTGCACCAGAGGAAACTTTGCCAGCATATTCTCCAGGTTCACCTCCGTGACACCGATCATCAGCAGGAGCATTTGGGTTGTCATGCACAGTGGGGAAGCAACCAAGCTGCATGTTACTATTCTCCTCACCAAGAACAGAAATGCCGTTTCTTAAAGCTTCGAAGAGAGCCATTGACACGAAAAGAGGCCAGCCGCACTCACACGAAAACAACCCTCCCCCTCCAAGGAGGAGGAGGAAGGACAGAGAGAGCACGCGAACCCTAGTCGTGGAGCGCCGCAAACCCTAGTCGTGGAGCTTTTGCACATGGGCATTGATTTTGTTCAAGAATATTGGTGATGGACATGGCCTAGTGACAAGCTTTGTCTGAAGGGTTGGACTTTTGTCAGTGGCAAAAGATGGCTGCCAAAAAGATGGTCAGACTCATGGCATATAAAACAACAATGTTCCTTTGATGTGGAACGTTTTAAGTTACAGCAATGTACCTTTGATGTGGAATACTTTCTTCCTTGTATCATGCCTCCCTCCACTTGATATTGATCTATTAAATGCTCCACTCCCACTCTCAATAGAGTTTTGAATCACATTGCATTGAATTCCACCCCAATCATTACATCTTCCTAGACGAAGTCAGCACGCCATATATTAGTGTCTATTTGTGAGCCGATAGTGGAAGAATGTGATTCTAGTATGATGACAAGAGGAGAGGAGAGCGATGAGGATCTAGAATCCATTACAATGGATTATTTTTGTGATTAAGAAGAAGAATACTTGTACATAGTAGATGCTAAGATCCATGAGCAAAACGAGTGCAAAAAAAAATGTATTGCTTAACACTAAATTCAAGAAATAAAGCAAGAAAAATAAAAGTAAAAAGAACTCTTGCTTAATAAGAATAAGAATCATTTTTTGAAGTGCTATATAATTTTGCAGAATATGAAATTGAGCTTAGAAAGATCATGGTGAGAATGCAAATATTAGAGGATCTCATGGGAGAAGATTTCGACTACAAGGAACAAACTAAGAAAATAGTAGTTACCATGTGAGACAATGAGGAACGAAGCATATACATAGGGAACGATTTAAGTACTTAGGAAGAGCAACAATTGATATAACTTGTACAAGAATACTGAGGTGTGTTTGTTCGGATGTACAACGACTTGAAGCAAGTGGATACAAACATTTTTTCACACAGGATCCCAATGGCATTGGAAGCTAAGCCTATGAAACAGAAGCTATACAGATATAATGACATATGCAAGCTAGGATAAAAGAGGAAATCGATAGGATGATAGAAGCTATATTCATCCATGAAATTGAGCATAGAGAATGGCTATCACCCATTGTGGCAATGCCCAAGGCAATGGGAAAATTTTGTGTGTATTAGCTTGAAAATATTTGAAGAGCTAGTTATCCATGTCTTATCATAGAACATATATTGGAGTGCATATAAAGCAAGGAGGTTTATAGCTTCCTTGATGGTGTTTCGGTTTACAACAAAGTAGCCATCCTTCCTAAAGATCAACATAAGATATCATTTGCCATCATAAGGTAAATCTTTCCATTTTGTGTAATGCCATTTGGGCTCATAAATGCACTTGCAACATTTCAAAGGATCATGTGTCATGTCCGTAAAGAGTTATTGTGTAAGAATCTATAGGTCTATGTGGATGATCTATGGGAACATTCCTCCGACACATAATTAAGACATACCAAGTGTGCTTAGACTCAAAAAAGTGTGTGTTCATGGTTTGGAAAGGTGTTTTAAGGAATGGAGCATCAACAACCATGGATAGAGTAAGAGCCATAGCAAAATTACAAAAGCCTGAATGGTGAAGGAAGTATAAGCATTCATGGTCCATTGTGGATATTATGGAGGACACATCCAGATGTATGCAATCATACCAAAGCCCTTGTAAAACCTTCTAACGATTCTCAAATGGAATTAAGAGTGTGAAAAGTCATTTATGGGCCAAAATGGAGTGCTACCATTAGAGTTCTTGATACCCACATTGAAAGTAGCATAAGAGCATCGATGGATGCGGTACAAGCTATCTTCTTGGATATTGGATCTAAAACCTCTAGGTGAGACAAGATTAAGGGCAATAGCATATCATGCCTCCCTCCACTTGATAGTGATCTATTAAATGCTCCACTCCCACTCTCAATAGAGTTTTGAATCACATTTCATTGACTTCCACCCCAATCATTACATCTTCCTAGACGAAGTCAGCACGCCATCTCGAAAATAGTCTGCATCATCTGAGAATGGTCGGACTAATACAGTCTCTTTCTCGAATGATACCTCGCATTGGTAGTCTCATCTTTGCTTCTTGTTTCTCTCTATTCTACTCTCATGCATCTAGAAACTTGGGGCATATATATCCTTCAACTAAATAGAAGTTATAAATCAGACCATTTTTTTCCCTCTCCTATCCTCTTTTGGGTTAAAGTTCCATTGTTGCGAATTCAATCCATAGCATGCTTGGTTCTATTTGGGTGGGTTGTTTCGTTGATTCTTGTTATTCTACTTCAAAGGTCCCACCACACCTTGGGTTGATGATGAAATATATATTCCTAGAAAACACTCACTCCATTTTCCATCATAGCATCCGTGTGTTGTCCTGTCAATTAGAACTCCAATATTCTTTGTTGATTTTTCATATTCAAAGTTGCACATAACAATTGATGGAGGATGGAAGTAGCTACTGTATGATCTAAGTATTATCATGTGATAAATGCATTTGGATTTGGATATGGATATCACTTTCAAATAGCGTAGGATATCACTTTCAGTGTTTATCTATACGACTTGTCTATACTGGTGAACTCCTAATACGAAGGATGCTCATGGTTTCTCTTGAAAAACCTTCTGATGGAGGATGTTTTGGGCATTGATTTTGTTCAAGAATATTGGTGATGGACATGGCTTAGTGACAAGCTTTGTCTGAAGGGTTGTTATCTGAAAAGAACAGATTTTGGACTTTTCTCAGTGGCAGAAGGTGGCTATCAGAAAGCTAGTCAGAGTTATGGCATATCAAACAGCAATGTACCTTTGATGTGGAACATTTAGAACAGAAATGTACCTTTGATGTGGAATAGTGTCCACCTTGTATCATGCCTCCCTCCATTTGATATTGATCAAGTAAATGCTCCACTCCCACGTTCTATAAGGTCTCAAAAAGCGACGATAAAGCTCCCTCTCTTTAACAATAAAAGAATATCATGATCCACTCTCGATCATTACATTTTTAAGCTACATTGCATTGACTCCCTCCCACTCTGAATACAGTTTTAAATCACATTGCCATCACTTGATGCTTCAAGTGTAGACTCATTCCTCTTTGACAATGATGGTAAGTCTTCGTCTAGGTCATAGTAAAGTTTGATTTTCTTGCAATTATCTTCAAACCAAGATTTGTTTTCATAAAGTACAACACCTCTACTTACAATGAACCCTTTATTGCTTGGATTATATAACATATAACCTTTCTGATTAATGTCATAGCCAATAAAGATGATTTTTTTTTTCTTTTGGATCTAGCTTGCCTTTGATTTGTGAAGGTATATGTGCATATGCTATGCACCTAAAAATCTTGCAATGGTCAAGGCTAGGTCTTCTTCCATTCCATGATTCATATGGTGTCATGCCATCTAGTGCTTCTGATGGGAGTCTATTGATTAGATAGGTGGCTGTGGGCATAGCCTCTAGCCCTAGTGGGCAACTTCTTTTCATTTAGCATTGACCTTGCAACCTCCATTATTGTTCTATTTCTTCTCTCTACCACTCCATTTTTCTTAGGAGTATACTTGGTTGAAATCTCTCTTTTGATTCCTCTTTCTTGGAGATAAGAATCAGAATAATGGGAGAGGTATTCTCCCCCTCCATCTGAGCTTAGCCTTTTCAAAGTCTTACCTGTTTGATTTTCTACTAGTGCTAGGTATTTCTTAAAGCATGAGAACACTTCATCTTTATGCTTCATGAAACATAGTATTGTCCATCTGCTACAATCATCAATAATTGACACATAATACCCCGATCCAGAAATTGATGGCTGCTTGCTTGCCCCCATACATCTATATGGACTATCTGCTATAGATCTCCATGAATGTTTCCCTTCTTTGTAAATGGTTGCCCATGAAACTTGCCAAATTGACAAGCACTACATTTGTAGATCATGTATTTTTTGAAGATATTTGGTAAACTAAGCACACTGTGATCCCTACTGATTTTCTTCAGAGCCCTCTTACCTATATGAGCTAACCTTAACTTCCAATTCTGATAGTGTTTGACTGCCATTATTGAATAATGCAATGATTTTAGTATCTTGGAACTCAAATGTAAATAGTCTACTTGACTTTTCTCCTCTAGCTATCCTTTTGAATCTCTAATGTGGATCCCCAACAAATGTTCCATTCTTTTTGAATCTGACATGTAATCCTTTTTTAACAATCTCACCTACACTAATGAGATTTTTAGTTATGGTTGGCACATACATTTGAAGTCTTCACATTACGCTCAATAAGTTCATATTACCATTTGAAGTCTTCACATTGTCTGTCTTCTCCACTTGATGCCTTGTGTCATCTCCTGTTTGGACTTCATGTCTATTCCTTCAGCCCTCCAAGTAAGAGAGTAGTGCTACATTCCTTGCTACATGATTTGAATAACTTGAGTCTATATAGAATATATGTTCATCTGCTTTACCTTGTTTCATGGTCATGTTTATCAGAAGTAATGAGTCCTCTTGAGTTTAATCATCTGCACAGTTTTCATAGTCTCTTCTTCCTCTATATTCTCCATGATAATTATTGTTGTTGTAGGAGTTATTATTATAACCATTGTTATTGTTGAATCTACTTCTTGAGCTTCCATAACCTCCTCTCTTGTAACCTTTTCCTTTTTGATTTCTAGGATTCCTAAAACAATTCTTAGTAATGTGATTAATTAAGCCACATATGGCACATGGAGAGGATCTTTGAGATCTCCCCCTACCTTGTCTTCCTCCTTTGCCTCTTCCTCTTGAGCCTCTACCTCTACCTGCAAAGTTTGTTTGAGAGGCGCTGTCCTCATCATCAAACATTTTACTTTTTCCCTTGTTATCTTACTCTTGTTATTATCTATACATAGAGCAGAGCCTCAACTACCTTTTGTGTTGTCTCCATTCTTCATAAGCTTTGCCTCACATGTGAAAAATTGTCCCATGAGGGTGTTGAAATTAGGAACCTACATGCCCATGTAGAGGTCCATGGTTGTGGTGGAGGCTTCCCATTTGTTATCTACCTTTATTCCATGGATCACTTGCCTTACTATCTGCTCCACATCAATGATATCTCCAATGCTTCCAAGTTGATTTGCTAGGTCCTTCATTTTGGTGACAAAATCAATAACATTTTGCTTGGGCATCTCCTTGAGTTTAGTGAACTCCATTCATAGTTGGTTTTTTCTTGCCTTAGTACTTGATGAGAAGAATGCTCCAAGAGCATTCCAATTCTCTTATGAATTCTTGCAATTTCTGATGTCTAGAAGTAAAAAAGCAGAGCTTAAGAATGTATGACCTGGCTAGAGCATCCTTTGAGCACCATGTGGGTAACCTCTCTTTTTCATCTTGAGTTGGTTGTCCTTTGCTTTTGAGGATGGGCATCATCTCATCTCAAGATTTGTAACCATATAGGTTTCTCCCTTGGAGATAAGCTTGCATTCTAAGTGGAAAAGTCGGGTAGTTACCTGGATCCAATTTGTCTATGGATAAAGGAATATCCATCTCGCATGTTGATTTGTTGTTGCTTTCATACCATTGTGAGGAGATGGATATGTATGCTCCAAAGATGAGTTCGTGTTAAACAAAACCTGCTCTATGCCTGCCAAGTTAACTCCAAGGATGCTTAGTAGACTCCTTTGGATTTACACTAATGCATTTAGAGCCACAAAGTAATTCGCAACATCATTCCTAAAAGTTTGCACCAAAACAGATAACTTGCATATGCAAGGAATGTGAAGAAACCTTCTATTTTGGGAATTCATGTGCTCAAAGTTTTGCTCAGAGCAAAGAGCTTTTGTACACATCTAATTCAAGAGTATGGCTAACTAAAGCAAGTTATAGAAAAAAATCTAGGAACTTAGGGGGGTCGTACCAGCATTTCAAGAACTAGAAGATGCGCAAAAACAATCAACTTCGTCACTTTATATCTCGAGATTGGTTGAATCAAAAGTTAATGAAACTGGATAAGTAGATAGTAGACACCAAGTTAAAGTGTAGCAAATGATTGAGTACACATAGAGAAATCATTTTTGCAAAATCATTGAAATAGTGAAGATGCAACAAAGAACTATAGATAGAGATGTTCTTGAAGAAATGTATCAAAGTGTATGTGATAATGAGCATATGATACAAGGAAAGTTTAGTGGACTACTCATAAATACTTTGAGCTCAATCTGTGCACAATGATGCAGTCTCGTCTATGAGGGGAGAGGGGAGTCAAGATCCCCATGAGTCTCGTAAAATGTTCTTCAATGATTTTGAAATTTTCTTCTTTCTTATTGCAAACAACACCGTTTGAGTCTAGCAATAAGGGGATCAATTCTCTATTTTGTTTTATTTTAAGAATGTTGCACATCTCTTTCGTGGGCTTGTCCACCTTGCTAGCCCACCACTCTTTAAAGAATATTTGCAAATTTTTCCTTTGAATTTCTTCCTTGTATCTCAGAAGCACTCTGATTCTACGAAAACCCTTCTAAGATATATATATATATATATATATACATATATATATATATATATATATATATATATATATATATATATATATATATATATATATATATATATATATATATATATATATATATATATATATTTATATATATATTAGGATTTCAGGATAAATACTACTATATAATTAAGTAGTAAAAATTAGTAGAAAAAATTATGGTTTGAGGATTAAAATTAGGATTTGAGGATAAACATTAGTATATATAATTCAATATTAGTATATATACTCAAATTGATAAAATATTATGATTTCAGGATTAACATAAGTATATATAGTTTAATATATAGATTACTAGCATTTTAGAATTTTAAGTACTATGTATAATAAATATATAAGAAATTAGGGTTATAGAACTAAAACTAGCAAATATAATGTGTTATATAAAATATTAAGGTTTGAGGATTAAAATTAGATTAGATAATTAAATATTAGTATATATAATCAAATGTACAGAATATTATGATTTTAGGATTAAAAGAATAGTATATTTAAGTAAATAAATAAATACTTTTGCTCTTCGATTAATATAAGTAGATATATTACTAGGGCTTTCAAATTTCTAGTACTTTGTATAATCAAATACATAAGAAATTAGGTTTTAAAGATTACAATTAGTATATATAATTAGATATATAAATAACTAGGGTTCTATGATAAATATTAGTATACATTATTAAATATGAAAAGATCTAGGATTACCAAATTAAAATAAATATATATAAATAAATAGGTTTTCAGTTTGATATTAATATATATAATCAAATATACATAAAAATTAGGGTTTCAAGAAAAATACTACTATATATAAGTAAGTTGAAAAAAATAACAAAAAAAATTAGGGTTTGAGGATTAAAATTAGGGTTTGAGGATTAAACGCCTATATAATTAAATATATGGATTACTAAGGCTTTAGAATCTGTAGTACTATGTATAATTAAATATATAAGAAATCATGGTTATAGGACTAAAACTAGCATATTTAACAAGTTATACAAAATATTAGGGTTTGAGGATTGAAATTAGTATTTATAATTAAATATTAGTGTATATAATCAAATGTACAAAATATTAGAGTTTTTGGATTAAAAGGTAGTATATTTAATTAAATAAATAAATACTTTTGCTCTAAGATTAGTAAAGGTATATATAATGAAATATATAGATTACTAGGGTTTCAGAATTTGTACTACTATTTATAACTAAATATATAAGAAATTAGGGTTTTAAGAATAAAATTAGTATATATAATTAGATACTTAAATAACTATCGTTCTATGATAAATATTCGTATACATAATTATATATGAAAAGGGCTAGGGTTCTCAAATTAAAATAAATATATATAATTAAATATATGAAAAAAGGTTTTAGCTTATATATATATATATATACATATATATATATATATATATATATATATATATATATATATATATATATATATATATATATATATATATATATATATATATATATATATATATATATATATATATATATATATATATATATATATATATATATATATATATATATTAGGATTTTGCGATAAACACTATTACATATTAATAAGTAGAAAAAATAGGGGTTGAGGATTAAAACTAGTATATGTAATTAAATATTAGTACATATAATTAAATGTACAAAATATTATAGTTTTAAAAAGAAAATTAGTATTTGTAAATCAAATAATGTAATATATTTATAGTATACATACCTTAGTATAATCAATGGACATAATTTAATATAGATTAGTATACATAATTTAATATATTATTAGTATAGATAATTTAATATATTATTAGTATGCATAATTTGATATATACTAAACTAGGGCTTTTGGGAGAAAATTAATATTTGTAAGTAAATAGAAAAATTAGGTTTTTAAGATTAAAATTAGTATATATAATTAAATATATCACATATTAAATATTCTAATAGCTCCACATGGTATCAAATGGCATGTTTGGATCTGTAGGAGAGAATGGCATGTCCTTGCACTTAGTGCAAGTATCAAATATTTTGTAAATGATGGATTTGTACTACACATGTTAGAGAATATGGATCCTTTGATGTAGATCGAGTGTGGTTCTGTTGTTGAGGAGATCGACCCACCATCTACCTCTTGTGGGAAAAAGAGAACAAAATGGGGGGTAGAAGGACAAGGTATTGGTAGCATGATAGTCAATGAACACATGGAAGAAATGCTTGAAGCATTTTCATGACATGGACAAAGACAACACTGGTGGAAATGATGTCCTAGGTTCCATGGATACAATAGAATTTTCACGATCAGAAGCCAACAAAAAACATTAGAACATGCAAATACTAGCATGTTTACCACTTAACAATGGGATAAAGATATATGTTCTACATGCATCACTTGCGATGCTCAATCTTTAATCGCATTATGGATGGTTAGATAGTAGTGTCTCTGAATTGTTTAGGTATAGTGGATTTGAAATAAACTTTCATTGCTCTATCAAAATAATTCTATTTACTAATATCATTGTAATTTCTTATTGGTTGCAAGCTTTTGAAAGATCAATTTTTGCCTAATGGTAATGACATGCCTCCAACATGTTGAGATGCAAAAAAGCTTTTACAATTTGTGGGTATGGAATACACAAAGATTCATGGCTGTTAGAATGTTTACATTCTCCTTTGCAAAGAGTATGAGCACCTCCACATAGGCCCAAAGTGTGGAGTGAAAAGGTTTAGAGACGAAATTGTGGGTGAAGTAGTCCCCACATAGGTTCTTCATCATTTTCCTATCATCCCAAGAATTAAGAGCATATTCAAATGCAAATTCATAGCTAACTTAATGTCATGGCATGGAGAGAGCAGATCTAGAGATGGTGTAATGTGAGTGCTTATTGATTTCCATGCTTGGAAAAACATAGATAGTAAGTGGCTAGAGTTTGTTAGAGAAGCTCAGAATATATTTCTAGGCCTAGCTATGGATGGATTAAATCCATTTGGTTTACACAACTCCTCATGAAGCACATGACCACTATGTTTGATGAACTATAGCATCCCATGATGACTGACCACAAAAAGGGACCATTTATTGTTAGTTCTCATTGTGCTTAGTATAAGGTAAAAAACATGGATGTATACCTTGCACCGCTTGTGGAAGAGCTATGCACTTTATGGGATGGGATAACTATGTGCAACATGTCTCAAGCTTTAACAAGACTCGATATGCAAATGCAAGGCACCCTTATGTGGATAATGCATGACTAGCCTATTTATGGTGAATGTTCAAGTTTATTGATTTTAGCTTACAATGCTTGTCCCCTATGTGGACCATGCCTTGAAGCACGCTAGTACAATGCACTTTGAAAAACTATCTATGAAGGACATCATAGATATGTACTTGATGGACATGTCTTACATTAAGGAAACAATTGCCAATAAGCACAACGGAAAATGAAAGCACGCAAATAGAAGCACCTATGGGATGCAAGAACACCACTTGCTGGCATGAAACAATTATCGATATTTCACGATCTCCCTTCTTGGAGTGAGTTATTGATCAATCATTTGGTGAACCCAATGCATATTTTTAAGAATGTGGGAAAGATGCTCTAGAAGACATTGATCAGAAAGAAGGAAAGAAAAGCACAAATGAAGGACTTGGAAGAACGAGGTTGTATACAAGAGTTGTAGGAAATTATTGATAGGAAAGGAAGAGTATCAGTACAAGAGCTTCTTGGGTGCTCCATAAGATGGAAGAGCAATAAATGAAGAAAGTGATTTTAGAGTTCTCGACATCTATTGGATGCATGAGGTGTGTAAATATTACCTTCACATGGAATGAAGACCTCCGAAGGCTCAACTCTCATGATTTGCATACATTTTTTTAGTTTGTGCTCCTTGTAGCTCAAAAAGATTGTCTTTTGGAGCATCTATAAACAACCATTTATAAAATTAGTTCCTTGGTACGATGGATCTCATCTAAGAAGATAAGAAGAGATAGAAAAGATAGTGCCAAACTCAATGCTATAGAGGTTGTTTGTATAGTTGAGAACTACTTTCCCATATGTATTCTCACAATTAATCTTTATTTATTGGTTCATGTTGTTGATGAAGTTGCAATAGCATGAATTGTCCATAGTCGATAGATGTTCTTCTTAGAGTGGTTTATGAAGACACTAAAATATTTGTTCATCAGAGAGCACATCAAGAGGGCATGATGGAGTGACAATGAATATGTTTGTCTCCTAGGCAATAAGCCCCAAGGTAAAGGGAGCCAAAGACAAATGGATCCAGTTTTCTAAGAGAACGCAATGAATTTTTTCATGTTAATTGAAGCTCATGCAGAAATGGTTGGAGAGGTATGAGCTTGCTAAGGATGCAAATACAAAGGAAAGAGCCCAGTTTCAAAGAATCACTGCACTCACTCTTTACCTCTTGCAAAAAGTTTTTGACCTCTTCAATTCTTTCCAACGAGTGGAGGAGGAACTCCGAAAGGGCTGTGAGACGGAGTATTATAAATACGATGTGCAATGGTCTCATGGATGACACTTTTTGATTGCATGCATCAACAAAAATAGTTTTACTTTTCATAGTGGGGTGATGATGAACTTTCTCCAAAAAATTAGAGCTACTGCAAGAGACAAAATGCTTAAGAAGATCAACTCCAATATTGTGGAGTGATCCAAGATATGTTGAAGCTATTGTTCAAGAGATTGTTTTACTTTCTGTTTGATGAAGTGGTTCAAAGTAGTCACTGCTAGAAGAAACACAAGAGCGAGGTGGGATACGAGTGGTTTTCTTCAGGTAGACTCCATGAAGTAATGGATAGATGAAACAGGCACATTTATGCCAAGAGATTTGGAAGTCACCAATGTAGAGATAGATATCACTTGCATGTTAGATCTCTAAGAGGAGGCTAGAATAGAGGACTTATGAAGTAAGCAATTGTGTGTACTTGTTTGTGTTTACTTATTTGCTATGTTTCTTTTGTAGACTACTATTTGTTTAGTACCGTTATTATTGTATGCTAATTATTTAAGTTTTCTATTTCAGAGCATGATGGGAAACAATCCACCATTCAATCCACATTCCATGATAGATAATAAGTTTTTATAGTTCATACCTTCAGCACCTCTCGCTTATCAAGTTGTCACATCATAGTATTGGATCTCTCGCGGGAGTACTCCCATCGATCGAAATCCCTTTTATAGGACTACTCCCACTAGGGGCACCCCAGTAGTGGCACTCCCTTTGGTGTGACTACTCTAGCCAGTGGCACTCCTAACTTTATGAATTTACCATGACCATCTTCTCAACCATCCCCTAGTGGCTCCAACATTCCATGCATGCACCAACATTTGACACCATAGCATGATATGGGCAGTGGCCCGTCTCCTTCATCTAGGTCAGGTGCGCGAGGAGAAAGTTTGAGAGTTGAATCTGTGGGTGGGTCTAGAGGAGGAGCGGATGTTGCGCAGGTGGTGTGATGGATGTTGTGTCACCCATTGCTAGTCCTAGACTGAGTACCTCACATGCAGGTATGCCACATAGTACACCACGTGCACCTTGGGGTGATCATGACCATGATGAATCCATGGTGTACCATATACATGATGGAGATCCAATGATGGATGTAGCAAAAAAGGAAATGCATCAACGCATAGAACATTTATGCACAACATACTTTGGATGCTTTGTCATGGTGAAATGGAATGAACAAGACAATGATCAAAAAAATTACATCACATAGACAATCTATCATGTGTATCAACTAGCTCCTCGATACCCTCTTGTCAGTTTAGAGTAGATTCAACACACAACACGTAAGGTATTGTCCCACTGATGATCACATGCTGGCGACACATTTAGAGGAGGCTTATTCGAGCTCGTATGGCTAGAAGTTGAGGATTGGGAGATGATTCATGATGAGCAGTAATAGACTCCTAACAGATATCCTCAACAACGAGATGTAGTGGCCACATGTCTAGATACAATCGGAGCATCACATTTGTGTAGCGATGATTATGACATGATTTCAAAAACCTAAAACATGTATATGTGTGTTTGCATGAATGTGAGTGTGTGTGTATAGGTGTGAGTGTGTATGTATATATGTGAGTGTGTGCATATGTATGTGTGTGTGTATAGGTGTGAATGTGTATGTATATATGTGAGTGTATGTGTATATGTATGTAAATGTGTATGTATATGTGTGTATGCATTCATGGATATGCATGAATATGCATCTCTATATCTAATATGTATGTGAGTATGTAATATGCATGCGTGTATGTAATATATGCACGTGTGTATGTAATATTGTATGTGTATGTATGTGTATGTATGTGTGTATACATATGTGTGTGAATGTATGTATGCATATGTTTGTGTATATATATGTGTATGTATGTGTATATTTGTGTATGTATATGTGTATGTATGTGTGTGTATGTATGTGTGTGAATGTATGTTTGTATATGTATCATGTGTGTATGTGTATATGTGTATAAGTATGTACATGTGTGTGTACATGTATGTATATATATGTGAGTATGCATATGTATGTGTATGTATGTATGAATATGCATGTGTGTATGCATATGTGTATGTATGTATATGCATGTGAGTGTGTGTGTGTGTATAGGTGTGGGTGTGTATGTATATATGTATGTGTGTGTATATGTATGTGAGTGTGTATGTATATGTGTGTATGCATGCATGCATAAGCATGAATATGCATCTCTGTAGGTAATATGTATGTGAGTATATAATATGCCTGTGTGTATGTAATATATGCATGTTTGTATGTAATATTGTATGTGTATGTGTATGTATATGTGTGTATGTATGTGTGTGTATGTGTGGGAATGTCTGAGAATGTGTGTACATATGTTTGTGTATGTATGCATTGTTGGAACAAGTACATGGCAAGTCTAAGTATTGGCTTGAGCCTTTAAATGTCATAGAAACGTATAGCTAATACTAAGATGTGAGGAGTTCACTTATGAACTCACCATTGTAACCCTTAGAGCATTTACCTTATCTAAAAGTTGAAGAATCAAAAGTGGTTGAATCCACTTGATGATGAGGAAAAGGAAATATAAGAATTCTTGACTAAGTTAGTTGAGAGTCAATCACTAAGAATCAGCAAAAGTGATTTAGATGAGCAAGATTCAAATTCAAATGTTGGCTCCAATCCTCACTATATATACATGTGAGTTAGTCATGGGATTTTTACACACATTAGCTGAGCTTCTTGTCATATGAGAGTGTGATCGCACGACACACCTATGTACCAGTAAATTCATTGTAATTTCCATTCAATATAGATTTGATTTTATGATAATTGGTGACCATATCTTCATGCCTATGTGAGTGAACTATTCAGTGTCATAAATCTCAATTTTTCAATGAAATTGCAGAGCTGATTTTTCTTAGCATGGTGCATCATTTTAAATGATTTAACTTGGTAATATTAGCTTTGTAAGTTTACTATAGGATCCTAAAGTTTTGTTGTATTTGGAATTCCCTTTTGTAAGAAATATTCATTAGAAGTTGCCTATGTCTTTGCATCTTTTTCTTACTAAAAAGTTAGGATTACATATGTGACTTGCTAAATTATTTTTTCTTAGTGTGGTCAATGATTTTATATGAAATAACTCCCAATAGGTTTCTTTTATTCCTAATTAGATTCCTCTAAAATCTCTCTAGTCAATTTTGATCACAGAATGAGCACTAAGTGAAATACTAAAGTTTATATGACCAAAATAGAAAGTTTCTTCATGGTGACTATTGGTCAAGCTTGTCTGTTTTGATTCATCTTTGTTAGAGTTATCTTCCAAGGTACATATGGTGTCTAATACATCCTTTGGCAAGCTAAAAGGACCCACCATACATCACTAGAGTTCATCTGGCTAGTGTAGTGCAAAGATTTTGCAGCACCACTTCATCTTCATCAAATAAAAATCCATCTCTTCATAGTGATATTAAAGCAAGGTTGGACAACATGGTAGATGGATTTTCTTCATCAATTGACAAATTGGATAGAAGCTTATTGTCAAGGAAAGAATTTATATGGTTATGTAGCTAAAGATGAAGTTATGCCAAGTTTTAGGAATAAAGGTCAACCTACACAAGAAGATCAAGAAAGATTAAGAACATGGTGCTCCAAGGATGCACTTGCAAGGTCTTATCTCCTTAACTCTATCTCATATTTTTTTTTGCCTCATATAAAAGTTTGTAAGAAATCTCAAGAAGTGTGGAATGCACTTGAAGCCTTCTTCTCTTCAAGTACAAAGGCTAGGAAGCATCAACTCTGGCTAGACTTCACAACTCTCAATACAAGTCCCAAACCAATGTGATTGACTTTTTTACAAAGCTCAAGGACATTGCAGATCATTTAGGAAGCATTGGAGAGGTAATAGAAGAAGATAAAATTTTAAGCTAGGTCATCAATGGCTTAAAGCCAGATGACAAGTGGGAAGCATTCACCACAACAATGGACCTATACATCGGTATGCATGTACCTGACTTCAATTCCCTTAATGCACAACTACTCACTCAAGAGGCTAAGCTTATGAAGAATGGAGAAGCCTCCAAAGGTAATCAATCTTCTGCTTTGTATATAGATAAAAGTAAACCCAAAGACAACAAAGGAAAAGGAAAGAAAGTGGATGATGAAGTAGGTATACATCAAGCTAACTATGCATGTAGAGGAAGACATGGTAGAGGTAGAGGTAGAGGAGGAAGATAAGGCAGGGGGAGATGCCAAGAGTCTAACCCTTGTTCTATTTGTGGATTAAAAAATCTCACAACTAAAAATTTATTTAGGAATTCCTAGAATCAAAGAGGCAAAGGCTACAATAGAGGAAGTTATGGCTACTCAAGATGAAGGTCCAACAACTTCAATGGCTACCACAACAATTACAACCATTCAAACTATCAAGGAGGCAATAGAGGAAGAATATAATTCAAGAACTACACAAAAGACTCAAATCAAGAGGACTCGTTGCTAATCATGAATATGGCATGCCTCAAGGTAAACCTGATGAGCATGTTTTCTATATAGATTCAGGTTGCTCAAATCATGTGGCACGAAATGGCCCTCCTATCAGATTTAGAAGATCCAAGGAACAAGCATGCAAACAGGTGATGATACAAGGCACCTTGTGGAGAAGATAGGAAATGTGAAAACACCTTATGGAAATATCAATCTACGTAGCAAGGTATTGTATGTTCCTACCATCATAAAGAATTTGATAAGTGTAGGACAGATTGTGGAGAAAAGCCTACAAGTCGGGCTCACAAAAGGAGGAGCATTTGTTGAAGATCCAAGTCAAGGATTCAAGAGGATTAGAAAGGGTGAAAAGATAGGTAGATCATTCACATTTGAATTGCAAGACACAAGGAACATTGGTCTCTTTAATTATGGTAGTTAGACACTCACAGAATTGGAAGTATGTCACAAGAGGTTAGCACATATTGGTGAAACACATGATTAAAACAAATTTGCAAGGACCACAGTGTACTTGGACTCCCTAATTTGTCAAAGCAACACATAATTTATAAGTGTAGTGCATGTCAATTTCGAAAGTATCATAGGTTACCATTCATGAAGAAAGGATATATGCATGGAGATCTCTTGGACTTGGCTCATACAGATGCGTGGGGACCTAGCAAGGATGCTTCAATATCTAAATCAAGGTATTATGTTTCCTTCATTGATGATTGCAGTAGACGGACTATACTATACTTTATGAAACACAAGGATGAAGTCTTTTCATGCTTCAAAAGGTATTTAGCTCTTGTGGAGAACCAAACATGTAAAACGCTAAAAAGGCAAAGGTCATACTTCTCCCATGAATTTGATTCTTTCCTTCAAGAGACGGGAATCAAAAGAGAAGTCACTACAAGATACACTCTAGATCATAATGGAGTGGCAGAGAGAAGACTCAACAGGACAATTGTTGAAGTTCCAAGGTCTATGTTAAATGAAAAACATTTACCTAATTATTTGTGCGTTGAGGGTGTATCCACATCCACCTATTTGATTAATAGGTTACCTTCAAATTCACTTGATGGCATGACACCATATAAAGTTTGGAATGGAAGAAGACGAAGCTTGGATCATTTTAAGATTTTTGGATGAATTGCTTATGCTCATGTTCCTTCATAGGTTCAAGGAAAGTAGGATCCAAAAGCAGAAAGATGTTTGTTCATTGGATATGAAAACAACCAAAAGGGTTGGATTATAAAACCCAACAAACAAAGGTTTCTTGGTGACTAGAGATGTAGTGTTTGATGAGAATAGTTCTTGGTATGAAGACTCATGCAGGAAGACCAAGTTACCTTATGATCTTAAAGAAGATTTTCCAAAAGTTGTGAAGGATAATCCTATTAAAAGTGAAGAGCAAGATACCTCAGAAGATGATGAAGCATCTCAGATTGAAAGACACAAAATATGGAAGTCTAAAGGTAAAGCTAAAGTGCAAGATCTTGGACAAGAGGCAAAATCATCACATCATGCCCTAAGAAGATGGATAAGGGAGAAACGAAAACAAGAGAGGCATGGCTTTGATACTTCTCTAGTCACTAAGCATTCAATCTATCTAGCACAGGAAATAAGGCAAGGCTTGTGGCAAAGGGCTTTGCACAAACTCACATAACTGATTATGAAGAGACCTTCTCTCCTGTGGAAAAGATGCCGACAATTAGAGTTCTACTTAGTATTTCTTCTTCTGAGAATTGGAACATACTTCAATTGGATGTAAAAAATGCATTTCTTAATGGATGGATAAGAGAAGTGTATATGGCACATCCACCTGGTTATGCGAAGGATTGCAATCTAGCAAGGTAGATCCATCACTCTTCATAAAAAAAAGAGTAATTATGAAGTCATCTATTTATGTGTGTATGTGAATGATATTATACTTACAAGAAATGATGCAGATGGAATAAAGAAGATCAAGGATCATATGAAAGAAGAGCTCAAGACAAGTGACTTAGGTTCACTTACATACTTCCTAGGGATGGAAGTGGTTTTTAGAGATCATGGTCGATTCCTTAGTCAAAGGAAATACATTAAAGAATTTTTGGAAAAAGTTCAAGATGCAAGATTGTAAGATTGCAGGCACTCCAATGGAGGTCAATCACAAACTAAGCTCACATGAAGGTGAACTCATAAAAGATATCACAAGTTATCAAAGCCTTGTGGGTAGTTTGAACTATGCCACATTAACAAGAGTAGATATATGTTATAGTGTAAGTGTGCTAAGTCAATTTATGCACACACACAGGAAACCACACATGGATGCTACAAAGAGCATACTCAGATATCTCAAAGGAACCATAAGTGAAGGGTTATATTACCCTTATGTATCTAATCTAGTTCTAAAGTTGTTTTTTGATGCAGATTGGTCTGGCTCCAAGGAAGATACTAGGAGTACCTCAGGACACCAAAACTTCTCTCATGGTCATGTTAGAAGCAACCCACACTTGCTCTTTCTTCTTCAAAATCTGAATATAGAGGTCTTGCCATAGCTACTCAGGAAGCAATGTGGATGAAGACTCTATTCACAGATCTTGGTTTGGAGTTTGGAATTCCACATATATTTGGTGATAATATGAGATCTATACCCTTGGCTGCTAATCCAATCTTTTGTGCTAGAACTAAGCATATTGAATTACATTGCCACTATGTAAGGGAGAACATTTTGAGCAAAGAAATTCAGCTATCCTATGTATCCACTCATCAACAATGTGCAGACATGTTGACAAAGCCCTTGGATGGTACAAAACTCAACAGATTCAAATCTATGATTGGTTTGTAGGTAATCTTGGAGGATTGAAGAACTCAAGTTGACTTGACTTGAGAGAGAGCTATTGGAACAATTAAATGGCAAGTCTAAGTATTGGCTTGAGTCTTCAAATGTCATCGAAACTTATATCAAATACTAAATATTTTAGGAGTTCACTTATGGACTCACCTTTGTAACTCTTTTAGGATTTACCTTATGTAAAATTTGAAGAATCAAAAGTGGTTGAATCCACTTGACGATGAGGAAAAGGAAAGCTAAAAATTCATGACTAAGTTAGTTGAGAGTCAATCACTAAGAATTAGGAAAAGTGATTTAGGTGAGCAAGATTCAAATTCAAATCTTGGCTCCAATCCTCACTATAATTTCTCTTAGTATCATCAATAAATTTCTCTCTTCCTAACTAGATTCCTCTAAAAGCTCTCTGGTCCTCTTTTATGAGAGAATGAGCACTAAGTGAAATAATGAAGCTTATATGACCAAAATAGAAAGTCTCTTCATGGTGACTATTGGTCACACTTGTCTGTTTTGATTCGTCTTTTTGAGAGTGATCTTCCTAGGTACATAGGGTGTTTAATACATACTTTGGCAAGCTGAAAGGGCCCACCATATATCACAGGAGTTCATTTGGCTAGTGTAGTGCAAAGATTTTGTAGCACCACTTCATCTTCATCAGATACAAATCCATCTCTTCACATGCATGTGTACATATGTGTGTGCATATGTACGTGTGTGAATGTATGTATGTGTATGTTTGTGTATGTATATGTGTATGTATGTGTGTATATATGTGCGTGAATGTATGTATGCATATATTTGTATATGTATGTGTATGTATGTTTGTGTACGTATGTGTGTGAATGTATGTATGCATATGTATGTGTATGCATGTGTATATGTGTGTGTATTTATGCATGTGTATATGTGTGTGCGTATGTATGCATGCATATACATGAGTATGTGTGTGTATGTATCTCTATCTCTCTCTCTTTCTCTCTCTTTATCTCTCTCTCTCTCTCTTTCTCTCTCTCTTTCATCTCTCTCTCTCTCTGTCTCTCTCTCTCTCTTTCTCTCTGTTTCATCTCTCTATCTCTCTCTCACTCTTTATCTCTCTATCTCTCGCTCTCTCTCTCTGTCTCTCTCTCTTTCATCTATCTCTCTCTCTCTCTATCTCTCTCTCTATCTCTCTCTTTATATCTCTCTATCTCTCTATTTATCTCTCTCTCTCTCTCTTTCATCTCTCTCTCTTTATCTCTCTCTAATTTCTTTCGAGATTTCTTTCTTTCTCTTTCTCTCTCTTTCATCTCTCTCTCTCTCTATCAATAGAGAACAAAAAATCACTTACATGGATGTAATCTTTTGGGTCACTATCATCAAAGCCTAATGAACATTGTCTCTCATCAAATTCCAAAGAATCCATGCCAAAAAACTCCTATGAAATCAAAGAGAAGAGAAATTAGACAACAAAAAACATAGAGAAAGAGAAAGGCTATAAGAGTACGTGCGTCACTTACCAAGATGGGAGATCTAGAGAGAGAGAGTGTGTGTGTAGAGAAACAGATCTCTATGTGTGTGTGTGCATAAGAGAATGCATGTCACAATTCAGTTCACATACGAGTTTGAGAGAAGCACGACTCAGTTCAAAACACGTGCAGAATGTAGCATTTTTGCGATCGGATCCTAGTATGTTTTAAACACGGTGTTGGTATAGGCATCTATAGATGTGTTGATATGGGTTTCAAGGAAATTACTGATGTGCATACTGATGCTCATATTGATACCTATACCAGTAGCTATACAAGGGACAACAATGTATATGGACCGTCAATTTCAAATGTTCATACTTACAATCTAGTGATCATCGGTATGCCTAATGGGATGCTTCTAAGAATTTTTACTGATCATATCGATGTTGAGGGTGGACCGCCAGTATGGACAACATCAATATGCCCCTCATATGTTGTAGTTGTGCACATTCTAAGCACATAGAAATCCAGTATCATTATGTGTGAGTGTTAATCAAGGACGGAGTTATGGAGATGAGCTATTGTCGAATAGATGAAAATGAAGCAGAAATTTTCACCAAGGCTCTAGGGATAGAGCAACTATACTGACATCTTCCAAAGCTTGGCATTCGACCAAGGAGGTAGTGCACTATAGGTGGACATTGAGGGGGGGGGGTGTTAGATATATTCAATACTCCACCCACATGTGACCACAAATGATCCATGTTACTCTTAAGTTGTAAGGCCCCCATTATGAGGAGAAGCCATTATGAGAGTCTAGACATTTGTGATGAGGTTTGCATGAGACCTGCAAAGGCACTAGATGATCTATGTGAGTCTAGCCAATAGGCTAGGTAGGGTGTATACTTCAACCATACTCCAATTGTAGAGGTATGGAAGTTTGGTGGTCAAACAATCCAAAATTACAGTGATTTCCATGGTCTAGTAGTTAGGTGGCTTAGCTCGGTGGTTCATTCTAGTGCTTTACCCAGTTTTGTAGTTAGGTAGTTTAGTATGTTCCAAATTCCACATGATCCCGATGGTTACTCCTAGATCATAGCATTAGGTGAGTGTAGTGATCATGCCTAAATCATAAGATTAGGCACCCCATTTAGAATGGTGAAATCTCGATTGTGCACACTATAAAGCCCTTCATCTAGAGTCTACCTAGAACGCCATTGAAGCTCCAAACTAGGGGTAGAGGGTTGGACAACATCATAATTCTATATACATTATTGTTGGCAAGTTGGGAATCTCAATTCTCTATCTCTCATTTTGTGTATATTTTTGTTAGTGTGTTCTCTTTCTCACTACTCTACCTATTGATCATATTCCGTTGTGTCATTACTCTTGGTTATTTTCTTGCAATTTCATCCTTGATCTCTTAGGGATCGAGATTTTTCCACTTCTATGTAGTTGATGTTCCTCCATGTTAGGTGTTTGCCTTTAGTATGCTTTCTTCTTCCGTTGTGTCGATGATGCTTCTGGTGCAACCCTCGGCTCTTCACCTTTCTTCACCCACACCTACTTGGTGCTTGTATTAACTTGATTTTTTCATTGGTTTGTCTGAATTGGATCCTAGATTTATTGAGATAATTGGTCTTCTATCTACGCAGGTATTCATTGTAGTTTGGCACATTGTTATGTGATACCTAGGGGGCCTAGCTAGTGTGATTGATAATTACAAGCTGGTGCTCTTCAACATTGCCATTCCTAAAGTGATCCATGTCTTACCATCTCAGCTTCATATTTTTAATACTTTCAAGGGCTTCAACATGTGCCTCTTCTCTAATTCCTTGTTTCTCCTCTCTATGCTTATTAGCCCGATTTAGTCCTTTAAGAAAATCTTCTATGAGTGATTCTTCATGAAGCATGATTTTGCATCGAGTGACGTAGCTTGGAATTACTTCTCCTTCTTGGGTGGCTAATTGTAATGAACCACTAGTTAGAAGTCAAGTGATAATGATAGGCCTATAAGCATGTTTTTCTAACTTACAAACATTTTTTTTTCAAGATATACACGAATACTAAATCACCAACTTTTAAGAATTTATCATTCAAATGTGTGCGAACATAAGAACTTTTTCCTTTCTTTGCTATCTATATTATTGCTATTGCCCTTAATCTTGTCTCACCTAGAGGTTTTAGATCCAATATCCAAGAAGATAGCTTGTACCACATTCATCGATGCTCTTATGCTACTTTCGATGTGGGTATCAAGAACTCTAATGGTAGCACTCCATTTTGGCCCACAAATGACTTTTCACACTCTTCATTCCATTTGAGAATCATTAGAAGGTTTTACAATTGCTTTGCTATGATTGCATACACCTAGATATGTCATCGATAATATCCACAATGGCCCATGAATGCTTGTACATCCTTCACCATTCCAGGCTTTTGTAATTTTGCTATGGCTCTTACTTTATCCTTGGTTGTTGATGCTCCATTACTTGACACACCTTGTCAAACCATGAACACACACTTTTTTGAATCTAAGCACACTTGGTATGTCTTAATTATGTGTCTGAGTTCTTGGATATGATTCTATCATATGTGGGAATGTTCCCATAGATCATCCACATAGACCTATAGATTCTTACACAATAACTCTTTAAGGACATGACACATGATCCTTTGAAATGTTGCACAAAATGTTGCACTAAATGGCATTACACAAAATGGAAAGATTTACCATATGATGGCAAAGGATATCTTATGTTGATCTTTAGGGAGGATGGATACTTTGTTGTAAACCGAAAAACCATCAAGGAAGCTATAATCCTCCTTGCTTTATATGCACTTCAATATATGTTCTGAGATAAGACATGGATAACTATCTCTTAAACTATTTTCAAGTTAATACACACATACAATTTTCCCATTGTCTTGGGCATTGCCACAATGGGTGATAGCCATTCTCTATGCTCAATTTCATGGATGAATCCAGATTCTATCATCCTATCAATTTCCTCTTTTATCTTAGCTTACATATGTCATTATATGTGTATAGAGTTTGTTTCATAGGCTTAGCTTCTAATGCCATTGGGATCCGGTGTGAAAGATTGTTTAGATCCACTTGCTTCAAGTCGTTGTACATCCAAACAAACACACCTCAGTATTCTCATACAAGTTATATCAATTCTTGCTCTTCCTAAGTACCTAAATCGTTCCCTATGTATATGCTTCGTTCCTCATTGTCTCACATGGTCGCTACTATTTTCTTAGTTTGTTCCTTGTAGTCAAAATCTTCTCCCATGAGATCCTCTGATATTTGCATTCTCACCATGATCTTTCTAACCTCAATTTCATATTTTGCAAAATTATATCGCACTTCAAAAAATGATTCTTATTATTATTAAGCAAGAGTTCTTTTTACTTTTCTTTTTCTTGCTTTATTTCTTGAATGTAGTGTTAAGCAATACATCTTCTTTGCACTCGTTTTGCTCACGGGTCTGAGCATCTAATATGTACAAGTATTCTTCTTCTTACTCACAAAAATAATCCATTGTAATGGATTCTAGATCCTCATCGCTCTCATCTCCTCTTTGTCATCATACTAGAATCACCTTCTTCCACTATCGGATCACAAATAAACACTAATATATCATAGCCATCCTCATCACAATGGGGAGTTCATTGTTCTTGATTCAGAACTATATCCATCATTGTTAAGATTTTTGCCCAACCATGGGGTTCAAACTCTTCATCTAGGAATGTCATTGGACCATAGGTTGGGTCTTGTATTGATCTATTATTTCCAAATGCTCTTATGTCTCTAGATTCTACTCTCTTCTCCTTTTTTTGTGAAATTTTACACATCCATAAGTGGATTTCCTCATGCATGCATGAAGGCTCTGACGAACCCATGGAATGTACTCATTCAGTGTCCTCTTTAGTCTTGTGGATGGGACTCCATTATAAAGGTGGGACATCTCTATGAGTGTAGTCCTTGATATTAAGCTTAGTAGTTATCCCTAGGTGTTCTAAGTACAAATAATTAGTTCCCCAATGTTGCACCATCTAGAATTTTCTCAAAATGGTCCTAACTAAGATCATTTCATAAGCGTGAATTTTTTTTTCAAACTCACATATGGAAAATGTATGTTCAAAATCTACACCATAGGTGGTGAGAGTGATCCCTTCTTAAAATCCTAATGGTTTTCCTATTTGCCCAAAAGCCAAATTTTGAAGCTTCATTCTCATGGGTCTCAAAGCTTGACTGTTGGTGCAATTAGCAAGTCTATATGCTTTGCTACTTACTCAAGACTACACTTCATTTTATCTCTTCACAATAAAGAACTACATATGAACCTATGACTAGTTATTTTGAGCATACTTACTTTAGATAAAAATAAAACCCAAGAGAGTATGGAATATTGTGAATTTAGGAAGTTGAACCCATGACTCATGTGGTAGGAAGAATCGATTCAAAAACAAGATTTACAAGTATCAGAGACACAAAAAGACAAATGTATGTAAACATTTATGTTGTGTCTCCCTCAAAGTTTTGAACAATTGTTGTTGAAGGTAAACTGAATAATTATGTATTCCTTGTGTTGCAACAATGCGTTACAATGACTTTAACCCTTTGCGAATGGTAGCATGAGCCAAGGAGATGTCTAGCGCAAGGCCATTATCTTTGAAAAACACTTTTTTCATTTGTGAAAAATAGACTTTTGATATAATGTAGAAGAGAAAATTATTCGCAATGCTGTGAGCAGCTGCTTATTTAGTCATTCATAATCACATGCTTATTTAGTCGCACAAATTAGGGATTAATTAGAGAGAATTATCGTGTGTCATCGTCTACACTCCTCTTTTGTGCTTGTAATTGAGAAAGAAAATGCACCAAACTTATGTACATGAGTAACAACACTATCAAATATCTCCATACCTCTTTTGAGATCTCAAAAGAAACAACTATCTAGTGTATGAGAGTGCAGAGAAGGCATAGCCATCTAATATAGGTATTTTGAAGCATCATCACGCATACAAAAGGGCTTCTTTGCAATGTGCATGACCAAAAAACAGCTTACATTGCTTTCCATGAATCAAGAAATCACGTCTCTAATTCTTCGGCAGGGGAATAAATGAATGTATCAAACTTCAAAGTCATCTATTCCTTGAAAATTCTAACCCTTCTTTTTCAGCCACTTTTACCATCCCTTCATGATAGTAGGTATCTCAAAGACCCTTGATGACATGATGTAAAGATTCAATTGAGTCGAATTGAAATGTCACACCAAAGTATGAATAAGTTCCAAACCATGAAAACTATTTGGTAGATCCTTCCAAAGAAATGGATAGGTGGTCAAGAAGAAAATATGAGGGAGTGGCCGCCTGTCGAAGCTCCATTTTGGAAAAGGGAAAAAAAAATCCATGTTGGCTAGCATGTAGTACTTATAGATCCATTATCATGAGGATTGAGTATTTATTCCACTTATATCAACAAAGCGAATCCAACATTTGAGTATCTCTTGGCAAGGAAAACCTCAGCATGGCCCTCCTTTGGCAAATATTCGGTTGAAAGGTTGATCTCTCATTTGAGGAAGATAAGAATTATACACGTCAATTGTTTTCCGAGTCTACGTCTCCTAGCTTTAAGGGCTAAGGACAGCCTCAATCGAAGCATCAAATGGGTAATTAAGACGGCTTACAAGTCCATTTCTTATTGATACATATGCCTGGTTTGTCTTGAACAAAAACCTTGACCTTCTTTGTTGCAAATTGTCGTCTATATCTGACTATTCTCTATATCTCCCTTAAAATCTTTTCTCTGATTCTCATTAATATCCATCTAGGACATTCTTTGGAGAAAATGAAAAATAAATATGTCAACTCAAAAGTGGGGATCACTGTCAGTCATGAAATCACTACAACATATGAGGGGCATATCGACACTGCATATACCGATGGTCACAGTCGGCGTCGGTATGGGCCTCGGAAAATGTCACTTAGAGATACTGACGGTCAAGTGACCGTCGGTATGACCGTTTTAAACGGATCGTCGGTGTGGCCCGCAACCGCCGGTATATGCGTTGGTATAGGTGTCAGTATAGGCGTCGGTATGGGTGTCGGTATAAGCGTCCGTAATTTACTGGGAATTAGTACCGATGCGTATATTGATGCCCATACCGATGCCTATACCGGCGGTGAGTTTTAAACATACCGCGAACCCGAGAGCAAAACTTCACATTTTTGCGCGTGTTTGAGTACTGTTGGTCTTCTGTCAAACTTGCACGCGCGAACCGAATTGCAACTTTCATTGTCTTGTGCACAC
>CM035434.1:58735345-58957845 GCA_020310875.1 Ceratopteris richardii
ATAAAAATAGGATTACGTAAGGAAAAAATCTGAATATATAAATATATATATATATATATATATATATATATATATATATATATATATATATATATATATATATATATATATATATATATATATATATATATATATATATAATAAGATAATTATATACATAAATAAATATAAAAAGAACTAATGTTTTAAATAATTTAATTAAATATATATAGTTAAATATATAAAATTAAATATATAAAAATAGGATTACGTAATGAAAAAATCTGAATATATAAATAAATATATATATATATATATATATAATAGGATAATTATATAGGTAAATAAATATAAAAAGAACTAGTGTTTTAAAAAATTTAATTAAGTATTTATAATTAAATATATAAAAATAGGATTAAGTAAGGAAAACATCTGAATATATAAAAAATATATATATATAAGGTAGGATAATTATATAGATAATAAAGTATGATAAGAACTAGTATTTTAAATAAATTAATGAAATATATATGATTCGATATATAAAAATAGGTTTAAAAGGTAATCATTTTAAATAGAGTGAATATATATACAATACACAAACACACATACTTATACACATATCTATATGCACATATATATACATATACACATATATATACACATGCATACATATATATACATGTTTTAGGTCTAGGTCATTTGGATTAGGGTTTTAGGGTTTTAAGACCTACATAACATATATACATACATACACATACACCTATAATACATATATACAGGAGCAGGAGGTTCTAGGAGTGGATCTACAGGTAGGTCTGGAGGCGGAGGAGGCAGTTGTTGTGGAAAGCAATGCATGCACTCATACGACAGCTTTGCTCCATCCAGTTTGGACACTCCATCATGTTGAAATGGAGTGAACAGGATAAAGATCGGAAGAATTATATCACACAGACGATTTACTAGGAGTTCCGACCAGCCAATGAATAGTCTATTGTCGGTTCAGATTGGTCTCTGCACACCGCACATGAGGCTCGTGATGCTTTCAGAGAAGGCTTACCAAAGCCTGTATGGTTAGATGCTGAGGAGTGGGACATGATTCGTGACGAGCAGCAGCAGACTCCTGATCGATATCGCCAGCAGTGAAATGCCGCAGCCACACGTTTAGATACGATTGGACCGTCACATTTGGGTAGCGACGGATATGACACGATGCGTCATGAGTTTGTAAGTACCATTTCATTTACTGAATTTATTTGTGTTAAATTTCTCATGTATGTTTCTCTAATCTTTTTATATTTGTTTCCGGAGCTGGCAATGGGTCGTCCTCCAACACGAACAGAGGAGTCTTATGGATATAGTCATGGGTTGACTGCACTATTGCAGGACTTGGAGTGATGCAGTGCGGTAGTTTCATGGGAGCATTTGCGATGAGGTAATTAATTTATAAACTTGGTTTTTACTTGTTGTTTGTAATTTTCATGTGAATTTATCTCATTCCACTAATGTTCTTTGTTGCAGGACTGTTGATATGGAACATTCTTTGCATGTGTATGGCAGTGGAAGATCAATATGTTGTATTTGATTTTCATATGGCAATACATTGCTTTGCCACATTTTGTAAAAGCGTCATATATGAAAGTGGTTTGCCACACTCTTGTATATGCTTCATTATTGAAATATATAATTTCTTTTGTACATGGTTCATAGTTCATTCTGATTATCTCTTTTGTGTGCGATAATACTTTGTTTCATGAAATCATATTTTGGTTGTCATTAGAGTACACATCACATGTCACATGTACTCGGTTTTTTTTGGGCAGAGTGTATTGTCTTTTGTTAAGCAACATCGTGGTAATGTTGCTGTAGCAAAAGACAAAACACTCTGCCCAAAAAAAAATTTGCAGGTATGGTCATCAGTATACGCGACAGTACTCCCAGTAGTGTCATCGGAATAACCGTCAGTACACCCAACAGGCGACGGTATAGGCGATGGTATGTCCAGCACAAGCCTCGGTATTTGCACTGGTATGGGTTCCGGTAATACCGACGCATATACCGATGCATATACCGATGCAAATACCGACGCCTATATCGACGCTTTGGTATCGACGCGCACACCGACCTTTGCACCAGCGTCGCGGCAAATAAAGCCCCGTTCATTTTCCTCGGTAAAAACCTCGGTATACCATCAATCTGTTGTAATGAATCTAAGAAAATGTAATGATTGAGGGTGGAAGTCAATGCCGTGTGATTTAAAGGTCTATTGAGAGTGGGAGGGAGTCAATGCAATGTAATTTAAAAATGTAGTGATCGAGTGGGAGGGAGTCAATGCAATGTAATTTAAAAATGTAGTGATCGAGAGTGCATCATGATATTGTGTCTATTGTTAAAAAAGAGGGACCTTTATCGTCGCTTACTAGATCAATATCAAGTGGAGGGAGGCATGGTACAAGGAAGAAACTATTCCACATCAAAGGTACATTGCTGTATCTCTAAATGTTCCACATCAAAGGTACATTGCTGTGTTATATGCCATAACTCTAATCAGCCTTTTGAGAGCCACCTTTTGCCACTCACAAAAGTCCAAAATCTCTTCTTTTCAAATAAAAGCTCTTCAGAAAAAATCATGCCCAAAAGCTCCTCCATCACCGATATTTTTGAACAAATCAATGCCCACCACCGATATTTTTGAACAAAATCAATGCCCAAAAGCTCCTCCAGGAGAAACGTTTGTGAGAGTTTTCCAGAGAAACCATGCGCATCCTTCGTATTAGCTGGAGTTCGCCAGTGCAAACAAGCCATATAGATAAACACTGATAGATAAGGCTACCCCATATGCCACAATGCAATGAAGCCAGCTATGATAGATTGGTGAAAATAATAGACCAACAGTCTTCGTACTTAAAAGTTAGTTTGTGAGCACATTGCTGGCCATCTTGTTGGAAAGGATTTGGCTTCATAGCTTAGAGCATGTCAAGAATCTGAATTTTATTATTTATGTAGTTGCCTCATTGGATTATTTGCTAGGGCTTAATGCAAGCAAGTCTTTCGTAAAAATAGACACCTCGCAAATCATATTCCATAATCAAACCCACTTATCCAAATGCATTCTATCACATGATAAAATTTAGATCATATGGAAGCTATTTGTATCCTCCATCAATTGTTATGTGCAACTTGCAATATGAAAAATCAACAGAGAAAATTGGAGTTACAATTGACAAAACAATACACGGCCTGCCAATACAAATCAAGTATAAATAGACTACTATGATGGAAAATGGAATGAGTCATTCTGCAGGAATAAATATGCTATCATCAGCCCAAGGTGTGGCGGCACCTTCGAATAGAATAACAAGACTAAATGAAACAACGCACCCCAATAGAACCAAGGATACAATGGATTGAATTCGGAATAATGGAATTTCAAGCTAAAAGAGGATAGAAGAGGGAAAAACATGGTTGGATTTCTAACTTCTATTTAATTGTAGGATATATACGCCCCAGATTTCTAGATGCAAGAGAGTACAATAGAGAGAAACAAGAAACGAAGATGAGACTAGCAATGGTAAATATGGTGTAATTAACATATATTATACCCACCATCGTACGTAGTGAAAATAATTTGAAGGAAGTAATATACTTTCAAGACCACCCATTATGCAACATGTTCATGTTATTTATCAACAAACCATATGTTGATATGCAATACATGGCACAATCATACATGTTTTATTTATCAAATCTTCGAAGATTAGAACTCTTCTTAGTTTCATTCAAAGGCAATAAAAGAAGCTGATGGATAGATATCTTATTAATTTCCCTATATTCAACTATGGACATCCCCAATAATACAATTTTCAGAACTTGAAAATTGCGTAAAGTATTATGAACATGATAGATTGTACCACGATAAAATCATACCAACAACAATAAAAAGTTAGGAATCACAATAGAATCATGTAAATCATGGGTCATAAAACCTTTATAATAAAATATATCATGATAAAAGTATGGTGATCATGATAAAGCTATGGCAATCAAAGTTCATGATCATAATCAGACCTAACATGATCACACTAAAATTTTCCATGATCAAAATCCAAGGCCAGAGCCACCAACATTAGTATCGAAAGCTCCATGATCAAAACCTAGAAAAATCTGCAATCAAAACCTCATCTTCAAGGTTGGGATCACATAGTTATTCAAGACATAAAAAATGGTATAAAATAAAACAATAATATCTCCTTACATAGTTATTCAAAACATCAAAAATAGTATAAAATAAAACAACAATATCTCCATCATTGCTTGTCCAAATTGAGAATATGATGATTTTGTTTGAGGGTAATAAGAAAATATATAATATATACCACTCAAAAGTAGAAACAAATACTATCTATAGCAAGAAGATGTAAATGTATACTATCCAAAGTAGGAATAAGAACACATGCATTACTATGCTCCCTACTATGCATAAAAACATTACGCATACAATTTTTGAAAATTTTACTTTGGTAGCAAATTGATAATATAAACAAACAAAACCCAAGTTCTCTACACACACTTTAACCATTGGTGCGCTTGGCAGCACAAAATGAGTACCAAAATACCATAAGGTATTACATGTCCCTAACAAAATCTACATGCTTAGGGCATCTATATCAAATATTACAAAAGATATGTACATGCTTTTGCTTTCTCCTCATAGTAACTATGGTAAGATCATGCTACCACCGTACTTTACATTTTAAGAAACAATCCAGAGGTTCATAAAGATATTATCAAGCATTCATGCATGTATGGAAGCTAAATATGTATTCTAAATGATAATTTATGCTTTAAAAGAAACTATTATCCAGTTATTGACACCAAAATGTGTCCATGAAATGAGAGAATCCACTTGCAAAGGTGGATGTAGAGGTTGGAAATGGTTGTCAACCACCCTTTGAGCATTCCTATGTTTGATTAGATTACCCTCCTAACTCCAATGGCCTCATAGGAAGCTCCTAATGCATTTGGATGCCAAATGAGGAAGATATGCTAATTTTATTGCAAGGGTGTGTTGTAGAAAAGCTCTCCAAAGGAGGGAAGATAAAGAAGGCAAGATCCAAAAGGAGGACAAAAGGTTCTTTGAGTGTTCCGCACAAATTTATGTGGATAGATGAGCAAGGATGCAATTCAAAGTATCCCATAAATGTATCTCTTAGTGGCAAATCCGAGTATATAAGGCCTTCAAAACTTTTGAATTGTAAAATAAAGGGGAGAAAGAAGCTAGAATGGTCTCTCTCACCTATTCACACACCCAAGGTTGTAGGCATGCTCTTGGTAGCCTTTAGGTTGTTGGCAGACACCTCTCAATTCTTTCTAGCATCATTCATACATGATTGAGCTCCTTGGGGATCTGCTTGAGCTCTTTGGGGGATTTAGATGCCACTACAACATATGAGGGGCATACCGACATTGCCTATATCGACGGTCATTCTCGACGTTGGTATAAAGGTTGAAAAAATGCACTTAAGCATACCAATAGTCACTTGACCATCGATATGACCGTTTAAAATGGATCGTCAGGATATTTCGCGATCGTCGATATAAGTGTCGATATAGGCCTCGGTATAGGTGTCGGTATAAGCATCTGTAACTTACTGGAAATTACTGATGCTTATACCAACGTTTATATCGACACCTATATTGAAGCGGGGTTTTAAACATACCGAGAACCTAAGAGTGAAAATCAACATTTTGCACGTGTTTTACACAGAGTACTGCTTGTTTCTGTTGAACTTGCACGTGCGAACCGAATTGGGACCAACATTGTCTTGTGCACACACACACAGATCTCTCTCTCTACACACACACACACTCTCTCTCTCTCTCTCTCTCTCTTTAGATCTTGCATCTAGGTAAGTCCTGCACGTACTTTTACCCTTTGTTTTTCTCTATGCTTTATGTTCTTGGTATCGATTCTTTGGAATTCGACGATAGACAACATACATTACGCTTTGACAACAACGATCCAAAAGAGGGACATACCTGTAAGTCATTGTTTTAGTCTCTATTGATAGAGAGAGAGATAGAGAGAGAAAGAGAGAGAGAGAGAGAGAGAGAGAGAGAGAGAGAGAGAGAGAGAGAGAGAGAGAGAGAGAGAAAGAGAGAGAGAGAGAGAGACAGAGAGAAAGAGAGAGATATATATAAAGAGAAACGAAAGAGAGAAAAATAGAGAGAGAGAGAGACATAAAGAGAGAGATATATAGAAATACATACACACACATACATACATGCATATACACACACACATATACACACATGCATACTACATATGCATACATACACACACACATATACACACATGCATGCATACATACACACACATGTACACACATGCATACAGACAGAGACACGCATACATACACACACACATGTACACACATGTACACACATGCATACATACACACATATATACACACATATATACACACATGCATACATACACACACATATACACACACATACATACACACACATATACACACATGCATACATACACACACATACACATATACACACATGCATACATACACACACATACATAGACACACATGTACATACATGCATACATACACACACACATGTACACACATGCATACATACACACATATACACACATGCATGCATACATACACACACATATACACACATGCATGCATACACACACATGCATACATACACACGCACATATACACACATGCATGCATACACACACAACCATACACACACATGCATACATACATACACATACACATATACACACATGCATACATACACACACATATATACACACACATGCATAGATACACACACATATGTACACACATGCATACATACAAACACATATACACACATGCATACATACACACATATACATACACACACATATACACACATGCATACATACACACACACATACACACATGCATACATACACACACATACATACACACACACATGTACACACATGCATAGATACACACACATGCATACATATACATATGCATACATACATACACACATATACACACATGCAAATTAAATATACAAAAATAGGATTAGGGTTTTTATGTTGTTTACACATCCATACACAAGCATACATATACAAACACACATATACACACATGCACACATATACAATTTCAGTATAGATAAATAGATATGAAAATAGATAGTGTTTCAATTAAATATATAAAATTAGGATTTTAACGTTTTTTTTTTCACATCAAATATATAAAAATAGGATTAGGGTTTTTAGGCTATTTAAACATGCATACACATATACTCTTACACATACACACACACACACACACACACACACACACACACATATATATATATATATATATATATATATATATATATATATATATATATATATATATATATATATATATATATATATATATATATATATATATATATATATATATATATATATATATATATATATATATATATATATATATATATATATATATATATATATATATATATATATATATATATATATATATATATATATATACATATACATATATATACATATATATACATATATATATATACATATATATATATATATATATATATATATATATATATATATATATATATATATATATATATATATATATATATATATATATATATATATGCATACACATATATACACACATGCATACACACATATAAATGTCTTAGATCTAGGTCTTTACAATTAGGGTTTCAGGGTTTTTACACATGCATTACATATATACACACATACATATACACATATAATACATATATACATGTATATACACATGCATACACACATATACATATTTTAGGTCTAGGTCTTTAGGATTAAGGTTTTAGGGTTTTTACATACATAAAGTTCAATTAAATTTATATATGGAAAAAATAAAGAAAAAATAAAGAAAAAAATTGAATATATAAATAAAAATATATAAAAAATAGGATAATTGTATAGATAAATAAATATGAAAAGAGCTAGTGTTTTAAATAAATTAATTAAATATATATAACTAAATATATAAAAATACGATTTTAAGGTTTTTTATCAAATTAGATATACACACACACACACACACACACATATATATATATATATATATATATATATATATATACATATATAGACACATAGACATATATACACATGCATACACACATATACATATTTTAGGTCTAGGTCTTTACGATTAGGGGTTTTAGGGTTCTTACACATGTATAACATATATACACACATACACATACACATATAATACATATATACATGTATATACACATGCATACACAAATATACATATTTTAGGTCTAGGTCTTTAGGATTAGGGTTTTAGCATTTTTACATACATATAATTCAATAAAATTTATATAAGAAAAAAATAAAGAAAAAATTGAGAAAAAAAATCTGAATATATATATATATATATATATATATATATATATATATATATATATATATATATATATATATATATATATATATATATATATATATATATATATATATATATATATATATATATATATATATATATATATATATATATATATATATATATATATATATATATATATATATATATATATATATATATATATATATATATATATATATATATATATATATATATATATATATATATATATATAACAGGATAAATGTATAGATAAATAAATATGAAAAGAGCTACTATTTTCAATTAATTAATTAAATATATATAATTGAATATGTATACACATGCATACACACATATACATGTTTTAGGTCTCTGTCTTTATGATTAGGGTTTTAGGATTTTTACACTTGCATAACATATATACACACATATAATACATATATACATGTATATACACACACATACACAAATATACATATTTTAGGTCTAGGTCTTTAGGATTAGGGTTTAAGGGTTTTTACGTACATATAATTCAACTAAATTTATATATTGAAAAAATACAGAAAAATTTAAGAAAAATATGTGAAAAATAAATTAAATATATATAATTCAATATATAATACTAGGATTTTTAGGTTTTTTTATCAAATTAAATATATATCAATAAAAATATAAACATTGGAGTTTGAGGTTGCTTATCAAGTTAAATATATATAGTTAATATATAAAAATAGGATTTTAAGAATTTTTATTAAACTAAATATATATAATTAAATATATAAGAAACAGAGTTTTAAATTAATGTTAACATATATAAACTTATATTTATATAGATTAAGAAAAAAACAATATATAATCAAATATATATATATATATATATATAATAGCATTAGGGTTTTTAAGTTGTTTATACATGCATACACACATATACACACTATATATATATATATATATATATATATATATATATATATATATATATATATATATATATATATATATATATATATATATGTGTGTGTGTGTGTGTGTGTGTGTGTATGTATGTATGTATATAAATATATATATATAAATATATATATATATATATATATATATATATATATATATATATATATATATATATATATATATATATATATATATATATATATATATATATATATATATATATATATATATATATATATATAAGCATTAGGGTTTTAGGATTTTTAGCCTTTTTATGATATATGGAAAACAGGTCTTTAGGATTTTTAATATATATAAAAAATATGATTTTAGGATTTTAACAAATTACAAACACGCACACTCACATACATATACACATTCATATACACATATACATGTTTTAGGTCTAGGTCTTTAGGATTAGGGTTTTAGGTTTTTTTAGGTCTTTAGGTCTTCAAGTTTTTAGTATGAATAAGAAAAAGAACACAAAAAAATTCGAATATATAATTGAATCTATGTATATTTTAGGTTTAAGTCTTTAGGATTATAGTTTTTAGGTTTAATAAAAATAAATAAAAATGAGAGAATGGCATGTCCTTGCACTCAGTGCAAGTATCAAATTTATCAAAAATGATGGATATGTACTGCACATGTTAGAGAGTATGGATCCTTTTATAAAAGTTGACTACAAAACCTACGCTACCATTTGCATGGTCCCCCAGGTGAGTAGATGGACCCAAACGACATTGCACCGGTAACCTCTCATGGACAAAAGAGAACAAAGAAGGAGTTAGAGGTAGAAGGTACTAATACAATTACACCAAAGTGAGCACATGGAAGAAATGCTCGAAGCACATGGGCATCCTCTTGTCAGTTCAAACTGGATTCTGCACACCACACGTGAAGTTATGTCCCATCGATGATTTGAGGCTCATGATGCTTTCAGAGCAGGCTTACCAAAGCCCGTATGGTTAGATGCTTAGACGTGGGGGTATGATTCACGATGAGCAATAGAAGACTTCTTAATGATATCGCCAGCAGCGAGATGCCATAGCCACACGTTTAGATACTGTTGGACCGTCACATTTGGATAGCGGCGGATATGACACTATGTATCACGAATTTGTAAGTACCATTTGGTTTATTGAATTTTTTTGTGTTAATAATGTCATGTATGTTCCTCTAATGTTTTGTATATTTGTTGCAGGACCTGGGAATGGTTCGTCCTCCAACACGAATAGAGGAGGCTTATGGATATCATCATGGATCGATTGCACTATTGGAGGCGTTGGAGAGACACGGTGCGGTCGTTTCATGGGAGCATCTATGATGAGATGATGAATTTAGAAACTTGTGTTTTACTTGTTCTTTGTAAATCTCATGTGAATTTATCTCATTTCATGAATGTTCTTTGTTTCACGACTGCTCATATGGGTGTTTCGATCATTCTCTGCATGTGTATGACACTGGTGTGCCACAATTTTGTATTGGGCTCATATATGGCAGTGATGTCCTAGAATTTTGTATTTGATTCTTATATGGCAGTACTTTGCCACAGTTTGTATTTGCCTCATATATGAAAGTGGTTTGCCACACTCTTGTACATGCTTCATTTATTAAATATATGACTTTTTTGTACATGGTTCATGGTTCATGCTTCATTTTGATTATTTCTTCTGTGTTTGATAGTATTTTGCTTTATGAAATCATATTTCGGTTGCCATTAGAGTACAAATCACATGTACTCGGTTTTTTTTTCGGCAAAGTATATTGTCTTTTGTTAAACAACATCATGGTAATGTTGCTATAGCAAAAGACAACACACTCTACCCAAAAAAAAAAATTGCAGATATGATCATCGGTATAAGCGACGGTACTCCTAGGATGGTCATTGGTATATGCGATGGTACACCCAACAGGCCACGATATAGGCATCGGTATAGGTGTTGATATGAGCGTCCATATTTTTTATGCTTATATCGATGCTGATACCGATGCTTATATGGATGCCTATACCGGTTCCTATACCGTCATTTTGGTTCTGATGCGTATACTGACACTTACACTGATGTCTAGGCAAAAATGCTCCCGTTCAATTTCCTCGATAAAAGCCTCGGTATACGGCAGAGATGTTGTAGTGTGCTCTTTCTTCTATCTTCTCTCCTGTGCAATCCTCTTCATTGACAATAGTTCCCAATGAAGATGATGAAGGCTAGTCCATTCAAGCAGTGAGAATCCATGGAAAGATCCCATGTGAAACTTCAAAAAATGCATCGTGCTTGGCTCTTGATGCCAAAGTGCAAAGACTATTCACTCTCTATATTAGATCCCCTCAAACAGACACTCAAGTTGAGGGTTGTGTATGCAACTCACCTAGGATGTTCACCTACACTAATTTATATTCCAATGTCAAATACAATAAGTGACTATAATACAAACTTACAATATGTGTATCTAGACAAAAATAGGAACTAGATACAAGAAATTGCACACATGAGGTATGAAGAGTGTGTGTGTGAGAGAGAGAATATGGAGAATATAAATAGTTTAGAATTGTTCTATAGCAAACACAAATTATGATTAACCTAAATTACAAACTAGTGAACTAACAAGTAGGACAAGCATAGACTTGTTAATCATAGTATATCAACAAGTGATGTTGATGGTTAGCTGACATAATCTCCTCCAAATATCCACCAGATGTAGAGTATATCTCCTCCAATTGTGGAACATATTTCCTCCAAGTAGAGGACCTTCTTGATCTCCTCCAAGAGCTCCTGCAAGTGTGTAAACCTCCTTGTAGAGATCTTGACCTCCAATGCTAGAGCCTTAAAGCTTGAGATGATTCACTCCTTGAGAAGATGCTTAAGAAGATAATTACAACTAGGACCTAATGATCCTTATATAGAACTTTGGGTTTATTGGAAAGAAACTCTAAAAACATACCTTCACCATGAAAATCTATACTCAAAAGCTATGATTGCAATCAAACACTAGTGGCACAAAAATCACTTCATGAATTTTAGCTTTTCAAAAAATCTCCATTGCACCCGACAAGGTTTGAATGCACATGGCCTCTTTGAGAGGTAATTGCTTTAACCATTCCACCTACATGCTTTGGTTATGGAGGGTTCTATAAAGATCACATCATATAGCTATTGTACTGGACTTTGCGACATTGCTTCTAGCAATCCCCCTTTCAATGTCACAATGGTACAAGGTTTAATAACCTGCAAAACTTCTTCTGACTTTCTTTGGTCAATGCTTTGCTTGAAATATCTCCAACATTTTCACTTGTAGGTATGTCGACCAACTCAATATGCTTCTTAGATACTTGTTCCTGAACATAGTGGTAATGTACCTCTATATGATGAACTGGGTTCTTTTCAATAGCAATAGCACTTTAAGTGTCTTAAAATATCTAAACTAGAAGAGGAAGTTGAACATCAAGATAACTCAGAATCTTTTGTAACCAAACTAATTCAAGTGTAGCTCTAAAGGCAATTCTATACTCTGCTTCACTTGAAGATGTAGCAACTATAGGTTGTTTCTTGGATAACCAACAGATAACACAATCTCTTGATAGAAACAATAGCCACTTGTGCTTCTTCTTAAGTCTTTATCCCTTGCCCAATTAGAATTTGAAAAGCCTTTAAGTAAAAAATGTGATAATTTTAGAAGTACCATAGCATAGTTGGAAGTTCCCTTCAAGTATTTGAAAATTTGCTTTACTCCTTTCCAATGAATCTTAAGTGGATTGTGCATGAACCTGGATACTTGAGAAGTTGAAAACTCAATGTCTAAATCCTTAGGACTTGTCATGATAATATCATCAACATGTATGATAATAATAATTAAAACATCTTTTTAAGCTTGAACATAAAGAGTGGGAGCCACATGTAAGCTTTCAAAACCAATAGATAGAAGATAGCAATGTATCTTCTCATACCAAGATCTTGGTGCTTGCTTCAGGCCATACAAAACTTTGATAATCTTGCATACTAAATGCTCTTTGATCGTCTCTTCAAAACCTTCTGGTTGCTAAACATAAACATCTTTGTGTAGATTACCATTAAGAAATGCAAATTTGATATGTAATTGGTATACTTTTATTTCGATTTTGATGATCCACTTAACACCAAAAGCTTTCTTACCTTTTGGTAACTCACAAAGCTTCCATGTTTGATACTTTTCTTTCAATTTTGATGATCCATTAAGAATGTAGTTATCAACTACTTTTCTTTCGATTTTGATGATCCACTTAACACCAAAAGCTTTCTTACCTTTTGGTAACTCACAAAGCTTCCATGTTTGATTCTTATGAATAGAATCAATCTCTTCTTGCATAGCTTTCTTCCATACAACACTATGTAGTGCATCTTGAACAATAGCTGGTTCATCCCCGATTAACTAACAACTAAATCATTATGAATTGCAAAACGGTCTGCATAATTTACATGGTTTGTTTTTTGTGTCCTTCTTTGACTTTTGCTTCTTTGAGTGTATTTTTTTATACCACTATCCTTCCAAGTTTGGTATAATCACTTTGGCATATCCTTGAAAAGTGTTGGGATTTTTTTTATTTCTTCAATATCTCTTTCTTCTTAAACTCTCAAACCTTCTCCAAGTTCATGACTCAGAATATCAAGAGGTATTGACGATAGACTAGGTACTAATGTAGGTAATGTAACTCTCTCTTCACCTTTATTAAGTGTATCTCTAAGGGTTTGAGAAGGTTCATCACCCCCATGTATGGTTGAATATAAGAATCCAATTTCCTTCTAAACAATGCATAGTCATCTACTTTTATGAGATCTGGAATCTCTTCCTCCTTATCATAAATCAGACTTTTTGTTATATATGCATTGTGTGACAGTAGGATATCACCTTTATCTCGAACATAGAATCTGTATTCTTTGCCTTCGACTACATAACCAATAAAGACAACTTTAATGGATTTTAAATAAAGCTTACCATGATCCTTCTTCTCAATGTGAACATAGGCTGGAGAACCAAAAACTTTGAGATAACTTATATTGGGTTTCTTTCCATAAAAAGGTTCATAAAGTGTGATGATCTTCAAAACATTTGTAGAAGATCTACTCAGAATGTGATTAGCTTTATGTACTAACTCAAACCAAAATTGGGAGAAAGCTTTTTGGATGATATGATACTGCATCATCTCAACAAGTTCCTAATGTTTCCCTGTATAATACCATTCTATTCTAGCATGTAAACAATAGTGAGTTGATGAGAGATATCTTTGCCTTCAAGAAAAGACTTAAAATCCGTTTTCAAATTTTGGATCTTTGACTTATTTTCATTTTCAACCATAGATAAGAACTTCTTAAAAGTAGGTAAACCTCTAACTTCACTTTAAAGCTATCAATCTACAAATATATTGAGAAACCATCAATAAAAGTAACAAATTATGTAAAGCCTTGAATAAAATCTATTCTCATCTGATCATTCACATCTAAATGTATGATCTACAACTTTCTTGTGGTTGTGATGTATCCATGCTTCTGAATGTATGATCTACAACTTCCTTGTGGTTGTGATGTATCCATGCTTCTTGTGAAGCTTTCTCTTAAGTCATTCTTCACATGGCTCTACAACATCTAGTAAAGCAAAAGTAGCCAAAGTCTGCACCATACATTGATCTTTGACATGCTTGAGAGCTATGTAACTAATATGGACAAATCTAGCATGATAGAGCTTCATGTTCTCCTTAGGTGTAGAAGACCTAGCAACATTGGCATGACTTATTTTGGACAATACAAACATTCCATTTTTTTACCTTGAAGTAGACAATGCTCCTCTTGAGGTGAGAGGATCTGACATAAATCTTTCTTAAAACAACTTTATAACCATTTGACAAGAAAGTAGAGATAGAAAGAAAATTCTTCTTCATGTTAGGACTATAAAGAACATTAGAAATTGTGAAATTTCCACCTCATCTCGACTTAAGGTGTACGTCTCCAACACCTACAACATCCAAATCACAACCATGTGCAATGGTCACTCTTCTACTTGAAGAGTTTGAAAGGGAAAAAGTAGGATTCTTCTCCAAACTTTTGCACCTCCATATAGGATCAACCTTTTTGAATTCTTCTTGAGTATAATTGAATGTATCTTTGGTGAAGTGGAGGTTGGTGTCAGGATCCTTATTTGTCGTTGTCTTTATATATTGCCGTGTTTGCTCTTTGAGGAGGCCATATGGTACATTAAAAGGCTTCAAAATTTGTTCCAAGTTTTTTGCTCTCAATCTTAGCTTCCTTCATGACTTGGATTAGTTGATCTTCAAATTCAGCAGTAAGCTAGGACACCAGTAGTGCCCTCTCATGTCGGCTCAATTCTGCAATATCCCGATTATTATGTTCAAATTGGATCTCCGTTTCCTCCCTTATCGGCGAATGTTGTAAGGGGGGAGAGAGAGCACGTACCTCAATCTCCTCAGTAGCTGCTGTGGATTTTGGAACTACTGGTGTCCCCTCAATCACTTTCTGCTCTAGCTGCTCTTGTAGCTACTTTATCATATCATCCTTTTGTTTGATTTCTTCATTGGCCTTAGCAATTGTGTCCTTGTTTTTGAGAATTTCTTCAGCTACTATAGCAAGGTGATCAGTGTCTTCTTTACATTGCACCATATATCTGTTCTCTGCTTTTTTCCACTTCGTCCTTAGAGCTACGGTATCATCCATATATCTCTTCTCCCATTCGACAATGACACCCTGCTTCTGCTTGAGCTGATCTTCATACCTAGCTATCTTGTCCTCCATTTCCTTCATTTTCTTTTTTGGCCTTCCTTGAACTTGTATGGGTTGATCACTCAAGAGAGCTGTCATTAGCTCCTTGTTTTTGTTCCTTAGGTTTTCTACCTTCTCCATATATACTTTTATTTGTGATTCTAGTATTTTACTTCTTTCATTCATCCTAGCCTTCTCCGCCTGGCTAGCTTCATATTTCTTTTGTAATTCCTGGATTTGTTCTTTTAACTTTCCATTTTCTGTCTCTAAGGTTTTGCACTGCTTTTTGACCTCTTGACTTCATTTTCTTTATGTATTATTTGCTCTCTTGCTAGCTGTAATTCTGCTGAAAGGTTCTTACCGATTTCTTGAAGTTCATGCTTGTCCTGCATAGCTTGATCATAGTCCTCATCAGCCTCAAGCATTAACTGTTGCGTATCCATTGCGGTTCTGATCATGTCTTGCACTACTGGCTTGAGCTAAGCGATGTCGACATTCAACCACGTTCTTGGTATGCTTGGAGCTTCTCCAGTTTGTACATCTTTTCCTTGCTCTACATGGATAGTCTTGTTGTGTGGTTGTCTGATTTGTAATTGAATTGCCGGTGCTTTCGTTCTTCCTCTAGGTCAATAGGTTTCATGGCACTCCCTTGAAATGTGACATCCATGGGGGAGGGTTCGGCCACAACCCTTATCGGAGTGAAGGGTTCTGATTCTTCCACCAAAGCTTCTTTTGGTTCTTGATTTGGATTCTTGATTGATCCCTCTCTTGTAAGCGTTGTCTCTTTGATTTGAATTTTGGAAGTATCATTTATTTATATGACATGTATCCCTTCTTGGTTTGCTTCTTTGTTTGCGGTGTCTTGAGTGGGTTGGGTGGTGTTATCATTCATCTTCATGTCCTCTTCTGTTTCATTGTAGTTTACGGCATTCAGTTCCTCCCATTGTCCATCATCCTTGGATTCACTTTGAATATCCACATTTAATAAGGATGTGTCGGGTTCTTCTTGTGCATCCGAAGATGAGCTTGAATTATCCAACCCCAATTCTCTGTATCTATGTACCCTGGTGAGCTTTGTTTTTGCCTCCATATCTTGGTGAGTCTGCTGGTAATGGTGCCCTTGCACTAGTAGATTAATTTGGCCTTCCGTATATTTGTGAGTATCTTCCAGGGCTTTAGTTAAGTCCTCTTCGATAATAGGTCTTTGCTCTTCGATCCTGGTCTTTGGGAGTACGTGTGCCCTTTTCAAGGGTGGAACTTCTTCTTCTACTTGCTTTACCTCCCTTAATCTCTTTGTTCCTCTCATTTTCGATTGAGAGCTAGTTTCTGCCTCCTCAACAATCTTGACTCCTCTTTTCTTTTTGTGGATTGTGGCCACCTTTGCATATTTAGCCATAGCAATCGAAGATGGCATTTCTTGGAGGTGCTCTCTAATGCCTAAAACATGGTAGATTAGTATGGTCAAAGCTACACTGCCATTTAGGAACTTGTGTTATTCCATTGCTTCTTCGCCTGAAATAGTCGTTCCTATATGTATGGGGTCAGATTAATTTAATTTCCAATCTGCTTGATAGCGTGTGATAGCAGTTGGACAATGATCTTCTGAGGGGTCATGTATCGATGCATGTTTGGAAAGCAGAAGTGCTGATGGATGAGTCGTACTTCTTCTTCAATATCCACTCGATTGATGTCAGTAAAGGTCCTTGTCTTTCCTCCATGGCTTTCCTCTTTCAATACCGTGTTGCCATCTTTTTCCCATTCAAAAGCTTCCTTAATCAAGTCATGTGTAAATTGGATAACTACCCATTCACCTACTCTGTCCATGACTCTGGCTTCTAGCACCAATGGGTCATGTACTGCTGGCTATAATGTATTCATGACTTGTGTGCACCTTTGAAGGTCAGGCTTGTAGATCGGTAGTTCAAAGTATTTGTGTCCCATTGGAGAATGTGCACCACTAATTTTATTATGTACATCAAGTGCCAAATGCTTGGCCTTGTAAGGTGGCCCAATTATGCATACTTTAGGTGCATTTGATACTTCATGAGTGCAATTGGAATCTTCATTGTTCTGGTGTTCTATTCCTTGCTTTTGCTTTGGTTTCCAAATCCATTTCGTGGTCGCGTTGATAGGCCGTGTCTTTACTTTGGTTCCTCGAGCTGCATGTATTTCCTTGGTTTCTTCTAATGTCCTAGTGATAGAGGTTTTTCTCTTCATGTTTCTATGACGAGTCTGTCTTGGCTTCGTTCTCTGAATGTCTCGTTGTAATGCATCCTTCTGTTTGCTTATCTTTTGATTGGCTGCTTGTCTGACCTTCTTGGGAATCCATATCTGGTGTCCTACCTTCTGAGCTTCAATCAAAGGCTTAGGGAGCCATACTTGCAAGAGTCTTTTTGGTTCGGATTTCGGTGAAGCTGACTTCTTGTTCTCCTTTTTCTCCTCATGAGCTGGTGTTGAGGTCTTTGATTTCTGCACTTGATCCGTGCGTACCCATTTGAATCTGACCTTTCCTGGATGCGAGTATTTAATTGTGGTTTTCCAAATTGGTGATCCTTCGGTCACATGAGAAACTCTCAGATTGTTGGTTTTCTTGTTGTCTGCCGTTCACCAATTGAATAAGATGAATTCACTTCTTTCTCGGACACATTAGGGTTTGAACTTTCTGCTTCTTCTAGACTTGCTTCTGAGGGATTTGTTATATTCCAGAGATGTACATGCTTGGAGGAACGAGAAGTTCCTTGCTCAGGGGATAGCCAAGGCCAAAAGCTAGAGAGTTCATACGAGGTGCCTACTCATGATGGCTAGATGAGTAGAGAGGCCTTAGAGAGAACTCTAGATGGTGACTAGGCAAGGGCTATAAATAGGTTGGGAGGTGAGTCCCAGGCATGTCAATCTCCACATCTCACAATTGGTATCAGAGCTAAGGAAGTAGACTTGGACAAGGCGGATGGAAGGCGCATGCGTCGATTTCAAAGGTAAGCCTAACAAAGATTTGAGTGTATCTCCCAATCCGTAGGTCGGATTTCGACGTGTAATATACCTTTGAAAGCTCTGGTTCCAATTCCTAGGTTTAGATAAGGCTGAGACCTGTAGGCATTCATTGTGTGAGACTTATGGACTTGGTAATTAGCCATGGGGATAGGTCCTTGTCCTTGGAGATACCGTTCGTCTCTTTGCATAATCCACTCTTTTCATTTCTTAATGCGTTCTAGGGCTTCTTGTCGTGCCTCTTCTCTAATCCGTTCTTCTTCTTTCTTCCTATTTTGTGCACCTACGAGACGTGCTAACATTTGATCCGTCAATGGCTCCATGAACCGTTTCACTCTACATCCACTTATGTAGTTAGGAAGAATATCTCCATCCAGAGTGGCTAGATTAATTGCTCCACTCGTACAGATCCTATTAATGATTAGAGGTCCATATCCGCATTTTTGTAACTTCTTTTCATGTTGTTTCAAGGTGTAGAACACGACTAGGTCTCCTTCTTTTAGTCCTTTGTCTCTTATATGGGCATCATAATATGCCTTTTGTCTTCTCTTGGCTGCATATATTCTTGCAACAGCCTGCAACCGAGTTTCATGCAACTTCTCGATTTGATCTAGTTGCTGGGATAATTCATGCCATGTCCATTCATATTGTTGGGCTACTCTCAAGGTGGGTATAAAAAAATCAATTGGTAGGATTGCGTTCTGTCCCTATACTAGATTTTTGAAGAGGGTAGTTCCAATGGCAGTCTTGTACACGACTCGAAAGGCCCAAATTGCATGATGCAACTGTTTATCCTAGTCAGACCTCCCATTATTGACAATCTTTGTCAATACTATGCATAATACCTTATTGGAACTTTTCGTTTGACCAGTGGCTTGAGGGTGGTATGAGGCTGATTTTTATGGATCACTAAAAATTCATTCATTAGAGACTCTATCACCTCATTAATGAAGTGCGTTCCTCGGTCACTCACAATCTCAATTGGTAATCCGAAACGGGCGAATATATGCTCAAAAAGAAACTTAGCAGTGGTTTGAGCATCATTCCTTCTAGTAGCCTTTGCCTCTACCCATTTGGTCAAATAATCGGTGGCTACGATGATATATTCGGCATGTGACCCCTTGGCCGGTGGATTAATGGGTCCTACGAAATCAATATCCCATTTAGAAAATGCTCTAGCACAAACCATAGGCTCAATGGCATGTCATCTCTCCGAATCGGGTATTTAGCCCTTTGGCATGTCTCGCAACTTTGTACATATGTCTCTGCATCCATATGCAAAGTTGGCCGCCATAAGCCCTCAAAAAGGGATCATTTTCACCGTTCTCTTGGCTGAAAAATGACCTCCTGTTGCACCCACGTGTACCATCTCTAATACAGGTAAATAGTCTCCCTCCTGCGCACATAGTCATAAGTGGTTGTCTTTTCCTCTCTTAAACAAGTTTCTTCCTATGAGTACATAATCTTTGCTCATCTCCTCTAGGGATCGTTTTCTCAGTAAGCTAACTCCTTCCTCATGTTCTCGTGTCTTTAGGAATTTGACCAATGTTTTGCTCGAATTGGGTGCTATCGTTGAGAAAGGTATGGATGTATGATCCTCGGGGATCGTCTCCTCGCATTCTCCACAGTTATTCACATAGTCATGGACATCCTTAGGCATGTCAGGCCAGTATACTCCTAATCACTTTAACTCCCTCATAGTTCCATGAGTTCCTTTGTGTGTCCTCCATTTGTTCACATGTGCTTGTTCAATCAGCTTCAATTGTTCGTCTTCCTCAACACATCTTAGCAATACACCATTGGGTTCCTTGTAGTACACACTTCTCGCAATAATGTGCAAATTCCTTGGCTGTAAGAGTTCCTTTTTACTCTCTTTATTGATTGTGTGTTGTGGGCCATGACTTAGTATAGGAACTAGTTTCTCTGCCCACTTTGGACACACTTCCAAATTAAACAAATAGGTGTCTGGTAGATCATCGGGTACTCCACTTGGTGGTTCTCCGTGTGTTAACTTAGAAAGGTGTTCTGCTCTTACTTGGGTATTTCTTTTTTTCACTATCACTTCAAAGTTGAACTCCATCAATAGTAGAAACCATCTTACCAATCTTCCCATGTTACAAGGCTTATTGACTAGGTACAATAAAGCCTGATGGTCTATGAAGAACTTGAATTTTTTTGCTAATAGATAGTGTCTAAATTTCTTCATGGCATAGACCATTCCTAATCCCTCTCGCTCCGTAGTTGTGTAGTTCCTCTCAGCTTGATTCAATTGTCTACTCGCATAAGCAATTGGATGATCTAACTTCCCTTCATCTACTGGTTGGGCTAAGATACAACCTATGGCGTAATTAGAAGAGTCCACATGGATATGAAATGGCTTGTTAAAATTCGGTGTTTTCAGAATTGGAGCTGTGCTAAGCCGCTTCTTTAACTCATTAAATGCCTTCTCGCATTCTTCTGTCCAAGTGAATTGAGTTAAGAGTCCATACAAGGGTTTGGCAATTATGGCATACATGTGGATAAATCAACTTTAATACCCACAATGTCCCATAAATGCTTGCACCTCTTTCGCATTTTTAGGTCTAGGCAGCTCTAAAATGACCTTAATTTTGTTTTCATCCGTGGATATTCCATTTCTCGAGACTATGTGTCATAGGATCTTTCCTTGTCTTACCATGAAGACACACTTCTCTAGGTTCATACAGACTCTGTACTGTCTACATTTATTAAATAGAATTTCACAATTCATGAATGTGGTCTTGTCTTTGATTTGAATATGTACATAGGTCATCTACATACACTTCCATGCTCTTCTTCAGGAATTCTTTGAAAATATGACACATCAATCATTGGAAAGTAGCAGGTGCATTAGTGAGTCCGAAAGGCATCACTCGGAAAGCATAGACTCCCCATTCCGTCGCGTGCAGTCTTATGTTGATCCTCAATAGCAATAGCTACTTGTTTGTATCGAGAGAATCCATCTAAGAAGCTATAGACTTCTTTTCTTGCAACTCTTTCCAGTAGATGGTCAGTGATGGGTAATGGGTAGCTGTCATGTATGGTGACTGCATTGACCTTGTTCAAGTTAATGCACACTCTCAGTTTTTCGTTCTTCTTAGGCACAACTACTAGTGGTGATACCCACTCGGTGTGTTCTATTTCATATATGAATCCGGCTGCTAGTAACTTGTCTATTTCTTCCTTAATTTTAGCCGCATAGACCTCATTGTATGTATAAGCGCGTTGATTTGATGGTTTTGCCTCAGCCATCATTGGTATTCTATGAGAGCAAATCAAGGGTTCCACACCCTTGAGATCCTTATATGTCCACGCGAACACATATCGATATTCTCGGATTAACTGTATTAATTCTTCTTCCTCCTCAATTGACACATCTTTACCTATGTATGTACATCGTTCTTCTCCATCTTCTACTATTACTATGATTTCTTTTGTTTGCTCTTTATTATCGTATGCTTCTCCTTCTCTAGCCTCTCTCTTAGGAATTTGGATGGCTATTTTTCTCTCTTCTACTTCATATCTTTTAAAATGCTCAGGGACCCCGAAAAGGTCTGGATTTGGTCCGATTTTATTCATTCTTTCCTCTTGCTCTTGTACTATGGGGGCAGCTTCTATTGCCAAAATCTTCATCGGCTCCTGCTCATCTTTAGTTGGAATGGTGTCTAGATAGCTTTCCTCTGAATCAAATTCTGGTTCCATTTCTATACTCTCATATTCCTCTTTCCACTCTTTTTCCAAGATTTCCCCTGCTTCAACTTCTTGAAGGACAACCATGTACAAGTTTACATCATAGCCCTCTTCATCTATGCACTCGTTCATAGTTAGAACTTCCTCATTCACACATACATCTAATGTTGCTAAGACTTCCATCCATCCATGTAGTTCAAAGGTTTCATGAGGAAAGATTTGAGGCGCGTACATTGGATCTTTTATAGGTCAATAGTTAGGATGCCCTATTGGCCACAATAGCCTTTTATTATCCTCTTCCTTAGCTTCTTTGCACATCCATAATTGGGCATCCTCGTGCATCCATGATTGATCGCTTGATCCAGTGCTATGAATAGATAGGTCATCTTCCTCCTTGTGTATGGGATTCCATTGTAGTGGAGGGACATCTCGATATGCAAACGTATGCAAGTTTATCTTGGTGGTATTTCCTTCATGTTGTAGGTATAATGAATCTCGTCCCCAGTCTTGCACTACCTGCATTTGTCTCATGAAAGGTCATCCTAATATCATTTCGTAGTTGTTAGCCTTTAGAACTTACAAATGGCTACTGTGTGTTCAAATTCAACTCCACAGGTGGTTAATTTTATTCTTTCCAATATTCCTAAGGGTTTCTCCACATGACCTTCTACTAATTGGAGCTTCATGCATGTGGGCCGTAAGGCAAGCTTTCCCCATTTCTCCCAAATTTCCTTGGTGGCAATTCCTACTCCTGCCCCTGTGTCTAGTATTGCCTTCGTCATGTACCCATTGTAAGTGATAGGTAGACACGTATTACCTTCGTCTCCTTCACTAAATTCTCCCACCTTATCCACTGGGATTTGTATCTTAGAAGAGGTTTCTTTTTCCTTGTTTTCCTTTTTGTCCTTCTCTTGTCCTAACTCTAGTTGACTTGCTATTTGGTTCCATAATTGCGGTTTAACCCGAAGTAGTTCTTCCACCGTTAGTTTGCATTGTACTTTCATCTTCTTAAGTTCCGTTAGGTTGTGAGAATTCTTTTCTAAGTTTCCTTCTCCTTTTCCATGTACTATGGGTGCTCGAATTATCATGGATTCTTTTTCGTATTCTCCCATGTAATTTGGTAAGGTTGAAATGCTCTAAGCTTCTTCTCTATTTTGGTCTAGTCTTGATACTTCCTCATATACTTCTTCCATGTTGGGATTTGGTTGATAAACTTCCACATCTAATCCCTCAAAGGGAGGCTTAGTCACTCCATTCTTCTTCCATTGTTCTTCTTGGATTCTATTCCATAATTCCTTTGGCCAATCAGCCTCTAAGTCGGGTATTATTGATATAGGTTCGTCCTGAGTTCTCACTCACTCACACTTGTCATCGTTCTCTTTAATTTCTTTATCCTTGTCTTTGATACACTCCTTGTACTGATCATGTGCGATCCTCGTCTCTGGAAGGGCAGGGATAGTCTTTTCTAGGGTTGTTACATATCGCAAGCCTCTCTTTTTCTAATTCTCCCTGTGGATAAAGTTTTGTCATGTTGTTCCACATTTGGTCCAGTCTTAATTCTAGCTTGGTAAGCTTTCAGCCACATGTCTAATTCGTCTGGTTTTGGGTCAGCTAGAATTGATCCTGGTTTCTTTGCTTCTTAGATAGGCGACTGGGAACTTCCTCCCGAATCTCTGGTTCTTTATGCTCTTTCTTACTTCTGGTTTGTTTCTTATTGTCTTGACTCTTGTTTTTCATCCATTTATCTTTTATCTTCTCTCGCCTTTCCTTCCATTTTTGAGCTTTTATGTTCTGGGTACTATCACATGAATCCTCTGAGTCTTCTACTACTTGAATTTTGGGACTTATAGTTCTATTGCTTTCTTGTTCCCGTTCCGATTGTTTTCCTTTCTGTTCTTTTCTTTGAGCTCGGGTAATGGCCTTGAAAGGCACGGTATATTCCTTATCTTCTCCAGGTGCTTTTATCACTTCAATTACATTAATGGGTGCAGTATCTTGGACTTTGGTTGGATTCTTAGGGCAATCACTGAAAAGATGTTCCTTTCCGCAATCATTCCAGTATCCTTCCCAAGTCCTAGAAGGTGGTAGGTTGTAAGTTCGAGGACATTTCTAATAAAATGGTCTCCTCCGCATCTATAACAAGGTCCTCTCCGCACAGGTGGTCTATGGGGTGGTCTCATGGGTTGTGCTTTAGGTACAATATACATCAATGTTGCTACCTCTGTTCCATAAGCCTGATCATAGCCTTCATATCCTGAGTATGTCGAACCATATGCTGGTTCATACTCTAACATGTTGGCTTCATAGGGATAGTAATCTCCTAGGGTTAGCTCATATCCATGGTTTGCTGATTCTACACTGGTCATCGTTGAGACTGGAGCTATGGCTCTTTCCAAATTTTCTTCTGGTTGAGCATATTTTACAGGTACCACATGCTGAGGATGTGGAGGTTGTGGTCTTAACACTGGTTGAGGGTTTCTAAATTGCGCTGGTTCATATGGCCTGGGGGCTCCAGCTGGTGTTTGGTAGGAATTGTATCTAGGCATATCTCCACCTGGCTCTCTAGGTGGATATCCATATGGTTGATACTGAGGTGGTTGGAGGGGCCGTGCCTGTCTATTGAATGGGAAGTTCTCTGTGGTGTGGCTGGTGTATTTTTGTTCTATGTGGCAGTACAAGGCAGTTCCTTGATGGGGCTGTCTGTTGTAAGGATATGTCTGAGGTATACCACTTCCTCCTCATACACACATGTGCGTGGGCTGATCTCCTCCACATAGACTACATCTTTGTAACATAGGCACTCTTAAGGCTGGGTGTTGGTAATTTCTCTGTCCTTGGACTCCCAATTTCTTTGCTACCAGCTCCGCTAATTCCTCCACATTACTGGAGTTGGATGTATTGGTACTTTGAGAATCTTCTAATTTAGTGGGGCTAGGCGTGCTCTTGAGATCCTCAGGTAGATTGTCTTTTAGGTCAATGCACTCTTGAAGACATTTACTTAGGATTTGTAACCTCTTCACATAAACTAGCGTTCTTAGGGTTCCATTCGTGAGTCCATCCAAAAACAATGATATCATTTTTTGCTGAGTGGGTCTCTCTGCAGCTGGACATCTATCAACATACTTGTTGAATCTTCGGGTGGTCGTTTTCATAGTTTCATTAGGGTTCTGTTTAAAGCTATGGATTAAAGACGCAGAATTCTGTTTAATCCCTCTCTTAGTGAATTCCCCAATGAATTCTTGAAAGAATTGCTCCATATTTCCAAATTGGTTGGGGTCTAATGGCTGGAACCAAGTTAGAGTCGTTCTTGTGAGGGTGAGTCCGAAGGACTCATACTGCACAAAGAAGTCGTCTACTTGTTCCGCTCTTAGGACTTGTTTAAATTCAGCAATGTGATCATAAGGTTCTCCCAATCCGTCATAATGGTTTCTCACACATTTGGCCACTTGCATCGATCTCAATCTCCTCATTGGTTCCGGTGGTCTAAGCATTATAGGGAAGGCAGGAACTGCTGGTCTAACGAGGGGTATTCCAGGTTGTACTTCTATTGGTGTTCGTGGTCTTACCGGTGGTCAGTATTGATTACCTACTCTAGGGTGGGTCTGATTGTGTGGTTGCACTCTTGGAGTCGCAAATCATCATGAGTATGGTTTGGAACACTCCGTTGGCTACTTTGTCCTGACATGGTGTGCTCTACCTCTTGTTGGGTTCCAAAGGGGTTTTGAGAGGTGGTTGTCTGCTCTCTCTGAGGGAATACAGGCAAACCCATGTATTTCAGTCGAGTCCTGTCTATGGCATCTACCAACCAATACCTTCTCTGATTCTTATCTAGGTATGTTATTCTAGTCTCGTCTTTCGGATCCTTTAGCTCATAAAATGTCATCGGGCTTTCTTCTCTTCCTTGGTCTGGTGAGTCCGTTTGAAGCAACAAGTCCATTCCATGGATCAAATAGACTTCCAATAGGTAGTCATCTTGAGGTATCAAGTCTCCTCTCAAGACGCGTGTCACTTGGGACTGGCCTCTTGGAGTAGTCACTGTCTCCTCAGGGTTTGGTCTCCCTGAGTTTTCTTGTCCCACTAGCTCTCCCCTTTCATTGATCAAATCGGGAAATTTAGTCACTATGTATATGTGACCTATCTTGTCCATGTATGCTCCTCCCTCATACTTAACAGCCGGTCTGGGCACAATCGTGGCATCCATGGAAGTTACCATTCGAGCCACAGATTTGTTTAAGCCATCCAGGTAGGTGGGAATCTCCTGGGCATTAGTAGAAACATACTGTAAGGAAGTGCGGTACTCTCCTTCTACAGTGGTCATGAAATTTCTACCGGGAGTGGGACCCTGCATGTCTTCTGAAGCCATGGGTATCTCTTTCTCTGAGTCAGTAGAGGTGTCTGAATAGACAGAATGGTGACTGACCTAAGTGGCACTTACAATAGAAGATATGACACTTCTACGACTAGTTAGCACCCTTCCTGATCTCAAGTTCATTCACCCTCCTAGGACTCTCTAGGTCTCTGAAACTCTCTCTAAGTGGCTCCTCAAATGCCTCAATTTAGTCTCTGAAAATGCTTCAAATGCTCTGGGTGATACCACTTTAGGCGATACTGCCTTGGGCGATACCAAGCTGTTCATGATACGATACCACACAAGCTCACGATATGATACCTAAAGACTAGACGATATGATATTGTAACAACATGCGATAGGATACCGTTGTTGAGCATGATACGATACCGGTTTCTCTGGCGATACGATACCTCTAGAGTGCACGATACAATACCTATGGGTTCCACGATACGATACCAAAAAACTGGGTGATACGATACTTATGCTCTGGCCAATACGATACTAGGAACTCTCACGATACGATACTAAAACTGGGGTAATACGATAGTGAAAACCCAGATGATACGATACCTGAGTATTACACAATATGATACTGACCTTCTCACATGATACGATATCTCAGCAGGCGACTATACGATACCAAAATGGTATCATGATACGATTCCAGAAAGAGAAACGATATGATACTTGAGGGTTGCACGATACGCTACTACTGCAGGTTGCGATACGATACCACCGACCTGCACGATACAATACTGGATGCTCTGGCGATACGATACTAGAGTAGGGCACGATACGATACTAGTAGTTACAGGATACGATACCACATAACCACACGATACGATACCAGTGCAAGTGGCTATACGATACCACCAACTTGCACGATACGATACTAGTATGGTATCACGATATAGTACTGAACACAACACGATACGATACCAAAAGTGGACCGCGATACGATACCACTTTGGTAAAGTGCAATCGCGATACCAACCCGACGATACGATACCACAAGTGGTATCGCGATACCAAGGTTGGTAACCGATGATACCATACTTCGACAAGTATCGTGATACAAGGGAATTTTTGGTATCGCGATACCAAAAACTCAACCGATCGTGATACTCTAGCCAAAATATCTCAAAAATAAAAAAAATTTTGTTTCCCCTTGCTCTTCTCTCACCCCTCTTCACTCCTAGCCTACTTTCTCACTCCCACAAATCCAAAAAACACTCTATCCTGCTCCACGATACCAAATGCGCAAGTGATCACGTTTTTGTGCACTTCTAAAGTGTTTTTGTCAATGAAATCTTATGCGATCTTACCTCTGTGATATCTTACTTGCACCTTGAGCTCAATAACTAGCTTTGATAGCTTGCAAAGCACGATATCACACCCACGATACCGATCGCTGCTCTCACACGATACTGCTTTTTGAGGAATTGAAAAATGAACTAAAATTTTTGGTTTTTATACTTTTTGGTGACTGAAACTGAACTACACTAATTTGGCACTTTCTTTGGGATTTTTGTTGGTGGTCTTGGCTTACTCCTACTCCACTCCTCTTCTCCTAACCTAACCCTAAATCTTCCTTCTCTCCCTTCCTACTAACCCTAAACCTAAAAACTCATTACACACACCTCCGAGATGTGAAGTAACACGTGCTGAAGTGATGGACTACTTGCCACTGAAACGAGTTCACTTCTACAAGTAGGATTCATCACTCTCGAGCTATAACCATCACGAAGGCACCTTGGTTGAGTGTTCCGTGGCAATGGCGCCAAAAACATGTGTACCTAAGTCAAGAAGACTTAAGGACTTGTCAAAGTTGAAGTAATTCGATGGTGATGCACCGCATTGCACTCTCCTTCTCGAGAGCTCCACGACGATATGCTCGGAGTAGAAACCAAGCTCCTGACGCCGCACACAGTACTCCGCATAGAGGCTGTAGAATACGCAGAAAACACAGTACACAGGGAGCACGAAGACAAACTTCTTAGGTCTTACAAATGCGGTCAAACTTACAGTCTGTGACTGACCAGGCCACTATATGTTTTATTAAAGAACATATACAAAGAAGTGTCCGGTGGCTATTTGGCCTTTCACATGGACACTAACGGTAACAATCTCCCACTAAAGGCCAATATGGCGAGAGTAACTATGGGAGAAAAAAGAAAGAATGATAAAGAATACCTAAGTGTAAGTATACAAACTATACCTCCCACCTGATGGGCATGTTACACAGTATACAAGTGACTGCGTAAGATCAAGAATCAAGTAACCCCCATCAAGTGACAACAGTGTCGAAAGCTATCCTGTGGTAGAGCTTTAGTCAAAGCATCTGCAGCATTATCTCGAGTGTGAACCTTCTCAAGAATAATGCTCTCAGTGGCTAAGCAATCTCTAATGAAGTGATCCTCACCTCAATGTGCTTGGTCTTTGCATGATAGACCGGATTCTTAGCCAAAGCAATGGCACTCTGACTATCACTGAGCAAGTGAGGTACATGCTGAGGCAAACCCATATCACAAGCAAGACAGGAAAGCCACAATGCTTCCTTACATGCCTCACTTGCGCAACATACTCTGCTTCTGTGGTGGAAACAGCTGTACATTCTTGAAGACGAGATCTCCAAGAGATAGCACCTCCAGCAAAATGAAAAATGTACCCTGATGTAGACTTACGATTGTCTACACAACTAGCATAGTCAGAATCTGTGTAACCAATAATGGATACTTTCCCTCTACCTAAGCATAGAAACTTGTCCTTAGTGCCACTCAGATATCTCAAAATCATTTTGACTGCTTCCCAATGTTTCTTGCCAGGATTAGACATATATCTGCTCACAACTCCCACTGCAAATGCAATGTCTGGTCTCGTAGCTACCATAGCATACATGAGACTACCAACAGCAGACTGATAGGGAATTTTGGTCATGAATTCCTTTTCCTCATCTGATTTGGGGCAGTCATCCTTGCTCAATTTCACATATGTGGGTAAAGGTGTACTCAATGCCTTTCCACCCTGCATATTGAATCCGTGAAGTACTTTGGATATGTACTCACTTTGAGACAAGTATATGCATCTTTTACTCCTATCACGAGTAATGCGCATGCCAAGAATATGTTTGGCATCCCCCAAATCCTTCATATCAAATGTCTGACTCAACTTCTTTTTGAGAATTGACAAATCATAAGAGGACTTCCCAGCAATCAACATATCATCGATATAAAGTATCAAGCATATCAAGCTGCCATCAGAACATCTCTTTGTGTAGAGACAATGATCCTCATTGCTCCGAGAATAGCCTTGGGACTTCATAAAACCATCAAACTTTTGGTACCATTGTCTAGGAGACTGTTTAAGTCCATACAAGCTCTTCTTGAGCTTACAAACTAGACTTTCCTTGCCAAGAACTACATAACCCTCTGGTTGTTCCATATAGATCTCATCTGTAAGATCTCCATGCAAGAAAGCTGTTTTCACATCCATTTGGACTAGCTCTAAGTCCTCCATTGCAACGAATCCAAGCAACATGCGCAAAGTAGTCATCTTGACCACTGGAGAGAATATTTCCTCAAAATCAACACCATGTTGTTGCTTAAAACCCTTTGCAACAAGTCGTGCTTTATATTTTGGAGAAGCACTATCTGATGTGAATTTCAGCTTATATACCCATTTACATGGTAAAGCTTTCCTGCCCTTTGGCAAAGGTACTAAGTCCCAAGTACCATTCTTGTGAATAGAATCCAACTCACTCTTCATGGCACGCTCCCACTTGACATGATCCTCTGTCTGCATAGCCTCTTTGTAGCAAGAGGGCTCACCGGCATCTGTTAGCATAACAAAATCTAAACCTGGAACATATCTATCAGGTGGATATGAGACACGTGCAGAACGTCTCAATGGTTGCTGAACAGGAACATGTGCAGACTGATCTGAATGGACATTCTCTTGAACATCCCTATGTGCAGCATTTTTATGCATGCTAAGCGGAGGACTAGTATCCTCAAACACCACTCTTCTCACTTCAACCTCCTTAATCGGCTGTTTATGCATCTTAGACTCATTAAAAATGACATCACTACTTCTGATCACTGACCGTGTTTCAGGATCCCATAAGCGATATCCAAATTGTCCTTCTCGACCATATCCAAGAAAAATGCATTTCTTTGACTTATGGTCCAACTTCTGTCTAAGATTCTTGGGTATATGAACATATGCTTCACACCCAAAAACTCGAAGATGATCATAATATGGTGGTTTCCCTGTCCATAACTCTTGTGCCACTTTCAGACCTTTGGCAGTACTAGGTGAAAGGTTAATCACATGAACTGCAGTCAATACTACTTCTGCCCAAAAACCTTGTGAGAGGTTTGCATGATGCAACATAGAGACTACTCTATCTTGAATAGTTCTCTTCATCCTCTCAGCTACACCATTCTGTACTGGGGTATAAGGAGCTGTAAACTCTCTACGAATCCCTCTACACTGATAGAAAAGGCTGAATTCATGTGAGGTATACTCACCCCCATTATCTGAACGTAAAGCCTTAAGCTTAGTTCCTTTTTCAGTCTCAACTGAAGCAAGCCATTTTCTAAAAGTAGGCAATACATCATCCTTCAATTTGATAGGATATACCCAGACTTTTCTAGTAGCATCATCTATGAAAGTGACAAAGTAAAGAGAACCACCTAAGGACCTAGTGGGCATAAGACCACACACATCTATATGAACAAGATCTAAAGGCTGAATTGAAGAGTCAATGTGCGTTTTATGCACATTTCTGGTTTGCTTTCCATATTGACAATGCTCACAAAATGAAAAATCAGAGAAAGATAACACAGGTAAGTAGCCAGAACGAGAAAGATTTTCCATTCCACTACGAGATATATGGCCCAAACGACCATGCCAAATACAAGCCATAGGCTGTTCAGTAACAGCTAACAAGTGTTCTTTCTGTGATACAAATAAAGGGTAAAGTGAGGCAACTTTCCTTCCTTTTGCAATAACCATATTGCCCTTTGATATACGAAAGGACTGAGCATAGAAGACCACCTTGTAACCAAGGTCATCAAGTTGACCAACTGACATCAAACTGCATGATAACTGAGGTACATGGCGTACATTATGCATAGTAAATTTTGAACCGTCAATGAACTGCACAACCACATCTCCAATCCCCACAACATCACACTGGTAAGAGTCACCAAGTCTCACGGTACCAAGAGACTTTGCTGCGTAATTAGAGAACCATTCTCTATGTGGTGTCACATGGAAAGAAGCACCAAAATCTAGCAGCCAGGTGTGGGAAAGAGAATCAGCCATAAGTGCCTCAGATGGCATAATACTATCAAGTGTCAACACATCAGCATCATCAGAAATAGCATTAATTTCTTCAATCTTCAAAGTTGAAGTAGATGGTGCAGGTAACTATTTAACATGCCCATCAACATTCTGTCCTTTACCTTTAGCATTCTTTAATGCATAACAGTCTTTCTTCATGTTTCCTTTCTTATGACAATAATGGCATTCAATATCCCTCTTCCTTGATTTACTTCTGCTCTTATTCCGTTGACCATTATTTTCCTTGTTCTTGCTCCTGCCACGTTGTTGATTCTTTCCTTGGTACGAATCACGAACATTATATGCATCTCCACTCTGAGTGCCAACCATAGATTTTCTACGAATCTCCTCACTCAAGAATGCTCCACATATGTCATCATAGACGAGTTTACCACCTGGTGCATTATTGCTAATAGCTGTGCAAAATGTATCCCATGATGATGGCAAGGTGCATAACATCAATACTGCTTTCATTTCATTGTCCATACCCATTTTCTGAGCCTGTAGCTGGGAGAATATGGCATCAAACTCATTTAGATGAGCAGCAACACTATCTGTGTCCTTCATACGAAAGTCGTATAATTTTCTCATCAGATTTACTTTATTTGATGCCGTCTCTTTTTCATATGTATTGCATAACTTCTTCCAAAGCTCCTCTGCACTTTCACAGTCTAATATTGTAAAGTAAACATTATCTGCCAGGTGCAAGCGAATGGTAGACCTGGCCATTTCATCTAACTCATCCCAATCATCTTCATCCATGTCAGCAGGCTTCTTTGAAATCCCATTTACTGGCTTCCATTGCCTTCTTTGAATCAGCACATCTTTAATCTGATTCTTCCATAGAGCAAAGTTTGTGCCATCAAATTTTCGGATCTCAAAATGGTCTTTGCCCTGCAAGTTATAGCTCCTCCTCGGAACGCTAGCACTAGACCCTGATCCACCAGATGTGCCTGAGACCTCTGATGCCATGATCGTAGAGAATTGAATAGAATGATAATGGAGCTAGAAGAGTCCAAACACCAACAACTAAGTGTATCAAGGAGTAAATCGACCACTATATAGTTGACTAAACCAGAAATCTGGAAAAATTTTGCCAGAGTATCCTCTGCAAAATTAGCATATGACCAGTGTCAAAGTATCATAAAACTGCAAGTACTGACATGTCTACCTGCATAGTGAATCACTGACTCCACTGCATATAATCAGTTACCCAATAGAAGCCAACTAGGCTTATCGAGCACCTATGAACAACTATCATACATCTCCTATGGCGAGGCTGGGTAAGTCTTCCACCTGCATCACCGAAGAGAACCCGACATCTGGGTGTCTCCCAGTTAAGAAAACCTCACCAGAACCCTCTTTATCAAACGTAAAAGGCTTTATGCAAAGAACGTAACCGCTATATCAATGCCCACATGGATGTACATAAGCGGTATCCACAGAAGCGTACATGGTGTGTATGTGCTCAATATATGCAGTAAAATGACACTAAAAGGCTGAATACACAGCCCAAAAACTAGCCAATAACACCTCTAAGTGTCTGTCAACTCTGATGTTTTAGGCTTTAAAAAACTGCATAAATTTGCAGCGACTGCTCCCACCAAAACTGAAAACCCCTCGAGAAAACCTGTAGTTTTACGAGTGTGGCTGAAAATACAGCCCCAAATGTTGATATTTATTGTCTGAGAAGTACAAGGAACACTCTTCTTGATGTTCTTGGACCTGTGTGAAGAGAACTACGTGCGAAAGTACTCCGAAACGGCTCCAAAAACACCCCAAAATTGCTTCAGAAATAGGCTTCAAAAGCAAAAATGAAGCTTTGAGGGACCAAAACTTGTTCAAGGTATTGTCAACCTTAGTCTTTCCCCTTCTTCAAACACCACAAGAGTGTAGCTTAGTGGCAAGAGATTGCCATGGTTAAGCGAGCTCTGGGGGGAACAGTACTGGGATGGGTGACCTCCCGAGAAGTACCGGGAACCTCTATATTCCTTGATCGTTGAGGTCCTCCCTCGCGCGCAGCCAACGGCACCAACGGTGACTTCGGTGACTCGGATGACAAGGTATGCCAAGGTCTATGCCTTGGTCGCTACCTTAGTCGCAAGCCTAGGGGGGGGGGGGGGGGTGTGCTCGCTTCGCTCGCACAAAAGGAACAAAGCTTTTTGCCTCGAACTGCTCTGATACCAGTGAAGTAATTCGATGGTGATGCACCGCACTGCACTCTCCTTCTCGAGAGCTCCACGACGATATGCTCGGAGTAGAAACCGAGCTCCTGACGCCGCACACAGTACTCCGCATAGAGGCTGTAGAATACGCAGAAAACACAGTACAGAGGGAGCATGAAGACAGACTTCTTAGGTCTTACAAATGCGGTCGAACTTACAGTCTGTGACTGACCAGGCCACTATATGTTTTATTAAAGAACATATACAAAGAAGTGTCCGGTGGCTATTTGGCCTTTCACATGGACACTAACGGTAACAAAAGTAAACCTCATTTGCCACACAAGTGTGTATAGTGGGAAATTGACACACGCTTATTTGTCAATCCAATCAAACGTCCTAACCAAGTGTATGAGGGCATTAGCACACATGATCGAAAATGAAGCGGTTCAGCTTATATGCATGAGAAAAGACTAATCCACCTCTCTAACTCACCAAAATACTGAAAGTGTCTGTCGCGATACCACTTACAATAATTTTCACTAAATCGAGGATTTCTCTTAGCTCCAAACTCTGAATATGGCCAATAGCGGGTTCATTTTGAAGCTCTCAACAAGACGCTTCTATTGGACATCACTCGTTTCTGACAACTGTGCTTCAAGTTATGACCAAAATAGTGAATGGCGGGAAACACCCACACTCACTCCACAACTCCTACAAGCTCACACACACACTACAGTGGCTCAAAAATAGTGGGGAGGGGTAGACAACAGTCCTACACACACATTCCAAGCATTACACACACATAGAAGACCAAAGAGAAGATGAAAATATGCAAGAAAGAAGTAAATTCGAAAATTAGGAGCTCTCCTTCTTCACAATGGCAAAAATTCTCTACAAAGAGTCACAAAGTGACTTATATACATGTGCCCTAAAATTGGTCCTTTCACACAAGAGACCGACACTTATTAATAAAAAGTGAATTTCCTACTAATTTACAAGGAATATATTACAATGATTTGGGAATATGCATCTACTAGAGGACTCCTCTAGTGCATTTATATGGCTTGAGGGGATTTCCTAAGACTTTGAAGAAGAAAACAATATGCCCATTAGTTGAAAATTTTGGGGCTCCTCTTTTGTGCCTTTTTACTCTACAACACTCTTCCCCTCTTTGTCTCTATTGTCCCTTCACAGGCTTTACCTCTTGTCTGTAGCTTGTCCAAGAGTTCTGAATACACACACCCAGTGGTCGAAGCAGCAACAAGGACTGTTAGAGAATTTTTTATTTTATCTGATGTATGTCCTCTGCTTCTGTTTGCCCCTTGGTATTCCTTATATCACAAATCTAGGTTGATGTATTTAGTCGGGCTGCCACGCACACCACCAGTGACTAAGAATGTGCTATTCTTAGTCACTCTCTTCCACTTTTCAGCCTCTGCCTCTTTCTAACTTCTCGTCTTCTAATGTATCTTTGTCTTCACACATCTCACCCTGTTGTATTGCTTTGAGCCTGTTCATTTTCTGCCATCGCACGCTATCAGCAGGAGGAGTATTACCTGCCAAGTATTATCTTGTACTTCTTCATAGTTAGTTCCTGGCCCTGGTCCGTCCTTCCCATGAAATGTCCTGGTTCTTGATATTCTTTTATTCCATTCCTCAGGACCTGGATGTTTGACGTTGTTGCCTGATGCGTGCCCCTATGGGGCTTTTGGCAGAGGGTGGTTCTTCTGCTTTATTATCTTCATTCTTTATTGAATAGTTTTGGTCTTTGATTTTTTTCTTCTTCTCTTCTTACTCGATTCCCCTTCCACAACCACATTCACTGACCTTTTTGTATAAAAATCCCATGTGACTGGAACATAAATTGGCCAATGACCTACAATCGTATTCTTTATAATCTCTTCCTGATGATTGAAAAAGTCAGCCGACCAAGATACATCTTGATCTCCAACATATCTTTTTGCACACTCAATATGTCTCTTCTTTTCAATAAGTACATGCATCCACCTTTTACTTTGATCAACCACATGTCCACATCTTTCCATATTGTTTTTATCTTCATAGGGTGTTTGTTCTGCACCATGCATAGATAGATTAGGCACTTGCAACAAGAATGTGCATCCATCTTTAGGCTCCCACCCAAGAGAACATGAATACTGGTTTGCAAATAAAAGTTTTATGTCATCAATCCTCCTTATCAAGAATACATGGTTGAAACTAATATTGCGCAATGGAGCCTAACATTAGCACTATTTTCAAGGCCTACTGAGCAAAAGTGCTTAAATTCATAAATCTGTGTAAGGTGTTGAACTTGAGGTTTCAAAGTATATGCTTCTGAAACCAACTTAGATAATATTGGAAGAGTAAAAGCATTATTATGTGCCAACCTCTTAGTGAACGTACTGAACATTTGATTAATGTGATCATGAGTGTGCCCAACCAAAAGCAAAATTTACCTTAAGCTTCTAAAACACTTGTCTATTCACAAACATGCATAAATATCCAAAAACTGTAGAATTTTTATTCTCTCTTGCAGTATTATCAAGCTGCAAATAAAGTGTTGGTGGCAAAAGACCCTTTTATGATTGCAAAACCTGAATAATGATAATAACCATAAGATATGGATCATTATGCACATATGGATATGTGAAGAAAACCTTGGACTTTATAGTTCCATTGTATACCAAAGCACCAACCAAATGCATTTGCACAAGGACTTCATCTCCAATGTCCTTAGGGACACGATAAAAATGGGGCAAACATGTTTTTTTATCCATACCATAAATCAACAAACACATATAATGCTCTGGATTTCCGAGTGCTTTACTTGAATGATGAATTTCTTTCTTTCTTTCTAAAGCTTGAATCTCATGGTTCCTAAGAAGGCACAAACTGAACACACCCATTCTAACTTTATGAGGAATAGTCTGAATATTAAACTCCTCCTTCCATAATCAAGTAAAGTGACGATATCTAATTTCTATACCTTCTTTATAGACTTGAAATACTTCTCGACGATTAAAGTTATCTGACAAGTGTAACCTTCTAGTTGTAGGCATAACCTCACAATGCAAGCTAAACTACTTTATCATCCAATTCATTGCATGAAGTCCAATAGATCCTTTGGTCCGAACATGATATGTATCCAAAATGAGATCTCCATTCATATGCCCCTTTTGAACCTTATGTATTCTAAAATTTCCCACACCCATTGCAATTTTAAATGCAACCCTACAATACCGCATCCCTTGACTAAAGTAATATTCAAAAGCAACATGTGTCATTGACATGTTATCCTCAATCATTTACATGTGAGAAACGATATATATCTTGCCTTTCACTATCTAAATGGAGGAATTTATCTCTTAGGTGCTTTAGTTTCTTCATTCCTGAGTTATAAAAACATTTCAAACCACAACAATGCTTCACAATATCCAATGCAATTTGTCTATCTGAAGTAAGAAATTGAAATCTTTTTTGACTAACTTTACAAGGCCTTCTCTTAAAATGTAGATTGAGCGTGCTTTGTCTTTCTTTCTCTTTGCTAACATCCTTTGCTCCAAATGCACTTGAATTAGAAGGGAGATCAAGAGGTGCATTTAGTTGAGAAACATTGCATTGAGAATCTAACTTAAATGACTCAACCGAAAACATAGAATCAACACATTCTAAGCCACGGACATCACTCGTGAGGAACACTACAAAGTCGATACAAGCCATCGACTTGTAGCACAAAGAAAATGCCATGCATCGGCTTGCACCTTAAAGTCGATGCCATGCATCGGCTTGCACATTTCAAGGACAATGAGGGAAGAGTGGAAAAGATTGTAAAGAAGCATAAGGTGACTGTGAGCATAGGAGAACAAAATCATGATAGGAGCATGGGTCACCCCATGAAAAGAAAGGAAATCATGCCTTCATTATCTTCTGAGAGGGCAAGCAACCTGATTGCGATTTGATTTGGTGGACATAGCAGTATAAAACCTAGTGATGATGATTTAATGAGGAAGGAGCGGTCAAAGGAAATTGAGGTTGGTAGGAAAGATTGACCACTTTGGGACATGACATCATTTGCAGGAGCCTATGGGAGGAGAAATCTCATGACAACACAAGATTTTCAGTATGGCTTGGTGTTCAAAGTAGATTATGAGGATGAAGATTCAAAAAACCTTTTGTTCCTAGTGGAGACATCTAAAGGCTTATGAAATGCAATCTCCAAAATGGAGCTCTTGTGCGAAGAGTGTTGTGTGCTAGAAAAGCTTGTAGATATTTGCAAGGAATTTGAGAATCTAATGAGGGATATAATGCATTGCATCCAAGGGATCATAATGCCAACATAGCAAAAGAAGACAATGCCAATAAAGGCAAAGGGTAAGTAGTGTGTACAAAAGAAACCACTCAAGAAGTTGAAGAAAACTACATATGAATTATCCACTGAGTCAAGTTCTGACTAAGAGGATGTTATCATTGCACTTGGTGGAGAACTTGCATCTAGGATCTTGGGCACTAAATAGAACAAGATGAGGGAAGACATTGCTAAGAGAAAAATTGTTAGAAAAGGGAAGCTATTCCACCTTCCCATAAATATTATTCACCTACCACCAATTTCTCTAGTCAGAGGGAGGAGGCCCCTTGAGATAAGGGAGCCATATAATCTAAATGCGCACAACCTAAACAAAAAAATGAACATGAACGCTCATGCAACTGTAGTTCCTATTCTCGTGATGGTGGACCCAAATGAATGTAGCTTTGTGGAAGATTTCAATGAGGGTTTGTTTGAGGATTACATGTTCTATGTGATTGGCAGATCACACTTTGCAGAGGCCTGTAGAGAGCTAGTGAAGGAGCACCCCACAACCTTCTTCTTTCCATATTCATAGTGCAAGATATATGTAGGACTTACTACTGAAGAAAATATCATCTATTTAGCGAATTTTCTTCTTCCACTATGAGTATGAAGATTCTCTAAGGAAAGATGTTGGGAGAGTTCATCCTAATCTGAGAAAACAATGCCTTATTGAGGTTGGGATTGTTGTCAATGAGAATCTAAAATCAGATGCCTTGAGGAAATTTGACCCTTGGTTTCAATAGGCCTTAAGAACAAGTGAAATATGGGATCTCGAGGATAAGATTTTTAGAATGTGGTAAAATGAGGTTAAGGGCCAAAAATAGAGGAATTCAAGGCTAGATCTTCAGGTCGATGTAAAGGGAAAAGGAAAGAAACGTGACCTTTTCATTGAAGAGGCTGCTTAGGATATGAAGTTGGCACCATGGAGAGCCCTACAAGGGATCAAGGATGATACCTTGATAATATCAAAGTTATCATGAGTAATTTCAAAGGATTTAAGTCTTGAAGAGATGGTCATTGAGCTCAATAATTAAGTAAGAGTTTCTAAAATCTACTTTGCTTTGTGTTTCTCATTACTCAACTCATCGAATTCTATCACCATTTGGGAATGCAGTCGCAAAGTATATATGAAGATTCATGAGGTACTAATGAAGAGGTTGGGATGCTTCCCTTGGAGTGAAGTCCAAGTAGAGTATCCAAACACCTCATCATACAAAGCATTATCATAATACTTTATACTCTTCCATGACTGGGTAGGTGCTACAATCACCTGATCCTCTAATGCATTTGTTCCACTTTGTGTTAGGATTTGATGTCTGGCATTGATTTTCTGTTGAAAGTCGATGCTTGGCATTAACTTCTTGCCACAATCAATGTTTGACATTGAGTTTCTATTGAAATTCGATGCCTTGCATTGACCTCTAGCAAGAAGTTGATGTTAGGCTCAGCAGAGATGCAATGTCCGGCATTGATTCGTGAATAAGAAGTCGATGTCAAGCATCGACTTTAAGCAGAAAATTGATGCTAGGCATCAACTTTTTGTCGGATGTCGATTCCAAGCATCGATTCTCTATTGAAAGTCGATGCCTGACATTGACTTCTTGCCATAGGTTTGATGCCAGGCATCGAGTTAAGGCCATCATATCAGTGCCAGAAATCATTCTTCTTATGTTAGCCAAAAAAGCCAAAGTCTATTGAGGCAAATGATGATTGTCCTCCTCCATTCTTGGGTCACATTCAAATGGCAAGGCACGAGAAGTCTCGATTGAAAGCTAAGGAAATTCATTTTGATGATGAGTCAGATCTGAAATGTTTTTCGAACACTCTAGGGCCCCCTAGACATGTATATTACAATGTATATTGCAATGATGTAAGTAATATATGTACTATTGTACCTAGAAAACATTACTCCCTTGTTATAGCAAATATACCCTATCGGTTTAGAATGATGGGATTTTTTAATGATGACCAACCATTCAAGCACCCACAGATTCAGAAGATGGTTACAAATTTTGCAGACTTGACTATTTCACCTTTATGGAGGATATTGGATTTCCATAGCAGGGATCAATCCTTTTTTGTATCAATTGCTTTGAAGCCAAGATGTCATGTTGTGGAGTGTCTTACATGGTATTCTATCTTTTTTTGTCTCTAATTTATGCATGATGAACTCTATTTTAATTATGGTTTTCTTTGGCAGGCTGAAGAGAAATGTGAATCATACTCCTTTGCATAGGTTTTTGAGTACAACTGAATGCATTACAGCTGGGTGTTATGATGAAGTAAGCAAACAAAGAGTCAGGGAACATTCAATGAGAATGGAATCTCCAATGTACTCAGTTAGATCTACTTTTATTCAGTTAGATCTAGTGAGTTGCTAATTCAAGCCATGCAAGTGCCCATAAATAGTGGAGGAGGATATCACTCTCATTTCTAAAATTTGTGAGCCGAGAGCCCGCAACATAGCACTAAGAGCTAAAGAGCACAGAGCCTAGTAAACAAGTAGACAAGAATACTTAGAGGTACCCAAAAATCTTACTACAAAAAAGATTCCCTTTTAATATCATAGAGAATTCGTGTATTTTTAGGCTTTGAACTTTTATCTACATGAAACTTTGCTATTTTTCTACATGCAAGTCGATGCTTGGCATTGACGTCGAGGTGCAAGTCGATGCTCGCCATCGACTTTGACATACAAGTCGATGCCAAGCATCGATCTAGAGATGCACGTGGATGCTTGGCATCGACTTGTAGGTGCAAGTCGATGTCGGGCATGAACCTGCACTACAAAGTTCATGCCATGCATTGACTTGCAGATGCATGTCAATGCCTAGAAATGACTTGGAGGTGCATGTCGATGCCTGGTATCGACTTTCCATTGATATGCATGAGCTATCTAACCAGCTGGAAGTCAATCTCAGGCATTGAGTTTGAGTTGCAAGTCGATGCTTGGCATTGACTTTGAGGTGTAGGTGGATGCCATGCATCGACTTTAAGGTGCAAGTCGATGTGTGACGTCGACTTTGTGTTGTAAATTGATGCCTAACATTGCTTTTGACATGCAAGTCAATGTCAGGCATCAACTTTGTATCGATGTTTGGCATCGACTTTGTGTTGCAAGTCGATGTTAAGCATCGACTTGTAGCACAAAGTCGATGCCACACATCAACCTTAAAGTCGATGCATGGCATCCACTTGCACCTGAAAGATGACATTCACATAGAGAGAACCAACATTTCTGTACATTTTAGGGACAATGAGGGAAGAGTGGAAAAGATTTTCAAGAAGCTTCAGGTGATTGTGAGTATAGGAGAACAACCTCATGATAGGAGCATGGGTCACCCCATGAAAGGAAAGAAAAGCATGGTTTCATTATCCTCTAAGAGGACAAGCAACCCGATTGTGATTTCATCTCATGGACATGCTAGTATCAAACCTATTGATGATGATTCAATGAGGAACAAGAGGTGAAAGGAAATTGAGGATAAGAGGAAAGATCGACCACTTTGGGACATGATAGATCTAGAGTGGTTTCTTCAGTACATTGAAGAGAAAAACAACGCCCTTTTGGTGTTTGCAGGAGCCTATGGGAGGGGAAATCTCATGGCAACACACGCTCTTCAGTATGGCTTGGTGTTCAAAGTAGATTATGAGAATGAAGATTTAAAAAACCTTGTGGTCCTACTGGAGACATCTAAAGGTTTACAAAATGCAATCTGCAAAATGGAGCTCTTGTGCCAAGAGTGTTATGTGCCAAAACAGCTTGCAGCTATTTGCCCGGACTTTGAGAATCTAATCAGGGATTTAATGCCTTGGATCCAAGGAAACATAATTCCAACACAACAAAAGAAGACAACCCCAATAAATGCAAAGGGTAAGTAGTGTGTGTAGAAGAAACCACTCAAGAAGTTGAAGAAAATTGCAGATGAAGCATCCACTGAGCAAAGTTCTGATTTGGAGGATGTTATTGTTGCACTTGGTGGAGAACTTGTGTTTGGGATCTTGGGTACTAAACAAAAAGGGATAGGGAAGACATTGCTAAGATAAAACGTGTTGGAAAAGGGCATCTATTCCACCTTCCCCTAAATATTATCCACAGACCACCAATTGATCCAGTCATAGGGAGGAGGCCCCTTGAGATAAGGAAGCTACATAATCTACATGTGGAGAATCTAAAAAAAAAGAATGAAGATCAATCCTCATGCAATTGTAGTTCCTTTTCTAGTGATGGTGAACCCAAATGATTGCAACTCTTTTATAGAAGATTACAATGAGGCTTTTTTCTAGGATCACACATACTACACGATTGGTGGATCACACTCTGCAGAGGCTTGTACATAGCTGGTGAAGGAGCACCCCACAAACTTCTTCTTTAGGTATGTAGAGTGCAAGATATATGTAGGACTTACTACTAAAGAGGCCAAGCTCTTGGCGTAGGACCATAATAACGACAATGACTACAGGCAGAAAATGTCAACTATTGAGCAAATTCGCTTCTTCACCATGAGTATGAAGATCCTCTAAGGAAAGGTGTTAGGAGAGTACATCCTAATCTGATGAAGCAATGTCATATTGAGGTTGGGATTGGTGTTGATGAGAATCTGAAATCAAATGCCTTGCAAAAATTTGACCCTTGCTTTCAATTTTCCTTCAGAATAGGTGAAATATGGGATCTCTAGAACAATATTTTTACAATGTCCGAAAATAAGGAGTTCAAGGGCCAAAAAGAGAGGAAATCAAGGCTAGATCTTCAGGTAGATCTAAAGGGAAAAGGAAAGAAACTTGACCTTTGCATTGAAGAGGCTACTGAGGATATGAAGCTGACACCATGGAGAGCCCTACAATGGATCAAGGATGATACCTTGATAATATCAACATTATCAAGAGTAATCTCCAAGGATTTAAGCCTTGATAAGATGGTCACTGAGCTCAATAAGTAACTAAGAGTTTCTAAAATCTACTTGCTTCATGAGAATGAGGATTAATGGGTTGAATGAATGCCTAGATGAGGAGCAAGAGGTTGGAAGGAAGAACATTGCAGATACTAAAAGATTCCAACTTGCTTCAAGGGAGCTTCCACCACTCGCAGATGAACCTAGAGACATGGTTGACCTTGAAGATCCAATCTTCGAGCAAGAAATTGGGCAGGGATGCCACCACAGAGATGAGACATGTTCTTCCAGTTCTAGAACATGACCATGTTCTTCCAGTTTTTAGAACATGAGGCTCGGGGGTTGCCTACAGTATGTATATAGCTCTATTTTCGAGGACGAAAATATTTTCCAAGGGGGGAAGAATGTAATAAAGTAAGTCTATGATCCAAGGGTCTGGCCGGTTCAGACAGATCTGAAATCGGACACCGTTTGGTCATCCGTGTGTATGACCAAAGATCTTGAGTTTTAGACTTACTAGGAGGTCTTGTGCTCTTGTGAACAAGTGATCCACTTAGCCTAATGGTTAAGACTCAAGGGTGTGAAGGACGAGGTCTTGGGTTCAATCCCCATGAGGTACATGGGAAGAGTATTTTGCCCAAAGAGCTCTAGAACCTTCTAGAAGCATCCACTGGACACTTGGCGCACATGTAGTTACATGGCTGACACTTGGATGATTAGCATTCACCTGCCCAAGAAGGTAGTCCCCTGGAGAGAGCTATATATAGAGGCATTTGGTTGGGAGGAGAGTCATCTCTCAAGCATGTGGTGGTCGTAATCTTTGTTCTATTGCATCAAGCATAAATTCCTCTTGCCATGGCATTGCACCATTTACTATCACCTGACCATCTTCTTTTTTAAGAAGTTCTTTATTTGCCTTTTGTAGCTTCTGAATCTGGTTCAAGATAACATTTTCCTCTGACAAAAAACCCTACTTTTTCTTCTCCTCCTCACAATCTGCTACATTTCTTGTTTCACGATCATGAGGGACCCGAGGGTGGACCTCTTCAATTACAACTGATGACTTAGGTGCTTGTGCTAGAGGTTTATTAAGAGTATCAAACAACTTTTGATCATGGTTCTCAATAGGCACAATGGATTTATCAAACTTATATCTAAGCCTTGATACAATCACATAATCTTTTGCCATCAATGTCACCCTATGACAATGAGCTGCACATAAGTAAGCATCATTCATGAAGTCGATTGCAAAGTCTTCTGCAGCTTCTTGCAAGCATAGAAGAGCTTGAGTTTTCCACTTCACGTTTACGAAGGATATGGTCTTCATCATGGAACAAAGATTCACTGAAATTTTCTTGAAAACTCTCATGAAAGGAAGTTTGGTGCTAAGGAGTCCCAGAGACTTTTGAGCCCTTCTTATCTCCCTCAAAGACTTAATGTGGTAATGGACCCTTTTTTTTGAAGACTTCTTTGATGTATCAGGGCCTTGACTAGTTGTCTGGGGAGGTCCCTTGTCATCTTGATTTTGGCAATTTTGCTATTGATCTTGAGGGTACAACTCCCTTTTTGTCTCCTTTGTCCTAGCCATAAGCTGCATAAAAAAGAGTTTAAAGCCTGGAAGAAATTTAAAAAGCAAAATAACTAATGTAAAAAGCCTTTCACAAAGCACTGAAGAAACATGACTAATGCAAGTGATTAGGGTCATCCAAAAAGCCCACAGATGTCCCTAATCGCTTGTATCGGTCATGTTGGAAAACGGTTGATTATAGAAGAAATTTAAAAAGAAAAAAAACTAATGTAAAGAACCTTTCACAAAGCACCCAAGAGACACGATCGATGCAAGCGATTAGGGTCATCCGGAAATCCCCAGATGTCCCTAATTGCTTGTATTAGTGGTGTTGTAAATGGTTGATAAAGGAAAAGCAAAAAAACTAATTTCAAAATCGTTTCACAAAGCACTCAAGAAACACAACCGATGCAAGCAATTAGGGTCATCCAGAAATCCCCAGATGTCCCTAATTTCTTGTATCAATCATGTTATAAAATGGTTGATTATGATGACCGATCCAAGCAATTAGGGGCATCCAAAACTTCTTGATGCCCTTAATCGCTTGGATCTGTACAACATCGTATGATCCATCATACCTCACGCAAAATGTGGTCTATGATAAGATTTGAAAAGCAGGAGAAAAATTCAAAGGCAATGGCAAGTCCGCGCTAGAAAAGAGTTCACAAAAAAATGAAAAAAAATGGATAGAGGAGCTTAAATAGGTCTGTGGAATGAGGTGATTGTTGATGACATGTGGCAACCTCTGATTGGTCCACATCATCTAGACATTGCAAATCCCAATGTTACAATGCCACATGGCATCATTTGAATGGTCCACATCATCTATTCATTACGATTCCCAACATATGTTTGCCATGTGGCACTTCCTAATTGGTCCACGTTATGTGACCATTATCGGTCCTCCTCGACTATAAATACCTGTCCCCTTTAGCATTTCAAACTTTCAATATTCATAGAATTTCTGTCTTCATCACCCTTCATACTTGTGCTTCATACCCGATATGATCGATGCAAGCGATTAGACACATTTGATCGGCCTTTCACTAACTTATTTTGCATGCATCGTTCGTGTTCTCCAATAGGGCACACTAGAATAACTAGAGCTAAGATGGAGGAAAAGAATGTGATCCTAACTATTTCTGCGTCTGAGAAACTACTGGATTTCATGGTTCAAGAGGGTTTAAGAGTGGATTATTTTCCAAATGCATTGAGGATCTTCAATCCCAACATAGATTTTGACATACTTTTGGAGAAAACAAAAACCTTTCTGAGGGATAAGTGGGAGAGCTTCTTGGGTGTGGTCAATGAGATGGGGCTTATTGTTTCTGGAGAAGCCCATATCCATCCACATATCTTTGTAAAGAATCGGTTGGATACGGCAAAAATCACTAGAAAGTGCAAAAGGATCTCCCCTTTTCTAGGAAAGCTAGATGTATGCCCAAAGCATGAAAAGGACTGCTCTTTGCTCCCCTTGAGCATTTGGTTCTTGATATGGCTTGATCACATGTCAAATGACAAGGGGGAAGATTGTGTTCATGTTGAAGAGAAAGAGCCATTCCTTGAGCTAGCACTTGAGGGAAGCTCAAAAAGTATAAAAGGTGCCATGGAGATTGTTGAAGAGATCAATCTCCAAGCAGAAGAAGAGCAGGTCAAGAATTTTTATGTTGCTACTTTTAAAGCAGAGTTTGCAATAACGCCAAGTGAAGATGTGAAAGTTTCTGAGAAGTCCCTTCTCCCAAATTTACCATTTTATTCCATCTCTAGAAAGGAATTCATTCCACTCTTTTACATTCAACAAATCTTCAACCTAAGGGAAGACTACTGTCTTGTTGCTATAGCTGAGTCAGAGGAAGTTGCAAGGAGATTTATCAATGAGAAGGGAGAAAGAAAAGAAGAATTTCTATTTCTAGATTTAGCATTGTCAAATGAAGAATTCCAAGATTCATCAGAAGTGCTTTCAAGCTTCTTTGAAAGAGCAATTTCAGAGAAGCCAACACTTACTCATGAAGACTTTGATCAACATCAGAAGGATCTTGGTATATACTCATTAGGTAGCAGCTATTCATTTTTGGACGTTGCTGAGGACAAAGGAACCATATCTATAGATTCAAAAGAGCTCATTGAAGAGGAAGATGAGTTAAAGGTATGTAAAACAAAGTTGTGTAAGAGGTGACCGATTCAAGCGATTAGGGTCATCGGAGAATATCCTATGAGTCTGATCGCTTGGATCGGTTGTGTCTATGACTTGGATGCAGGATCGACAATAAACATGTAGTTGTGTGTAAAAATACTATTTTCAACATTAATTATATGTTTGTATAAAGTTTAGGGTGAATAATTGAACACGACCGACGCATGCGATTTGGCCCATCGGATATTCTCTGATGACCCATATCACTTGAATCGTTCGTCTCTATGAGTTGCATGCAGCATTGATAATAAACATTTAATTGTGTGTAAAAATACTACTTTCATCATTAGTTATATGTTTGTATGAAGTTTAGGTTGAGTAATTGAACACGACCGATGCAAGCGATCTAGCCCATCCGATATTCTCTGATGACCCTAATCGCTTGAATTGGTCATGTCTCATGCTTTGCTTCTACTTGCATTTCCAGTTATTTCTATGACTTTAAAAGTTTTGTTGGGCTTCTTCTGACCTAGGTTTTTATTTTTTTCACAGTTATCAATATTGGATGAAGACAACTATCTTGGAAGGAGGAAGGGAAACCATACAGGACAAAGGAAGAACAAAGGTGGATATTCATTCAGTGATCCACTATCTTCCAAAATTGAACCCATAATTATTTTGTGTTATTCATAAGCATTATAGTGAACAGCCAGATTTTGCACTATTCTCCTTGAGGACTCTTTCAATATACATGGGTTTTAATTCAGTACCCTTTAATGCATACAAAGTTTTGCTACTTGAAAGAACAACTGCATTTAGAATTTTTGGATATGCCCCATGATTCAATGCTTGAAGGGCTGGCTACTTCCTTTGTTACTCAAGCTATGCAATGACTAGAGGGTCTCAGATGTTAAAAGTATTGCTGGCTATAGGAGAAAAGAGTACCTCAGATACACATGAGATTTGCCAGAGCCAAGCTCATTTAAAAGACTCAAGGAGGATTAAATGTAGTTCTTTTCAAAGCTTTACTCATGAAATGTACATAAATACACATATTTATTGCCCAAAGATATACAAGATATTGCAAATATGAAGCATGTAACCTTTTTTTGTGTAATTGATCCATGATGTGTTTTTCTCCTTAGCATGAGCTCTTTTGTAATTGTCTTCTCAAGAATCAATCAAAAAGCTCTTTGATGGTAGATTTGCCAATTTCAAGATCATTCAGAAGATTCAAAAAAAACATTGTATAGACATTTCATTTCAAAGCTTATTACATCATGAAATGTACATACATTATAGACATGTTTATTTCTTAAAGAAATAAAAGACATTGCAAATATTATGGCTTCCTTTGGAATATAGTCTTTTCCATTTTGTGATATTGATCCATGATGTTTTTATCTGGACATAGTCCTAATCTTTTGATGACAATATTTGGCATGAGCTCCTTTGTAATTGTCTTTGAAAGAACAAATCAAAAAGCTCTTTGAAGGAATTACTTTTTTTTACTCCTCCTTTCCCTGTGCACCTAAAGAAGCTTCTCCTTGCTTAATAATGAGATTTTCCATGCCTTGGGTGTTCCATATGGCAAGTGTGTCCTTTCTTGCAAAGAATGCACCATGCACAAGAAGAATATGCTGGAAGAACAGAAGAGTTTGATCATATGTTTATTTCAATTAAAGAAAATTGAGTAAATTATCTTTGAAACTCACCAAGTAGTATGTTATGTCTTTGGCACTCCATGCCTCTATGATGGTTTCTACAAGCTTTGTGGTCGCCTTTTTGAAATGTGTCACATAGCTATTTGATGTTACCTGCTGCCTCATGATCTTTAAAAAATTATCTAGTTTGACCCACACCTCCATTCTCTTTTTTGCTATTTCTAGTTTTCTTTTTACATTAGTCATGAACTCACAAAACTCTTTCCAGCAATTCCACATGGCATTTATTTGTTTGTCATCATGGTTGCTAAAGAATCTCCTTGCTTTTGCACCTCCCATTGAGACACCCTATAGTACATTACCTGCATTTTGTGAAAGCTATGGATCTTTTCTTAGATGAACATCACCACCATGAAATCCCATTTTTGAAAGTAGAAATTCACATTTTTTTATGCACTCATCTGAAAGAGTTGTAGGCTTGATAGAATATGCATAATCCAAGTGTAGATGGACCAACTTGTGAATGATCCTTAACTCTGCATGTAGTGTACATATGTGTACATTTGTCAATGCTATTGGAAGTATGGGTTCCCAAATCATGGCAGATGATGAGTAGTTATCAAGAATAACATTTTTTCTAGAAGGAGCCTCTTCATCCTTAGCTCTAGCAATCCATCCTCTTGTGCCTGGACTTTGCATGCAGTACAAGCAAGGGAACTAAGAATTTGCTCCCCCACTTATACCAAACATGCATTTGAGCATCTTTAGGTCTCCACTCAAATGTCACTCAATTTTAAAGTCTCCATAGTCTTTGACATTCAACAATTCTCGTGCATGATGCCTTTGAACAACATTTGGAATGTTTGTATGTGAGAATAACCATTTAAGTGTTTTATGGCTCTCAAATGGAACTTGAGCAAAACCAACCCATCATAACTCCATTTCTTATTGTATTTTGAGAGATGGAGTATCCAATTTCCCAAGGCTATAGTCCAAAGCTCTGTTCGTCAGTGCAATTCTTATTCTCTCCATCTTTTGATGTTTTTTAATTCAACAATTTTGATTACAAATTTCAATAGACCAGAACATTCATGTTCCTTTATATTATAGAACTGTACCATGTATGTTTGAAGTCTCATTATATCTATCCATATATTGTTAAATGCATTGTAAGTGAAATGTAACTTTTGTTTTCCTACTTCTTAAGGCATGTTAATGTGAATATGTTTATATTCACCAAATAGTCATGTGATCTTTTTATTCAAACAAAGCCGAAACTTTCCTACATGATGGGGTCTAGGCAATGCAAAGCTTTTAACTTTATTAAATTTTAAAAGTTCACACCAAAATTTTGAAATTTCACTATAACCTTTCCTACTCACTCCAACACCATCACAAATCTCCTAAATTTGAGATGGTTCTAACAACAAATTCATGTCTATCATGACTTTTTGGAAAACAAAGCATTTCAAGCATGTATTTTCTTTCAGTTTCAATAGTCTTAAAACATTGTTTTGACTCATAATTTCATTACAGAAATGTATGTGCTCAAAACTATTCAACATATTGAAACCTAGAACATTTGTCACATGATCTCTTACAATTTTCATTGTTTTCTTCATTTGGCCAGATTTTTGAGTCAAATCTAGAAAATGTGTTACTCGTTTTGACTGCATTCTCAAACCTATGGGAGTTTCTTTCATTTTTTGGAAAGATTCTAACTGAGAAGATAAATTGGATAATTTGTATTCTAATTCCTTGGTATGTAAATCCCTCTGATGTAGTGTGTTTTGTAAATAGTTTATGTATTGTGCATAATTCCTTGAAATCTCCCAAAGCCTTCAACAATAGCCTCGTAAACCATCCTCACCATCTCCTACAAATCTAATCAGATAATGAAGATTATGAAAAGGGGGATACCTTCCAGTTTGTGGATCAATTGGATAAACATATCCATCTGCCCATATGTCGATATGTTTTTTTTCCTTATTTTCGCAATCCATCCACCTCAGAAGGTTGAAGATCCCTTTGGAATACCTTTCTTATCATTGCATAATCATGACTAACTACACTGTTTGTATGGAACTTATCACAATGATTTCGGCTAGTTGAAAGCTGAGTGAGAGTGTTTGGGTTAAGGTTCTTCATGGTCTGCTATGAAGAGTGACACGAAGTGTCTAAAATGATGTGAAAGAGAGAAACCGGCCTGCTACGGAAAGTAGAGTAAAAAAGTGCGAAACGTCATAATCACACATTATATAGGTCCGTGAACAAGAGGAAAATTTGAATTCTGATGAATGCCTGATGAGCAAAAACTTTGAGGCCTAAGATATCACACAAACTTTTCATGATTATCACACGAGTTTCTCTCTCTTCAAAATTTGCATAACATACATTTTAAATGGGCTTACATGAAGTTTTTTAAATGATTTGACACCTTTAATCCAAATTAAGCACAACTAATTGAAATCCTTACACTACAACATATCTCGGGAATACCGACGGTCAGTGTACCGACGTGCAGCTGTCAGCGTTGGTATACCCCTCGGGAAATTTGGGAAAGCTGCGTTGCCTTGGAATCACAGCGTCGATATACGCGTCGGTATATGCGTCGGTATACACGTCGGTAATTTGCTGGAACTACCGACGCTTATACCGACGCATATACCGACACTCTCTTTTTAACTGCCCGAACCCGAAATTCGTCATTCTAAGCGTTTCGAATGTAGAACTTCTCCTTTCGGGTTCGCGCGCGCCAACAACAGAGCCGAACTCTATTTGTCATCCTCTCTCTCTCTCTCCCTCTCTCCCTCCCTTCTCTCTCTCTCTCTCTCCCTCTCTCTCTCCCTCCCTCTCTCTCACTATCTCTCTCTCTCTCTCCCTCTCTCTCTCACTCTCTCTCCGTCTCTCTCCCTCTTTCTCTCTCCCTCTCTCTTTCTCTCTCCCTCTCTCTCTCTCTCTTTATACAGACCTCTATCTTTATAGATCAGAAGTTTTGGTTTTGCTAATATGTTCTTTTTTTGGTTTTGCAAGAGAATTTGGCATCAAAACTTTGGAAATTCAACGAAGAAGCACTTCAAGTGGAATTACAAAAATTACATCAATGTAAGTAAAACATATATCACTCTTTTATCTTTCTTTATATTTTTGTTTTCTAATATCTTCTCTCTTTATATTTTTGTTTTCTAATATCTTCTCTCTTTATTTTTGTTTGAGAGAGAGAGAGAGCGAGAGAGAGAGAGGGATATGCATATGCATACATGCATGCATATGCATACATGCATGAATGCACATGCATACATGCATGAACACACATGCATACATGCATGCATGCATATGCATACATGCATGCATGCATATGCATACATGCATATGCATACATGAATGCATATGCATGCATGCATGCATATGCATACATGCATGCATATGCATACATGCATGCATTCATATGCATACATGCATGCATGCATATGCATACATGCATGCATGCATGCATGCATGCATATGCATACATGCATGCATGCATGCATACATGCATACATGCATATGCATACATGAATGCATATGCATACATGCATGCATACAAATGCATGCATGCATATGCATACATGCATGCATGCATGCATACATGCATATGCATACATGAATGCATATGCATACATGCATGCATACAAATGCATACATGCATGCATACACATGCATACATGCATGAATGCACATGCATACATGCATGAATGCATATGCATACATGCATGCATGCATGCATACATGCATACATGCATATGCATACATGCATGCATAGGCATACATGCATGAATTCACATGCATACATGCATGCATGCATACATGCTTACATGCATACATGCTTACATGCATATGCATACATGCATACATGCATATGCATACATGAATGCATATGCATACATGAATGCATATGCATACATGAATGCATATGCATACATGAATGCATATGCATACATGCATGCATGCATATGCCTACATGCATGCATGTATGCATGCATACATGCATGCATGCATATGCATACATGCATGCATGCATATGCATGCATGCATATGCATACATGCATGCATGCATGCATACATGCATATGCATACATGCATACATGCATATGCATACATGAATGCATGCATGCATATGCATACATGCATGCATGCATGCACATGCATGCATACATGCATATGCATACATGCATGAATGCACATGCATACATGCATGAATGCACATGCATACATGCATGCATGCATATGCGTATGCATACATGAATGCATACATACATACATGCATGCATATGCATACATGCATATGCATACATGCATATGCATACATGCATATGCATACACATGCATACATGCATGAATGCACATGCATACATGCATGAATGCATATGCATACATGCATGCATGCATGCATACATGCATACATGCATATGCATACATGCATACATGCATGCATATGCATACATGCATGAATGCACATGCATACATGCATTAATGCATATGCATACATGCATGCATGCATATGCATACATGCATACATGCATACATGCATACATGCATGCATACATGCATACATGCATACATGCATGAATGCACATGCATACATGCATGAATGCACATGCATACATGCATGAATGCACATGCATACATGCATGCATGCATGAATGCACATGCATACATGCATGCATGCATATGCATACATGCATGCATGCATGCATGCATATGCATACATGCATGCATGCATGCATATGCACGCATGCATGCATATGCATACATGCATACATGCATGCATATGCATACATGCATGAATGCACATGCATATGCATACATGCATGCATGCATACATGAATACATGAATGCATATGCATACATGAATGCATATGCATACATGCATGTATATGCATACATGCATGCATGCATATGCATACATGCATGTATGCATGTATGCATATGCATGTATGCATTCATGCATGCATACGGGATATGCATATGCATACATGCATGCATGCATATGCATACATGCATGCATGCATATGCATACATACATGCATACATGCATATGCATACATGTATATGTATACATGCATACATGCTTATGCATACATGAATGCATATGCATACATGCATGCATACATACATACATGCATGCATATGCATACATGAATGCATACATACATACATGCATGCATATGCATACATGCATACATGCATACATGAGGGATATGCATGCACATGAATGCATACATACATGCATGCACATGAATGCATACATGCATACATGCATACATGCATACATGCATACATGCATACATGAGGGATATGCATGCACATGAATGCATACATACATGCATACATGCATACATGAATGCATCAGGGATATGCATACATGCATGCATGAGGGATATGCATGTGGGATATGCATATGCATACATGCATGCATATGCATACATGCATGCGTATGCATGCATGCGGGATATGCATATGTATACATGCAAGTAAGCATATGCATACATGCATGCATATGCCAACATACATGCATATGTAAGCAAGCATATGTATACAAGCATGCATATGTATACAAGCATGCATGCATATGTAAGCAAGCATGCATATGTATACAAGCATGCATGCATATGTATACAAGCATGCATGCATATGTATACAAGCATGCATGCATATGTAAGCAAGCATGCATATGTATACAAGCATGCATATGTATACAAGCATGCATGCATATGTAAGCAAGCATGCATGCATATGTAAGCAAGCATGCATATGTATACAAGCATGCATGCATATGTATACATGCATGCATATGTATACAAGCATGCATGCATATGTATACAAGCATGCATGCATATGTATACAAGCATGCATATGTATACAAGCATGCATGCATATGTAAGCAAGCATGCATATGTATACAAGCATGCATGCATATGTATACAAGCATGCATGCATATGTATACAAGCATGCATATGTATACAAGCATGCATGCATATGTAAGCAAGCATGCATATGTATACAAGCATGCATGCATATGTATACAAGCATGCATGCATATGTATAGATGCATGCATATGTATACATGCATGCATATGTATACATGCATGCATATGTAAGCAAGCATATGTATACAAGCATGCATATGTAAGCAAGCATGCATATGTAAGCAAGTAAGCATATGCATACATGCATCCATATGTATACAAGCATGCATATGTAAGCAAGCAAGCATATGTACATGTATGTATACAAGCAAGCATGTGCATACAAACATATACAAGGAAGCATATGTATATGTATATGTATGCATGTATACATATACAAACATATGTATACTGAATGCATATGTATACAAGCATATGTATACGTGAATGCATATGTATACAAGCATATGTATACGTGAATGCATATGTATACAAGCATATGTATACATGAATGTATATGTATACAAGCTTAAGCATGCATATATATATACATTGGATGAGATGAGATCTTCATATTGCATCAGATGGGATCTCCACGTACACCATGGGGTGCACACGATCACGACGAATCAAAGATATATCATATCCGTAATGGAGCTCGAGTTATGGATGCGACGGGGAAGTCAATGCGACAACGTATACGACAACTCTGCTCGATCGAATTCAGTCATACAGTAATGTTAAAATGGACCAAACAGGATAGAGACCCTAAAAATCATATCACACAATGCATATATGAAGAGTACCGGACAACACCTGACAATCCTGTTGTGAGTTCCGATTGGATACAACATACAGCACGCGAGGTGATGTCGCATCGACGATCAGAAGCTCGCCATGCTTTCAAAGCAGGCTTACCAAAGCCTGTATGGCTAGATGCCGAAGAATGGGAATCGATTCAGGATGAGCATCAACATACTCTTGATCGGTATCGCCAACAAAGAGATGCGGCGGCCACACGGTTAGATACGGTTGGAACGTCGCATTTAGGTAGCGGCGGATACGACAGTATGCGCTACCAATTTGTAAGTATGATGTTAATTATTGAAGTTGTTTGTGTTAAGTATATTATGTATATTCATCTAACATTTTGCATATTTACTATAGGAGTTGGCAGTGGGTCGTCGTCCAACGCGAGCAGAAGAATCGTATGGATATCGACATGGATTGACTACACTGTTACAAGACTTAGAGGGACGTGGTGCAATCATCTCATGGGAGAATATTCTTGATTAGGTAAAGTTATATCTTGGTTTTGTGTTTCTAGTTGTTTATAAATGTCATGTTAATTGGTTTTATTTTATACATATGTTTTGTTGCAGGATTGTAGGTGTAAATATTTTGATCAATGCCACAATTTTGTATCACACTCGCATACGACAATCATGAACCATAATTTTGCATTCGATTCCTATATGGAAGTGTTTTGTCACATTGCCACAATTTTGTATTACACTCCTATGTGGCAATGATGTACCATAAATTTGTATTCGATTCCTATATGTAAGTGCCATTTATGGAATATACCACTTTCTGTACATGAATCATTGTTCATTTTGGTTCATATAAGTTTATGTTTTGGTTGCCCTTAGAGTACATAACACATGTACTCAGTTGGGCAGAGTGTATTGTCTTTTGCTAAACAACATCATGCTATAGAAAAAGACAACACACTCTGCCCAAAAAAAATTGTGGAGGTATGGTCGTCGGTATACGCGTCGGTACGTCCAGTGTGGTCATCGGTATATGCGCCGATACACCCAGCGGGGACGTCGGTATAAGCATCGGTATATCCGTCGGTATTTCCGACGGTTATACGGACGCTTATACCGGCGCCATACCGGCGCTTTCTTTCCGACGCATATACCGACTGTAACACCGAGGTCGCGAAGAATTCACGCCCGTTCATTTGCCTCGGTAGCAACCTGGGTATACCCTCGATATGTTGTAGTGTTACACGGCTCTTTTTAGGTCATTTTTCGCCCTAATGTTCGAAGAAAGAATATACAAGTCTATTTTAAAGATTGATGGGCAGGATGGACAAGAAAACCTACAAAATAGATGTGTGGCTCCTCAAGAAGAAACAATCCAAGCAAATGATCCCTTTTATGGTGGACAGTAATGGGTTTGAGTGCAAGATGGATAAGGAAAAGAGAATGTTGATTGTTAATTACTTTACCTAGCTTTTGGGGCTTTCCATCCCTCTTTTGCCTCATAGACGTGATTTCATGGTGACCATCTCTACATTTAGAGCCAAAAAAAAACCATAAGATCTGCACCTCTTCTCAAAGCTCCCCTTTCAAATAATGAGATTCTTGAAGTTATTTATTTTCCTGCTAATTGCAAAAGCTCGAGCCTAGTTGGCCTCACTAATGAGTTTTTCAAGACCTTGAAACCCTCTATGACTACTCCATTATGTTTGATGTGGCAAGAGGCCATCTCTTTAGGTGCACTGCTCGAATGTCTCAATGAAGGTGTTATCAAGCTTATTCACAAAAAGGAAGCAAAAATAGGATTGAAACTCGATGTACAATTATGATGTTACAAACACGTTACAAGACTTTTGCTAAAGTTATTGCTAATCAAATCGCGTGTCACTTACAAAACTAGATCATTGAGGATAAAAAAGGTTTCATCAGGGGGAGTTCCATCCTTCAGGTTATCACTAATATTTGGGAAGTTCTAGTTTTTGGTGAAAAGTCTACTCAAGATGTTCTCCTCCTTAAGATTTGCAACAAAGCATATGAAAGACTCGAGTGGGACTTCTTTCTAAAAGACCTAGGCTATTGTCAAAAATTCATTAAGATGATCTTAACGCTGTTGAGAAATGCATCAGCATAGATAAACATGAATGGCTAGCTTCCTCAAATTATTTGATTAAAATTTTCTATGAGGAAAGGATGCCCCTTGGCCCCTCTTCACTTTGTGATAGTTGTCGATGGTCTCACCTACCTCATTCAACATCACATGCATTTAGGTCTTATTCAAGGCCTTTTTCTTCCCCTCCATAAAGACTAGATGATATGAGATTCTTTGTTGATGGCAAGATTGCTTTTGTGCATAATGTTCTGACTAGCATTGATACCTTTGCTATTGCCTAAACATGTTTTTTGAGGCATTAGGTTCAAACTGATCCCTAGCGGAAAATTCTTCTGCCTATTAGGTATTGTGATTGGATTTGATGCTTTGATGGTTCAATGATGGAACCGGGCTCTTTCTATGATGATAACAAGTTGACATTCTAGAAAGGTATGTAGATCAATGTGGCACGGCTAGCTATGTTGTTTAACACATTCCTTCTTTCTTAGATTATTTACTTGCTCTCTTCTTAGAGAACAAATGACCAAGAGATTGTCAAATCCGAAAGAATTTGCAAAAACTTTCTCTCGATGGGTAATTCTAACAAGAGAGGTGTCCCCAAAATTAAATAGGCTACTTGAATAATCCAAAAGGATCAAGGTGGTCTGGGGATTCTAGACATTGGAGGAATGACCAATAAATTGGTAAACAAAAGGTTAATTAAAGCTTGGAGCAATAGGGATACCTCTTGGACCAAACAGATTTTTAGAAACAAGAGCACTCTTAGGCGTGTGGGCCTTTCAAGGTGGAAGGGTCTCAATCTTCTCACTCTTCTATTATCCCCCTATCAAGCGACTCCCAAAGGATTGAGCTTAGTTTTCTCTCTATGGAAGAACTAGAACAAGGTGAAATAGTTTATCAAGATCAATAAGAATTGCAAATGGGTAGCCGATATTAGAAAAAGTGATTCGATCTAGTTACCTATCAAGGGCATTGGAGGTGTTGATCCTTGGAACGTCCAAACATTTAGGAAGCTTTGGAAGAGAGCTTTGCATTTGTGGAAACACCTTTGGCATCAAGAAACATGCCAATTGATTAGATTTGAGGACATTAACATGGATAGGAGAGTAGACTATGAAGAATGGTCCACGCTATGAAGTAGATTCATTACTTGGGAGGGCTTGAGGACCCATCTACTTATTGGAAATGACCCTATTCACCTTGAGGGTCTTAGATGGCACAACTGCAATAGACTTGATAAAATTCAAAGATTCAAGAACAATTGGAATTTCATGCCATGCTTTATAGGAGATGGTGTCTGGATTGGTGGAGTTTTAGTTGAGATCTCAAGCTCGAACCCCTTTGGCATCCCCTCATTGAGGTTAAAAAACTAGTTCTCTGGTGGAAAATCCTCCACCGAAGAGTTTGGACTAATGTAAAGCTGACAAAATTTTTGGAGCCCCTCCATGGTGTAAAAGATGCCTTCATGGCAATGAGGACTTGGGATGCCTCTTCTTTTCATGCCTCAAGTCAACATCGATCTAGAGAGCCCTTGGGAAAATCATGTTACTATAGCACAAATCGACTGGAAGCAAGCACTTTTAGGTGAAGCTATCACTTGTCCCTCAGCACTATGGAATGCTATAAAAGGTGACACCCTCTAGAAGATATGGAAAGAGAGGTGTGCTGCGAAGTTTGGTAGCTATCCTTATGAATGGTTTATCAAAAAATCTCTTTTCCTTTTAGGCGAAAGAATTTCCAATTGTAAGACCCCCCTCCCCTTTTTAGGCATCATAGAGTGTTTTTCCTTGAGAGCAACAAGATTTAAAGAAAGTGGGCCCCCCATGAGGGGGACAAAAGGGTTAATAACCTTCTTTGTAATGTATTCTCACAAGTTTTAAGCAACCCCTCCTTAGTGAGATATGGGAGATCTCATGGGTGCTAGGCCTGTTCACTTGTACAATTGTTATTTCTATTAATGAAAGTCAGGGAGAGTAGGCTATTGCCGAGCTTCCTTTTAGAAAAAAAGAAAATGCATCCACTCTTTAAGAATAAATAATAAAAAAAAATTAATAAGTAATTAACCTTTTAACATAAAGGTTTTCTACCATAATTCCAGCACACACACGCATGCACTCTCTCTCTCTCTCTATATATATATATATATATATATATATATATATATATATATATATATATATATATATATATATATATATATATATATATATATTCATTCATTCATTCATACATACACACATGCATACTGAGGGACTTCCGTGGAACAAGGACAAACTAAACTTTGTAGGGTCTACTATATCAACATAATCTCCCAATAAATCTTGCACATTTTGGATGGTTCAATGGAATATTTAATTCTATGGTTCAATAGAGGTATCATCCTTCACGTAAGTATTGATTGCAATGTATTGGTTAGCAAACTATGGAGCAAGTTTACAGGAGAATAATATAAAGTATAAGAGGGGTTAGCACCTCAATCAGTCCCTTATTTACATGGGAATATAATACAATCACTTTGGTTTATACATGGTACTATAATACAATCACTTTGGTTTATATTCCTTACAAGAACAATATGATTTGTTCAAAGAAAAAAATATAAAGCAGTACAATGTCACAAGATGCAGACATCCCCCGTAGTGTTAAAAGATCAAGGACAACTCAAGCATACAAGAAACTATGTAATTGTCCCATTTTAGTAAGACATCCCCCGTAGTGTTAAAAGATCAAGGACAACTCAAGCATACAAGAAACTATGTAATTGTCCCATTTTAGTAAGCACAGTATCATTCGATGAGTCATTTTGAGTAAATCGTCATTGTGCCAATATCTTATCCGAATTATTCCCTAAAAAAAAACCAAAAACCATCAATAATAGCCCTTACATTTCGTGTGTGACTAATGGTTCAAAGAAACTTACAAAGAAGGTTAATGATTTTTTCATCGCCCTCATGAGCAAAGCACTTTTTTTTAATCTTCTTGTTCTCCAAGGAAAACATCCTATGATGTTTGAAAGGTGGTGATTTTTTACAATTATATATTCTTATCCCTCAAAAGCGTAGGGATTTTTCAATCAACCATTCTCTCGAATGGGCATATCTTAATTGGAATAACATGGCAAAACCCGAATTACACTTTCAAGGACTAATGGAGAGGCTAGAATACTTGATCGAGAGCAAAGAGTTGATCGCACATTTTTCTTTCCATATCTTCTAGAGTGCTGCCCCCGTGATAGCATTCCACAAGACATAAGAGGAGCTAACTCTTTCACCAAATAACAATTGATTCCAATTGATTTTCCTTTGTAAACTTAGAATCGTGGTAAGAGATTGCTGAATCGTCTAACTTCTTGGGCACAAGAAGAAGAGATGGGCAATGTCCTCTCTCTCACGTAAGGAACACTTGCACCAGTGACGGGGGCCACAAATTTTATTAGCTTTGGCATTGGTCCAAATTCCATGATGGAAGATTTTCCACATAAAATTGCCTTTTTGTTCTCAATGAGATGATGCCTTAAGTCCCCACACATAAGTTTCCATTTGATGCTAGAGTAGTTCATGCACGATCTCCTGTTAAGGGAGATATGCAAGTCAAGATTCTTTTAGAACCTCAATGTGATCCAATTTACTACCATTATTCCATTTTAGTCCTTCAATGTGGGGCAGTTCATCCTCGAGAAGGAGATGAGTCTGTGAGTTGTCCCACACATTGATTCTATGTCTGAGAAGGCACCAATCATCATACTCAACTCTCCTAACTAGGTCTATATCCTCAAATCTTATCCAATGACCTCTCTCATGGTTCTAAAGATTTTTCCATCTAAAACTCCTTTGTTCCATATCCTCTTTGCTCTTTGGATGTTCTCCAAGTTAACTTCTTTGATTCCCCTAATGCGAAGCCGAATAGAAACATTTTCCCTGATCCCACCTGCCCACTAACAATATTCATTAATTTTGATATACAATTTCATCTTGTTCCAACTCTTCCTATATTGTGTTCCTTTGATTTTTTTTTTTTTTGGTTGCTGGGGAATGATTTGGCTCTAGGGAATGATCTTTATGGGTGAAACTGACATTGTCAATTGAATCCTAAAAAATTCATTTAACGTGTGCATTTTCCTTACTCTTTTCTAGCCACAATAATTTTCACCTCAGAAGGCATTCTTTGATCCTATTGCTTTGCACGCCTAGTGGAAGCAAGCTTTGAGTAAATTTTTGTAAACTAACAGTTGTTTGATAGGAAGGCCTTCACCACTGTCAATTTAATTTTGGTGGGAAGATCCAAGTTAAGATCCACTTTCAACACAAAATTGCAAGTACCATCTAGCTTTGAAAGAGTGCATTGCAGGTTCATAGATGAAACCCCCAACATCTTCTTTGGAGGCCAATGGGCGACCAATCAACATGATGATCTCCATAATAAATCCATAGAGGAAGTAGGGAAGGTTAGGGAGTCCTACCCACAATGGAAAAGCATGATGGTTTGGAGTTTTTCAAGAGGAATTCTGGGAACCACTTGAAGAGACATAACATAGTGCACCACACTTACCAAGAGCCAAGCTCTAGAGCTTAGAAGGCCATTTCCTCATTCTCAAAAAGTATGAGCAGGTGTTTGGCTAGAAGGAATTGACACTTACTAGCAGGTGGTTGCCTAGAAGGAATTGACACTTACAAACCACCAAACCCCCTCTCCATGAATTGATAAGAGATGATGGAAGTCTATATGAAGAAAACAAGATTTATGCAAATAGTATTCTAGATGATTTTGGATGGTGTAGACTTCTATGAAGAACTTCTTTAACCAAAAAGGCATAGGAAAAACAAGAAAACAAGTGGACTATACAAGTAGTCCACTTTTATAGTATTCAAAAAGTGATGGAAGGGTTGGATGAACTTTTGACCAAAGACAAGGTTCAACCTCTTATGGATGTTAATGTGAATGGAACCTCCCCATAGCTGCAGTCAACATCAGCCAATGGTTTTCTCAGAAAAGTGTTAAGAAGTTGAAGATTCCAATGTCTCATGTAACATCAGTTATTGATGGCCTCAAGAAACTTTATGTAGAAAAGCTGAAGCCATTAGAATCCACCTACCGATTTCAGAATTTCGTTTCTCCTCTCTTGACGTAGAGTGAGTTTGATGTTAAATCCATGATTATGCTGCTAGGTCAATATTTTACAGGAAAAACTACTTTCATAAAGCATCTTTTGAAGGGCAATTATCCCAGCACACGCATGGAACTAAAAGGATGGTTTTTTGTCAAAGCAAATGGAAAGAGAAAAAAAGGAAGGCAACAGATTAAAGGCAAAAAAGGTGAGGCCAATACAAAAGGCAGGACGGGCTGATGCTGGAACAAGGTGAAAGGATTCATGCTGGCACACATATCTAGATTTTGGGCAAATTTGGGGCAGGGTGATCTGATTTAACAATGTGGTACCTCTAAATTTGGAGCAGAAAAAAAGCTATAAATGAAGAGAAATGGACGACGAATGGGGGTGTCATTGCTATCGATTAGAGGATGGTCGGACGCTCCAGTGGAGGTGACAAGTTAGTTTTGCTGGGGAGGCCAATGCATGAGGAGGAAGTAATTCATTCAACCGACATCTCCAACAAGCTTTTGTCTGTGTCGATGCTTTGATGATCATTAACTCGGAGGATGCTAATAATTTGACTTTCGTCAAAACTTGATTTCATATCGGAGCTTATGCCTGACAAGATTCAAGTTATGACAATACTAATACTCATCGGACAATGACCTTAATAAGGCACTTGAATACGTGAATAGAGGTCAATTCTATTGGTCTCAATCTGAATGTTGAAGCGTCTTTTTGCTGACCTTTGACGACCATACGTCTCATGGAGCTCAAAGGGATAGAAGTAGAGACATGCCAGAGGTAAGTTTTGCCAACCCCTTGGGAAGAGAAAGGATGAGAGCAGAGACAGATAGAGTGGAAACTGAGAGACCTAGAGCCCCAAGGAACCAAAGAAATGCTGATGATTTTCCTGTGCCAAGGCCAAGAAAACACAGTAGAACCTTGAGGCCAACCCAGCTGGTTAAGTCCATGAAGAACTACTTCCATGGCACTAGAGACCCATACGATCATGTGGCCAAATTTAGGCAAGTCTTGAGAGCTGAACAAGTGGAGGACCTATTCATGCAATACAATGCCTTTGGTCTAACCCTTAGGAACACAGCCCTTACATGGTTTCAACCACTAAATGAGAGACAGTTCAGGAGCATAGAACAACTTCTAGAGGCTTTCATTACTGAATTCTCTAAGAGTGGCATAAGTCATAATACTTCTTCATTGATTCATAGATTCAAGCAGACACCTCAAGAGACCGTTAGACTTGTAGGAAGAAGGTTTAGGCAATATCTAGAGAGATGTCCTATTCTTGAGTTACCCACACCAGCCAAACAACTGGCTTTATTCCTAGATGGACTATTGAGTACAAAGTGGAGATCATATGTGTACTTGAAGGACACTAGAACCATAGAAGAGTGTGTATGTATGTGCATCGACATTGAGGATAACCTAGGGGAGGAATTGGAACTTTCAAAAATCTATAGAGATTCAGATAGTCTACTAGCCTCACTTCCACGCAATCCACATCTATTGAGGAACTCGCTGAGAAAGTAGCTCACAAGTTAGGAGTCTCAAGCAAACAAATACCAAGGTTTGCCCCAGTGAAAAGATGCTATACTTGTGGAGGTGACCATATGGTGAATGTATGTCCCATTATGGCTCAACCCCAAGCGAATCCTAGTAGCCAGTACTGCACCATAGAATCGAGATGCACTAATCACACCGCACAAGATTGCCCATACAATAAGCAAAAGGTTAGGCAAACCTACCCTCAGACATACCCTCAACAAGGAAGATACCAGAACCAGTACCCACCACAGCAATATGGCAGACCCCAACAACCCTATCAGCAACCCTACCAAACCAAGCAAAGGCCTCAGCCTGTGTTAGCTCAGCAACCTCCAACCCCAGCCAATGTGATTCCAGTAAAGTACGCAACTGTAGAAGAGAACCTGAATAGAGTTATAGTGCCAGTAACACTATTGCTTTCGGAAAGTGACCCGAGTGATCATAGTTTTGAATCTACTCACATGGATAGTCCACAGGCTTACTTCATGGAGTCACCTGAGCATAATGAGTCATATTACTCTGAAGATCTGAGTGAACCTGGTTGGGAGCCAGAGTATGCAAATGTCATGTACGCAAACCCCAACTCTAGACCTCAACCTAGGCAGGTAAGGCCCCCATTTCCTAGAGGGCTATGCTATTGATGTCAAGGAGATCACCTCATTTGTGATTGCCCTATGCCAGCACCTACACAACCCCAATCTCTGACAATTCAAAGATTTTGTCAAGATTGCAGAAAGGAACATCTCTTACGAGACTACCCAAAGAACCCCAATAATATGCCAAAAATCACCCCTATCAACGTTATTGGGTTAGTAGTAGACTCAACAAGAAGTGTGACTTCCACTGCCCCTATGCAAGTGGTCAGTGGAGCTCTGGTTTTGCAGCAAAACCAGGGTGTAGGCCAAGAAAAGGGTTCTGAGGTTAGTGAAACTGAGAGCGTAGCCAAGAAACAGACGAGAGCCTAGAAAGATAGTCGGGAAAGGATGAAAAGACAATGGTCTAAGAAGATGAGCGAATTATAAGAAAGCATAAGAGAAACTAAAGCCAAAATTGTTGAACTCACCTCTCAAACAAACTCTCACATACCACCACCACCTTCATCCCTATCAACACCTAATCCATCACCCTCCAACCCACCTCATACCATTCCACCACTCCCTAGAGTAGGATCAGTATTAGCTGACCCCACTCAAGAGGACATAGACATGATGCTTAAAGCATATCAGGCCAGAATCCAGGAAGGGCCAAAGGTTACAGATCATGAAAAATGTTATCCTAGAGCTGATTTAGAGATAGAGAGACCCAAGCTTTGTGCTGGCATTGGCTCAAACCATGTTTGAAGCAAGTTGCCTCTTCAACTACTCTTGCTCAGCTAAGGCAGACTTGGACTTTGATGGACGGTTGGAGAAGTTAAAGAGCATAATTGCAAGATCTGGCAAGGAAGCCACATCCCAAAGTAAGGTCAAGGCAAGTGAAGCATTCCCCCCAGGAAGCTTATGTGCCTAACTCCGCAGAACCAGACACATCTTCTTCTATGAATCGGTACTCACTAGAATTCCTGCGAGAGATTCAAGAGGAAAAATGGGCAAAAGAGAGTGAAGTCCCTCCTCCCATTGAACTTGTGGATGACGCACATGATCAATTGCCACAAGACATTCCTTCTATTTATGGAGAGCAAGAGATTACCCAATCTCATGAGAGATTAGACTTTGAGTCTAATTTCTTACAAGAATTGCCCCATTTCAGAGGCCCATGGGAAGCCAAGTCTACTTGTATGAGGGCACCCACGGTCACGGTAAGAAACGAAGACTCGATCATACCTAGGAACACGGAGGTAGTGAAGAACACTAAAATGCAGTGCAATCTCACTTTAGAAGAGCTACTCAAGGTTAGGCAAGAGTTATGGAAACATATAGCCAATCAAGTGCCAGAAGTAGAAAAGCCTCGTTCCCAGGTAGGATCTCATAGAATAGTGCTTGAAATACCCTTGGACAAGATAGGAGACATGAGTGAAGGAGAAGAAGGGAACACCTATCTTCCCATTACCCATCAGGGGTACACAACCAAGGCAATTCTAGACTCAGGTGCATGAGTGACAATTGCTACCTCTTCCTTATGGAAGCATTGGGGCAAGCCATCACTCAGGCCAATGAGAATGAAATTGCAGATGGCGGATGGTCACATTGAAAGACCCTTAGGACTTCTAGAAGAAATAACTCTCACTACATGTGGTGTGGAGTTTGAACATACTTTTTCCATATGTGACTTTAGCAAAAATCATGCCTATGAGATGATTTTGGGAAGACCATTTATGCGACAGTTACGAGTGGTACAAGATTGGGGAACCAATTCTTTGTATTTGCAACACTTAGATGTTACAACCAAAGCTAATCTCAAGGATTACTCTCATAGAGATGTCCCTCAAATCCAATGGAATCCCATCCATAGAGCCAAAGACAATACTGAGTCAGTGCATTCTATAGGATCAGAATCCTCATGGATGCATGAAGACACTCACTTGTGGATCTGTAAAGTAGTAGTAGAAGAATAGAAGAGGGAAAAAGCTAGAGAGGTAGGTGAAAAGGAAACTCATAGATCAATTCAAGACCCAACCTATGCACCTCTAGTATTTCCTGATGAAGAATTTGAACCTCACGGTTGGGCGAAAATTCTAGCAACAATGGATGTAGCCATCAATGAAGAACAATGGACACCCCACTGTGATGAGCATGGCTATGACATTTCAATCTTCTCCATAGAGCCAATCATGGGAGATTCGGTTTTGGAAGAATATGAACCTAGCACTCATGCATTCGAGGATGCAAGTGACTCTGATCTAGAGTATATTATTATGGACCCTCCTTTTGCATCAGATGAGGAATATTTTTACGAAGTAGAAGTTCACCCTCGGAGACATGATGGGCTTACAAATGAGGTGAGATTAGCCACACAAGTAACCCCCAAGAATGAAGGCAAGAAGACGAAGAAGAAAGAAGTCACACCGGAGGAAAAAGAATCTTTGTTTCCTATGAGATAGACGATAGGCGAGTCATGAGAAAAATGCCTAAGCGGGAAGCTCAAGTAGGAGAGGCCTATGATAACAAAGAAACCACGAAGAAAATAGTGGTAGCCATAGAAGAAGGAGAAGAGAGATGCACTTACATAGGACATCCGCTTGTATAGTATTCAAACAGTGATGGAAGGGTTGGATGAACTTTTGACCAAAGACAAGGTTCAATCTCTCGTGGATGTTAATGTGAATGGAACCTCCCCGCAGCTGCAGTCAACAACAGCCAATGGTTTTCTCATAAAAGTGTTAAGAAGTTGAAGATTCCAATGTCTCATGTAACATCAGTTATTGATGGCCTCAAGAAACTTTATGTAGAAAAGCTGAAGCCATTAGAATCCACCTACCGATTTCAGAATTTCGTTTCTCCTCTCTTGACGTAGAGTGAGTTTGATGTTAAACCCATGATTATGCTACTAGGTCAATATTTTACAGGAAAAACTACTTTCATAAAGCATCTTTGAAGGGCAATTATCCCAGCACACGCATTGAACTAAAAGATGGTTTTTTCTCAAAGCAAATGGAAAGAGAAAAAAAGGAAGGCAACAGATTAAAGGCAAAAAAGCTGAGGCGAATACAAAAAGGAGGACGGGCTGATGCTGGAACAAGGAGAAAGGATTCATGGTGGCACACATATCTAGCTTTTGGGCAAATTTGGGGCAGGACGATCTGCTTAACAACGTGGTAACTCTAAATTTGGAGCAGAAAAAAAGCTATAAATGAAGAGAAATCGACGACGAATGGGGGTGTCATCGCTATCTATTAGAGGATCGTCGGACGCTCGAGTGGAGGTGACGGGTTAGTTTTGCTGGGGAGGCCAATGCATGAGGAGGAAGTAATTCATTCAACGGACATCTCCGACAGGCTTTTGTCTGTGTCGATGCTTTGATGATCATTAACTCGGAGGATGCTAATAATCTGACTTCCGTTAAAACTTGATTTCATATCGGAGCTTATGCCTGACAACATTCAAGTTATGACAATACTCATACTCACGTGAATAGAGGTCAATTCTATTGGTCTCGATCTGAATGCTGAAGCGTCTTTTTGCTGACCTTTGACGACCATACAACGGAGGCACTGTGATGAAGATTTGATTGAATGATGGTGATTATCTGGCGCAAAACTGTGCGCATTCAAGAAACATGGAAAACTTTTTATATGAATATATTTGGCGGAAAGTTTAACTATGTGGAATAGGCAGATGGAAATGTTTTGAAGGATGCGCTGAATGTTGGTGTTGTTCTTAGAGTGTTAGCTTCCAGAGTAATCTTTGACTCTACTAACCTTTTATCTTATCGATCAATGTTGGAGAGGAGTTCATCTGTGTAAGGATTCTCTTATAATGTTATGAGAATCTGATTTCATTTACGATTTATGGCTTCTTAATCCATCGATGATGCCTCGATTGTTCATATTATCTATATATCGAATAGAAATTGCTTGCCTCTACTATCCTCATGGAGATTATCAACTCAGAAATTATATGCAGTTCTTGTTAATTCTGATCACACGAAAGTTCAAATCTGTGTGTCTCTCGCCCTATGAAGAATTATGTAGGTGCCGTTGTTTTGTTTCCATACCTTTGGATAATTCTTGTCAAGCTAACATTTCCCTGTTTCTCATTCTGCCTCACAACATCCTTTGTCTGATTCATCTCATGATGATATTCTTGGACAATATTCTGCTTATATATGCATCGTCACCATCCTTCAATGCTGCCACAAACTTGTAATGTCTCTAATTCTTGAGGAGGATACTTGCTGTCATTGCTGATTAAGCATAAATATTTCCATCATCCCTGATTCTTTTTTTTTCTAAACTTCTTATCGTCAATATTCATTACTTTTTGTCATCACTAAAGGCACTACTTGTCTTCCTCATTGATCTACGTATCCAGTGCTGAAGTTTTTCTTCAACACTCATTAAAAGGAAAGAGTGAAAGAGGCTGGCATCTTCTATCCATACAGATGACCTATAATGTGAGCGGCCTGTTTAAATTAGCAATTAATGGATAGTGATGCTAGCTTTGTGTGGGTGAAATTATCAAACAGAGAAGAGAAGGCGAGGAGGTTTTCATGAAAGAATTGCTGATATGACTAATGCAGAATTCCATGAGGTTGATAAGAGAGGTTTTTATCGTCTTGCGGATCATCTGAGAAAGGAAGAGTGTTTTTACCTGGGGGCCATATCATTGCACCTGAGTTTGCTCCAAGCACCAGTGTGTGTGGTTGGATTTGGCGGTTGACTTGACCCACCAATCAATCGTCTATACCTTCCCGACACTGGACTTTAATTAAAATAGAAAATGATACAAGTGAATGCGTCTAGTGCCCTTGGGACCCTCCAGATCCCACAAAGCGAGGGTAGAAATCTAGAGAATGTTGCAAAGGATGTTAATTACCCTCTCATCCCCTTCATGCGAGGGCCCACTTGGGTTATTAAATTTGGTTACATTTTCTTATAATTAAAGAGTTAATTATCAGTTTTGTTACTTTTTCTTAATATAAGCTTATTCAATTGGGGTTGGGAGTTAGCTCAAAGTCATTGAACTTTGAAGTATCCCGCGCATCTTGTACACTCCCTCTAATATATTATGTGACCTTTTTCCCTCTATTTTTGGAGTTTTCCTAGGGCGCTTTCTAATCGTTGCTATTCGTAGAAGGGATCTTCTTGATGATATCCTCAATAATCTATGTGTCAGGAGTCCCTTTGAGTCTAGGGAGAAGGAAAATTGATGGTGTGTACATTAGACATCAACATTAGAAATAATCTACATTGCCCACCTTTAATTTTAGCCTCTTGGATGAAGTCATGATGATTTTGGAAGACATACAAGATCACATGATCCAACCACATAATTGTGGTACTACATAAACACAGATATCTTAGCTTTCTAACATTGACAATTCAACAAGGGACTAAATATGTTCTAGAAATTCCCTAAGTACTTCTTTGTGTCTTACCCTTGTCTTGTAAGCCAAGGACTTTGGTTCTCATAAAGAAGTTAGGGTTAAGATGTTTCTTCGGGTCAATGATGCACATATTCAAGGGCTCATAGGACCATTTTATATCAGAAGTGCAAATAAATCTCATAGCATCCAAAGTGAATGGTGCTATGTTGCTTGAGTGTTTCAATGTCACATATTTCATGGTTTTGGTTGATTTCTTCCAATTCAATCTGTGTGAAGGACATATTGTGGATTCACTAACTACCCCAACAAACGTTGAAGAGAAGGAATTTTGTCTTTCTCATCCAAAAGATATAGTGTTTTACCTTTTTGGGGACATTTATCTCTACTGCTCTAGGTCGAGTTTGTTGAACAAAAATATCTTATTGAATACCTTGGAAATTTATCTCCCCGACAAAGAGGGAAAAATGAAAAACTACATAATATATATGTCAGAATGGACAAAAACTCTAATTCAAATTGTATGATACAAACTACCATCAGCCCAAAGAGGAAAATATCTGAAAATGAAGATAGAGACTCGAAAAGACACAATAATCCAATAAAGATTAGAAGTAATCATTTAGTTCATTCTTGAGTGTTTTTGTGTACAATTGTACTCTGATGTACAATATAGGATATATTCGTAAAGGAATTGCACTTTATCGAATCAATAAAAAACATCTAACCTATCTAAAATTTGCAAAAAAACCAAAAAAGAATACAAAGATAGGGAAAGCTGATACCTTCCACCATCCAGAGGAACAAACATAATGTTAATACAAATGTATTTCAAAGTGATGGAAAGTACTCGCACCCGCCCTCATGTCATTGGTTTTATATCCAAACTTACAAGTTTTACATGGACTGAAAATTAGATATTAAACTTATTAAGGGAGATATTTATTATCTATAATCTCAAAGAAAGTTAATCATTATGTGTGTTTATAAACCTCGCTAAGGGATGATATAAAACACATCTATCATAAAGGTAGATGGTCAAGAATCACACGGTCTTAAGGCCAATGCCTATATATTATCAGGTTAACTATGAGCAAGCATACAAATGCAAATATTGAAATAGTCTTGTTTAAACCACTTGCCCACATGGGATCATTAAACTTTTGGAAAAAAATAATAAGGATTGTTGAAAAAATTAGGTTATTTATCAATAACAGCACTTTGATCAGTTGAAATAGTGATAAAGATTCATCAAATGAGGATACATCATCAAGAATATCTGATTGATGATACATAAAATAGCATTAATGTGATGCTAACAAATCCATTTCTCTATGGAAGGGTTGTTTAAAGTTCTTAACATCATCAATTCATGGATGAGTAGGAATTCATTGATGTATTTTGGTAGTAATGTGTGTGCACACGCTTAGGATGGCAGGGCCACTTTTACCCTCTTTAGGAGGTTTTTTTTCCCTTGACTTGTATATATGCCTATAACCCTAACATGGCCCTTATATTTGTGAACTCATTTCATGGTACATTATGTGTTGTGTTTTTCTCCAAGCTTCTTTTAAGTCCTTGTGTTGTTTGTGTGCTTTTGCAAATCTTGATCTCCAAAAATTCCTATTAGAGTAGGTTGCTACTTCCTCTAGGGTGTCATTAACACCCCTCTAATCATAGTCTTAGAATTGCATGAAAATTGGTTAGCATAATCTAGGTGATTACAAGTTTAAATCAGCTTCATTTTGTGGCATCAAAATTTTGATTTGAGCTCATTTTAACCTCCAAAAACAATATTGCAATGACTTTGCAGGAAATTTGGTCCTTTCATGCCAAACACATACACATTCTTTTGTTCACTATTACAAGTGCTTCAAACTCTGCTACATGTTTAGTAAAGCTCAATAGGGTGTTTCTATTCAATGTTTTGGGATGCAGTCAAGTTTTTGTTTCAAGGTAATTAGTCACTAGCCATGGCAAAAGGTGATGATGTATTCCATGTGTTAGTTGTTCAAGATAAGTTTGATGGTAATAATTACCCATTATGGGCATACATGATGCATAATGTATTGTTAGCAAAAGGTGTGATGAAGACTATTTAGGGTGCTATGAAACATCCTATTACACTAATAAATATAGTGATGGTGATATCTGATGGTGTTGAAGATGATGACCTTCAATTTTGTGGTCCTATTGCGATTCCTATTGCACCTAGTACAAAGCAGCTCTTTTGGGATGGCACAGATGCACAAGCACATGCATTGATATCTTTGTATGTCAAACATGCCATTATCCCTCACATTCTCTCATGAAAATCAACAAAATATGATTGAGATGCTCTTATAACATTATACTAGGCAAGAAATGAGGTCTCACATTGCTTACCGCCAAAAATAATTTTACACTAAGCATATGAATGAAGGAGATTCAATGGATAGCATATTTGACAAAGAAGAAAGCTTTGAAGGAGCAGTTGATTTCTATTGACGAAATCTTTCTAGATAGTTCGCTTGTGTAGACTATTCTTAATAGTCTTCCATATTTAAATCAGAAAACTACTTCTACTCTTTAGTAAAAGGCAATCCAATGCCTTAATTCTTAACGCATATGAGATAGGAAGGTCCCATTTGAAATGAATAACCCTTGCGAGAATTGTATTACATCATTATAAATAAAAGAGTGCGAAGATTTTAATTCCCCATTATTTTTTTAATGGATAGTGTAAATTTCAAGCGATTGGGTAGGGAGGTGAAAGAGAAAAAAAATTCAAAATTATCCTAAATAACAGGGTAGTTTTAAGATGAATAATCATAATTGTGGGTCAAAGATCCATATGAGTATAACTTTGTAGAGGTGAACTATTAAAGAGCTAGAGCCCTTCTTTTTTAATTTAATAAAGATAGCCTTACTAGGGAATGGTTTTCCATGCATTTTTGGTAAGGACGGAAAATTGTTTTGGATTTTGGGTGAAACATATTAAATTAGAAGAATCAAAAGAACATATTAAAGTCATCTAACTTAATCAAAATTATTCCATCTACTTAACTTATTAGCCAACTTACTCCAAGAACTCTTAAGATAACCTTTTTTATTTAAGGCACAAAACTACTACTTTTGGCGGGTTTCAAACACAATGCTCAACATACTCAAAAAGTAGGTTCTAAAACTAATTTGAGGTATCCAATGAGCTCCAAAAATTATGAAAATTTGTATGTAGGCTCTACCTAAGCTCTGAAGCTCAAGAGCTCCTCAGATTTTACAAAATGGGAGTATTCAACTACAAAAATAAGTTTCTGTGTGTACAATTGTAGTGATAAAAATAATTGTTCATAGCAAAATTTGATGTTGGGTATCTTTAGACTTGACTTGAGCTTCTTGGTTTACGTACTACCTCTCCTCTAGCGGGTGTGTGATTCGCTTCAACCACAGGTTTGTGCTTATACATGTGCAACACTACCCTCCCTCTTGTGTCTATCATCCCTAAAAGACATTTAAAACATAGCATTTATCAATCTAGTGCTATAGACTATCTACAACGAAAGAGAGCTTAGCAATAAATACATTTCTCGTGAGTTCTACCTTGAGTTGTTTCCATTCAGTACCCCTAGGTATATTAAGCTAAATATTGCGATAGTGCTCAAAATATTGGAGAGTCTCGCATGGGAATAAATGAACTAAATTGGTGGGCCTAGAATTGAAAACCTCGGAGTCATACTCCCAAAAGCCTATAGCGAACATGTCTTGAAGCATCTGCTTATAGCATGCCAATAAATATTTGATTCTAGTGTGCTAGACATAGTAGACTCTAACTGAGGGACTAGTGCTCATGTCACATACCAAACCAAGATTGCCTCTTTCAGACCTTTGCGTATTGACATGGGTGTACTTAAGCTTCTTGAGAATCGTGAAAGCAATGAACATCAGATTGTAGATCTATAGAAACATATTTGCTGCAATATTAGGCATCTTTCAAAGCCTTGGGAGCTACTGGCAGATAGTCACCAGCCATGGTTGGAAATCCCTCTGGAGCAACGAAGTAAGGATAGTTAATCCAATTAATGTAATTTTGGCTATTCTTTGCTTTGATGGCAAAGGCCTTCTGGTTGCACCTCTTTGGTACAGGTCCATAGCATGGGTTGTAGAGGGTATGTAGAGGGGCCGTGATTCACATTTGAAGCATTTTCGGATACTCTTGTAATAATTGTGCATGCCAATTGGGCAAAAATATGGTGCCTCACTTTGCAATAGTAGAAAGCTCATCAAGTTCAAATTGGGTGTCAAAAGTGGGAATTTTACCAACTACACGTTCCACATGTGCATTGTATACTTCTAGAAGTACAAAGAATGGGAAATATTGAAGATCATCAATGACAATATGGTGACATGGTGTAGTCCTTGGAAGTATTCATAGCACAAAATCTAATCTTCCACCATTGTTAGAGCTGCTTGTTTGACTTTCCACCTGAGTAGAGTGGATCTTCCTAAGTTCTTCTATTTGTTTTATCCAAGAAGTGCATTGTAATTTGAATGTTTCCTTCTCTTCTTCTGCAATGTGTCCTCCTATAGCTGGTTGGGACCCATACTCTTCTTCATAAGCTAGATCCATGGGGATCTAGACTAGTTCCACTTTAGTCGATGATTGAAAAAGTGAATGTGGGCACTATGAGAAGGAAGGGATGCGAATGTACAATCATTTGGATCGGTCTTATTGTTCATCTACATTCTGTCCCTCAAATAGCTGAACCCCATGTGAAGCAACCTTGAAGTGGAACACAATCCACAAGATGCAAGAAGATATGGAATCAGTACACTTCATATGATCATATCCTTCTTGGATGCATGAAGATACACGTTTATGGATGTGCAAAGTTGTAGAAGAAGAAGAAAAGCGACTAGAAGCTAGAAATACAGGTGCCACAAGAGATCATAAATCATTTCAAGACCTAGCCTACATGCCTATGATATTCCTAGTCAAAGATTTTGAGCCCCAAGGTTGGGTGGAAATCTATGTAACAGTGAACATAGTGGTGAGCATAGAACAATGGACCCCCCATTGTGATGAAGATAACTATGATATTTGAGTGTTCATATGTGAACACATACTTAATGAATGTGAACCTAATATGCAGTTCCTATAAGAAGAGAGTGATGCACTCATACAATCCATCCCCTTTGATCCCCTTTGGGCTTCAAAAGAAGAATATCTGAACCTAATAGAAGCTTGGACCCTACAACAACGAAACCCAATGATAGATGCAATGCTAAATACAAGGGTAGATACAAAGATAAAGAAGAAGAAACAAAAAAAGGATTCCCCCACAAAAGAAGAAGAGGAATACTTGTTCGAAGTGCTAGATAATTTCAAGAAATACAAAGTAGAAGACAAGAAGTTCATACTAGTAAGAATTTTGAGAAGAGAAGCTCTCACAAGAGAAGCGTATGATAACAAAGAGCAAACTAAGAAAATCATAGTGACCATAGAAGATGGAGAACATGACCTAAATGAAGAAGAAGAGGAATTGATACAACTACTAAGAGCATATTGAGCCATGTTCGCTTGGAATTACAAGGACTTGCAAGGAGTGGATCATAACATATGTTCCTATAATATCCACATGACTTTAGAAGCCAAGCTAATGAAACAAAAGCCTTACAGGTACAATGAAAATTATGTAGCCAAGATAAAGGAGGAGATAGATAGAGTGATAGAAGTAAGATTCATCTATGAGATTGAGCATATAAAATAGGTATCCCCCATTGTAGTAGTGCCTAAGAAGAAGGGAAAGTTGCACGTGTGCACTAATTTGAGGAAGGTTACTGTAGCCACCATACAAGATAGTTATTCGCTTCTTATCACTCAACGTCTATTGGAGTGAGTAGCGAGAAAGTTTACAGCTTTCTTGATGGCTTTTTAGGTTACAATAAAGTAGCCATATTCCACGAAGATCAAGACAAGTTTTTCCACTGAATGCAGTATCTTTGCATTTCATATGATGCCATTTGGGCTCACAAATGCACTTGCTACATTTCAAAGGTTGATGTGTCATGTGTCTAAGGACTTCTTGAGGAAGAACTTAGAAGTCTTTGTGGATGGGTTGTGCCCTCCTTCCCACATAAGACAAACTCACATCCTAGGTCTCAAATAGATATTTGAAAAATGTACAAAATATCAAGTGTGATTTAAACCACAAAAGTGTGTTTTCATGGCCAAGAAAGGCAAAATTTTACATCATATTGTGTCAAAGAATGGAATGTCAATAGATGAGGATGAAGTGAGAGTGATAGCTTAGCTACGAGGATGTAGGAGAGTCAAGGAAGTGCAAGCTTCTATGGGTCATTTTGAATACTATCGACGTCTTATCCACATGTACACTATCATTGTAAAGTTTTTGTACAATCTTCTCACAAAATTGGAGTGGAATGAAGACTGTGAGAAGTCATTCATGAAAATAAAATGATGCTTGTGCTCAGCCCCATTCTTACAATGCGAGATTGGGGCAAGACATTCCATGTTCATGTGGATGCTTCCAAATTTTCTATCGGATGTGAGCTAGCATAACCTACATGCTAAGGAAACATAGAACTTCCCATAGCATATGAAAATAGGTAGTTGAGCATAGTAGAAAGGAATTACATGACCATTAAATGAGAAGGATTAGGCATGTTCTATATAGTCAAGAAATTTATACATTATTTGCTTGCAAGTAAGTTTAAATTCTTTATAGACCATCAAGAACTACTCTATTTAGTGAACAAACTTTACAATACACACAAGTTAGTAAGGTGGTTACTCTTATTAATCCCAAATGATTTTGAAGTTGGGTTTAGGAAAGGTAAGCCCCACCTTATGTAGATCACCTTTCTTGAATCACTTTGGGAGAATGAGGGCAAGGAGTGTTAGACAAACTTTCTGATGCATATTTGTTCAATCTAGAAGTAGTTCCTAACTGACCTAGACAATTAGTTCCTATTCTCATATTTGGACCCTTGAATCATGTGATAAGATCAATAGAAGAAGAAGAAGTATTCAAGTCAAAGAACTATCACAGACTCGTAGGGAGTATTTACAAACAAACAGATCAAAGAATCATTGCTTGTTGTGTAGATGAGGAAGAGCACTATGAATGGTTGCAATTAGCATGTGTAGGTGAACTAGGGATGTTGGAGTTTGAGGTGTGTGGAAGCACCAATCAGCACAAGGAAGAAGAAGAATCTTGGAGCAGAAGACACAAGACTAAATGTATTACCAAGTGAATGTACAAAGATAAGTCACCCATTAGGGCTATGGGCATATACACAAGTGGGGGAGGACCTCCTAAAGAGGGAAAAAAGTGCCGTGATGGTCCTAAGTGTGCTTGAGCACATCAGTACTAAAATATATGAACAAATGACCCCTAGAAGTGATGTGACGAACAAGGCCTTGGAATGCATGTATAAGGAAGTGACAAGTTATGTGGAAAGAGATCAATTCACAAAAGGAAGTAAGCCTAGAGCTTTGCAAAAAGCCCCAAACTTCCCCCAAGATGGAGCCTTTGTGAAAAGATTTGCAATGTTATCCTATGTTGGAACATATTCCAAACGAACGTCCCTAGTAGAGAACCTCTCCCTAACAAAATGATAATGCACCTCAAGATGCTTTGTGTGAGCATGGAACATAGGGTTCCTCACAATTGCCAGTGCACTCTCACTATTAGTGAAGATGGTGATGTTAGAAGAGTTACAGACACCCAAATCTGCAAAAAGGCATTTGAGGCATAAACACTCAATAATCATTGTGAAAGTTACCCTATACTTAGCCTCACAATTGGAAGTGGCCATAGTAGGCTGCTTCTTCTTCAACCAAGATATGCATGAGCTACCAAGCATGAAGAAAAAACCACTAATGTACACACAAGTGTCATAGCCACTTCCTCAATCAGAGTTAAAAAAAGCATGTGAATATGGCAGTAGTCATCCCCCCTAGGAATAAAAAAACCCAAGTAGTCAGATGTCATTCGAGTAGCAAAACATGTGCTTAACTGCCTGCCAATGCTTAACACCCGAGCACTGCATAAACCTGCTCATCTATGAGACAAAAAACTAAATATCATGTCAAGTTATGGATAGTTAAATCAAGTATCCAATAGCTTGTTCATAGAGAACACCATCAAATGCATCTCTAGAATCATGAAGGCTCAACTCTAAGCTTGTTTCCATAGGAGTGGCAGTAGGTTTGCAATCTTTGAGGCCAAAAAATTGCAATAATGTGTCAATATATTCTATTTAACACAGAGCTATTCCACCATCAACTTGAGTAAACTCAATGCCCAAACAGTGATGCAAATGCCCCAAATCTAACATCTTAAATGAGGCAAGCAAATCATCCTTAAATCCAAAAATATTCTTCTCATTAGGACCAATGAGCAGCATGTCATCAATGGAGACAAAAGTTATTAGAAGTACATCATTTGCATGCCTAACATATAAGGTGCTCTCAGTTGGAATGTGAGCATGCATCTTTTCATAGCAAGCATATGGTGTTTGCTTCAAACCACATAATGCCTTTTTCAACTTACACACTTTAATTTCATGCTTTTTCTGAACAAAACCATGGAGCTAAAAAACATATAGTTCTTCATGTAAATCACCATTCAAAAATGTAGTTTTAATGTTTGATTGATGTACATTCCAACTATGACATTATACAAGTTCACATATGCTATGAATGGTGGTCATCTCGCATGTGGGAGCAAAGGTCTCATCAAAATCGATGCCTCTCTTCTAGTCATAACCTTTTGCAACAAGCCTAGACTTAAAACTCTTAATTGTTCCATCATGTTTTCGATTTAGTTTGTATACCCATTTAGTGCCAATCACCTTTATACTTGGAGGAAAATCACATAAGGACCAAGTACCATTCTTCATAATAACATGATATTCTAATTACATAGAAGCCATCCAATTTTTTGAATTTTTTGCTTCATAAAAGAAACATGCTTGTTCTCATCACAAAGACAAGCGGCAACAATAGCATAACGATTTGATGCAAAAAAAATCACTATGAGAGCCTGCACAAGTACTATGATAGAGATGCATCTAATTTGCTATCTCCCAAAGTATGAAATAGCCATTTAGGCATAGTTTTTGCCTCGTCTATATCATCCCTCTCATCAACAAGTGCATCATGTAAATGTGCATTTGAAATCAAATGATCCGCATCATCATGTGGAACCTGTAAAGGATCAGAAATTGACTCATTTGGACTAGCACTTTATTGTCCACTTGTAAGAACATGTAGCAAGGTGTCTTAGATATCTTTGGAGTGAACTCATGTCTCCTTAGTACATGAAAGTAATGGTTGAATTGCATCTTGCACGATACAACATCATGGCTAACCACAATGCATTTAGTATGTGGATGATGGAGACAATAGCCTTTGCTTTCAAATGTCTACAAAAGAAAATCTTACTACTTTATCATCCAATTTTTTACATTTTTTTAGACATTAATGCATATGTGAGAAAACAAAAAACCTATAAATGATCAGCAGATGGCTTGCGACAATGCCAAGCCTCATATGGAGTGATAGAGTGCAACACTTTGTTGGGACACTTGTTAAGTACATATGCTGCACACATGACAACCTGAAGCCAGAAGCTATGTGGTAAAACCTAAGTCTTGACCATACACCTCACCATCTCCATGAGATACGTGTTCTTTCTTTGAATACCTCCATTCTATTGAGGTGTATACAACATTATACACTAACGGTTTATCCCACATTCACCTAGAAATTCATTAAAATCAAAAGACATATATTTCCCCCTCGAACACACCAAAAGGTGCCCATTCTACATGTTGATAGATTCGTAGCCAAAGCCAAAAACTATTTGAAGCACATAAGCACTTCAAACTTTTCTTTCAATGGATACACCCATGCATGCCTAGAAAAATCATCAATAAAAGTCATGAAGTAAAGGTAGCTCCCAAAAGAAGATGTTTACATAGAACCACATACATCATTGTGAACAAGCTACAATTTCTGAGTAGCTTGTACTGAACCATCTTTTGGGAAGGAGGAACGCTACATTTTGCATAAAATACAGCCTTCATAGACATGTTTACTAGGTGTCTCAAGTTTTGCTAGAGAGCACATCATTTAGATATCTAGAGACATAACAAAGTAGCAAAATTCACATGATCAAAGTGTGCATGGCAAAGCTTTGTGTTTGAGATAGCCTGAGAATCTTGAAGTGCACACATATAATCATTGATAGATTTTGCATAGTTTATGAGCTTATACTACCCATGAGATTAAATGCTAGAAGCAATAATCACATTGCCATTTGAAAGATCATGATCTCTACATCTATCGTAAATGAATCTCATAACCAATCCAATCTTGTCTAATGTTGAAATGGACAATCAATTTTTCCTGATCCTTGGTAAAAACAAAGCATCTGAAAATGTGAAAGAGCTACTACTCCCATGATAGGATAAGCGGAGTTTTTGGCACATGTGGCACTATTCCCTTTAGGGGTAGGCTCAAGTGAAGTAAAGAAACTATCCTGCAAGGTAATATCTTTGATTTCTCCACTATCAAAGTACCAAACAAGTGATTCTACTATAGATATACACTCTTCATGAGAACATGGGTCATCACGGCAAAAAATAGCAAACACCGATTCTTCATTGTGCACAAGATTTGCACACTCTATTTTAGGTGTAGAGGCATCTACAACAAACGTTCCAACATATATCACATTCATTGTGCAATTAATGGAATTGGGAGGCCAAAAAAAGCCTTGCCACAAAAAACTTGGGAGAAGGGCATGCAAAACATGTGTAGGTCCTTCTCTTGCATTTTTTGTGGCAGGGTTTTTCTTTGGCCTTCCCATGACCTATAAGAACATATTGAAGAATATGGGTACATCACATGGATGTTTTAAGCATCACAATGACCAATGTCTTCAAATTATTGTGTGTATGATGTTTTAGAGATCTTTGGTTTTGCTTTGTCATAAGATACATTTTCAACCCATGATTTGTATGTATGTGATACTCAACGTGTAATGCATGGGATATGGAGGTCACAAAATGCTCTGCCACAAAAATGTAGGAAAAGCCCTTGGAAGCAATTTGTAGAGCCTTGTCTTGTGTTTTTGTGGTAGGGATATTTTTGGTCTTCTTATGCCATTTATGAAAATGCAAAGATATATGGCCATATCAAATAGATGTTTCAAGCATGTTTTAAACATCATTATTGCTAAGTGATCCCCAATGACTTGTCCATTTGAGTTCACAAGCTATCCATGTCATAAAGACATAAAAGTACTCTACCAACAAACCAAGTGATCTGAAACATTGTAACAAGGCCAAAAAAGGCCTAGCCACAAAAATGTGAGAGACGTCACTCCAAATGCTTTGGAGTGGCTTCTCCTATGTTTCTATGGCTGGTCCTGATTTAGCATATACAACATGGTATAATAATCCTTGTGATATATTTGATGGTAGCGTGCTTATACTTTATGAAACAAAGAAGAGAATATAAAAAAACCATTGAGATATGTTATATTACAATATAAAACAACATGGAAATAGATAATAGACAAAATCATGGAGAAGAGGTGCTCATGTTTCATTCAAAATAGTCAAAGTGACAAAAACTCTCTTGTATGGAGAGATCTATTGACAAGTCTTAGCTATGAGAACCTCTAAACCTCCTAGCTAATTCTATGTGCTTTGGTTGTATAGTAACCCTCTTATCATGGATGGCACATTGGTTGGAATCATCGAGCTTTGATATCAAAGCCTCTTGTAAAAATTCTAAAGGTAGAGCTTGGATCCTTAATCCTGCACAATATATTTGTAACTCTTATTAAACCCACCTTGAAAAGGTTCTTCTAAGTATCAACAAGTCAGCTATCTTTTGATAGTGCCTTATCTCTACTAATGGTAGCGTATATCTTCTTCTTTGTTTTGGTGCTCTTGTTTGTGGTGCTCGAGGTCTTTGTTGGATTTTTTGTTATGATCTTGGTCAAGGTGGTCTAGGACAATTTTTAAAGACCTTCTTTATACGTTGCACACCTCTTGAGCTTTCTCCTTGTTCTAAATGTTGATATTTTATTTCCTCCCTCTCTTCATCATTTGGTATGGCTTCATGATTCATCTGTAGAGTCTTGGCAGCTAAGTTCACCCTATGATTTGAAGGTATTTATTAGTTTATCCATGGTGCCTCTATCTGACTGTCCTCACTTGACTCTGTGTCATGTGGAGGAGTTCTATATTATTGTGAATCATCCTCTAGAGACTCATCAGAATTGTCAAAGAGAACTACCTTTCTTTGAGCATGCCCTTCTACCTTTTCAATATTGTTCGTATCTTTAGTGATGTAGGCTCATCATATGATGATGGTGAAGATTATGGTTGATTTCTAATTGGTTCCTTGGATTGTCCATGTGCCACTTCTTGTTCATGCAATTATTCACTTACAGAGTTATTTCCATCACCTTTTTCACGATGGGACATAGAGCATGATACACTACATGGTCTTTTGTGGGGACTCCTCGATTGTGGTTGCTAAGTGCCTTGCATGTAGCTAGAAAAGTTAATGGAATCGTTCCTAGTATTTCTCTTTGTTCATTCCATCCTCTATAGTGTTAGAATGCTGAAGTGAGACAATGAGTCTCTTCTTATGAAGTTGCAGTTAAAAATGTTGTATTCACATTTAAATGGAAACAAATAGTTACTTTTTTCCTCAATAAATGCAAAGCAAAGAAGAGTGTATTGGAAACCTTATTATTTATAAAAAAATCATGAATGGATTAAATGAACACTTCCTAGACAAACCCTCTTGTGGTCTTGAAGCCCACCATTGATCATAATGTAAAGGCTCCAACATTGACTTCCATTTTTCATTAGCCATGTCGTGTTGATTAATTCTTGTAGCTTTTGAAATTTTCGGCTCCTTGGCTCCTCCCATTGCATATGTCCTTGAAAATGTAGTACAATAAAACCAATTAAACATCTCTTTAATATAGTTTGATTGCATTGCACCACCACCATGTCATGTGTTTTTGAAGTAAACACCTCTAGCCCTATAGTGTCACTTCTCCATTCCTTGTGTACTAAAAATCTCCAATGATCCATAATGATGCATGAAAAATGTTCCATGTGCAAATAAAATATGTTAAAATGTCATAAGTACGTATGAGAAACTCTTATCAACAAAAAATATGAAAGATTAAGAAAGTAAAAAAGCTTACAATGTAATGTGTATTATTGCTCTCTCCCCAAGATAGGATGAAACACTTTGTGAACTACATTAATGTAACTTGAAATCATTCATGATCATTTTTGTTGGAGCTTGTAAGAATCATTAAGCCTACCAATGTATCTAAGCATGAGAAAACCTTCTTTTACATGTTAATATGGTTGATTTGAGAATCATTATAAGTGTTGATCATGCATAAGTCTTTCCATAGCTCCTCACGATCATGTTTTAGGGCTAATACCCCTTTATAAAAAAGTTTCTTGGCTTCTTTAGTGTCATCAATACTTGTTGCAAACTGTCTTGGGATTCACAAGGTTTTTTGACAACTAGAGTTACATTATCACCATGAAAACCAATTGAATTGAGGAGCTCTTCAAAAATTTTTATGGCTTGTATAGATTTATCTATTGCCCTCATGGAAAATGCATATTCTATATGGAGTCTCAATAATCTATCAAATATTCTCATGAAGGCATGCAATGTGTAAAAGTGAACATTAACTGATGGAAATGGAATAATGGGATTCCAATCTTCATTTAATGTGTCAGGATTAGATTTTTCTAACATGGGACACTTTAACAATGGTCTATCCCATTCCACAGAAGTAGATGCATCAATGTATTCATCTAAATCATATAGTCTCTTTTTTGTCCCTTTCTTAGTTTATAACCTCGTGTGCAAAATAGAAATGGATAAAGAACAAATGCATCTTGCTTGCAAGCTAACATGCATTTGATAGTCTTTAAATCCCCACATGTGTGAGTCTATCTCAAAATCACATAGATCCACTATGTTGAGTTTTGCACCATGAATTTGAGGAGCTATTACCTTAGTGATCCATGGGATCCTACTAAAACTCCATGAATGAACATTGGATTCTTTAGTACTTCAATAACACCTAACCACAATATATCTTTCTCATATCTGTAAAATTGAACCATTGCCTATTGAAGCCTATCTAAATCAATGAAAATGTTGTTGTACTTTGTGTAAGGGAATCCCTTTCGGGATGATTCTTTCAACTATTTTTTGGATGTAGTTTAATGGTGAATGGAAATTGGCATAACATTCTCTAGATATAAGTAAGTTCCAAGAATACTAACTATATCCTCATTTTACGTCCACTTTTTAAGAGATACCTTGTAAAGGCATGGAAAAATACTCTACAAAATATATTTTCTTTGTAATGCATGCTTCAAAAAATTTTACAATGCACTACATCCTCTAGTACTAATGCTTGCTTCATCACATACCATCTACACATATCTAGGAGTGATAATATATTGTAATTTTCCTCAAACATCATTAATTACTTGAATCTTCATAAGGCTTCATAACTTGAATTGATCCTCTATTGTTGATGAAGAACTAACATCTTCAACAAGTGGCCTCCATAATATAAGAATTCTTGGAATGTAAATCATGTATGTAGATCATGTCATATATGTATCACAAGAAAGATATCTTTTGAATCAATGGAAGACAAACCTCATCACATAAAAATAATTGTTTACATGCTCTATCACCAATTGAAAGAGACTCAAAGGGTTCTAATGATCGTTTCCTATATCACATTCCAAGTGGATTCTCTTTCAACGGTTGGACATTGATTTTCAGTTTCTCAATTCTGGTCTCCTTTTCTTCTATATGGTTTTCAAGCTCCACAAGTTGTTCTTGTAAAGATATGATTGTGCTTTCTAAAGTGACCGCCCTTGTATGATAGAGTTGATATTGTTGGATCCAATACTTAGTAGTAGCAATTGAATGTGTGGATAATCATTGGCAATAACCTAAGAGTCCAGCTTAACCAACACTGATGAACTAAAGTAAAGTTGATAGATTATGGAATGTTGGATTGTAAGAAGACATTGGATCATGAGGATATAGTGAACCATGATTCCAAAGGTCAATACTCTTTTCTTCTACTTCACAACATTCATTTTGAGAGTTCACATCATTGTTGCACTCTATATTTGGTGCAAAATCTATAGGCACACGGACATGAACACTTGTTGATGCAAGGGCATGAGGACGTCCCAATTTGAGGTTTTTAATAGGTGTCAACACCATCTTTTCCAAAAAGTACATGAGTATGAGAAATGAAGAAGACGTTTGCTTGGGAGGGGCTCTAGACAATGATTTTAGTAAGAAAATTATGTTTTCTTGGATGTGGATTGGCCAAAGTGTGTTTTTCCACTAACTATGGCTCCAAATGATGGAACTTAGAAAAAATCTTTTTTTTGGGAAAGGATAGTTATAGATTTGATGGTGTGACATTGTACTTTTGGAGGGATTTTAAAAATATTACTCTTAAAAAAAATAAAGTTAAAAATGAGCTAAAAAAGTCACTTCTAACATATATATAAGAAATGGCCCCTTTCAAGTAAATAAACATTGAAAGTGAGACTTTGAAGAAAATAATTTTTCTATTCTCATATATGCTTGAGTTTGATGATGTGGAAAGTAGATTTCCTTCGTCTCTCTCTAAAAGGAGAGAGAGAGAGGAGCCTAGGAGTCCTGAAAAAAAGCCTACTCTAGCCTATGAAAATGTGCCCTTTTAAATGCACTTTGTCCCCTTAAACAACAACATAATTAGGTTTAATCCCTTAAAATTAGGGATCTTTACAATGTCCTTGCAAGGTTTATTCTTTTCCCTAATGATTCATGTTAAATTCTTCAATCATATGAGATAGGAAGGTCTCATTTCAAATGAATAACCCTAAGTTGGAAGAATTGTATTATGGTTTAAAGAATCAAAGGGTACGAAGATGATAATTTCCCATTATTTTTTAATGAATGGTAAATTTCAAGACATTGGAGTAGGAAGGTGATAGAGCAAAACTGTTTCAAACCTATTCTAAACAGTAGTAGTTTGAAAATCAATAATCATAATTGTGCATCAAAGATCCATACAACTTTACATACGTGAACTATTTAAGAAGCGAAATCTTTTTTCTCAATCTAATAAAGAGACCCTTCCTCGAGAACGGTCTATCATGTATCCTTCATAAGGAGGGAGAAGTGTGTGCAATTTTGGGTAGAACCCATATTACTAAAATTAGAAGAATCAAAAGAACATATTGAAGTCGTCCAATTTAATCAAAGTTATTCCATCTACTTAACTTCTTAGCCAGCTTACTCCTTGCAAACAAAGGTAACAAGTCTTTAGATAATCCTTTTAAATTGAGAGACAAATTATGTTTATACGAATATGTTAGCGTGATCTTTCATCAATGATACTAAAGCGTGCTTAATGCTGTTAACAAACTGATGCATCTTATGAATTCAACGCAAAGAACTATATTGCACAAATCAAAAGAATCATAAGAGCCTGTTAAAGTCATCCAACTTACTCCATTTGGTCCATCGACTTAACTCATAAGCTAGCTTAGTCCTTAGAAATGATCATACAAGTATTTAGATAATAGTATTTAATGAAGACACAAATTATGGTTATACTAATAAATCTAGGTTCATCGTTTAATACTGATATTTCCAACCTGCTTAATGATGTTAACAAAGTGAAGAAGCTTATAATTTCAATGTTTAATGCAAATTCCTAAGAACTCTTGAACCATAATGGCTCTCTTCCTATAGTCATCAATTAATATTCCCACATACAACAACATTCTTGGTGTGGAAACCAACGAGCAGAAAATCTATATGCCAATTTTGTTAGCAACAACATACATTATTTTTTAAGTGCATTAATGAAAAGGAACATTGATACATTTCTTCAAAAACCAAGGGTAGATATGGCTCAACAAGCCTTACTCTAATTAGTGAAAATAATCCCATTGAAAATAACAAAGTAGTCATTTCTTTTCAAGTGAAATCTAATTACTATTATTAAATAATAGTACCTAGTATTAAGTAAACTTCAAATCTCATCTCGGAACAAGAATAATTATGGTGATTTATAGAATGAACTTTTCTATTGGCTATAAATAGTTCTTTATAGTGGTTCATATTGAAGTTCATAAATGGAAAACCCATCCACCATGTGCAAAAGAAAATAGAAAACAAACATGGGAGCCATATATGTTATCGAGCACTCACATATTGGACATACTTGGGGACTCCCGTGAAGGAAGATCAAACCAAATTTTGCAGGGTCTACTATATCGATATCATCTTTGGATAAATCAATAACATTTTATATGATTAAGTGGTTTTCTCATGACCTTAAAAAAATAATTTTGTAGCTCAATCGAGGTATAATCCTTCCCATAAGCAAGAATTCGAGTTGAATAATTAACAAAATATGGTGCAAGATAAGAGAAGAATGATATGAAGTGTAACAAGGGTTAGCAAGAATTGCTAAATAGAATGCATTACAAGATCACAAGATGCATACATCCCCCGTAGTGTCAAAACATAAAGGACAATTCAAACCTATAAGAAGGAATGCAGTTGTCCTAGTGTAGCAAGAAAAATGTCATCCAGATACCCCACTTAAAAGAAATCATTCTTATGCCACTAAGCTACCCGAACTTTTCCCTAAAACAATAGGTAAATCTGAAACAAAACCAGCAATTGATAAAATTAATATATATATTTTTAAAACATGCACTCCAATGTTTAATAAAAGAAAAAAGAATTAATAAGGTAATGTGCATATTGTCCATCCATCTTAGTTTCCATTAGATGTTAAACCATAAAACACTTCTAGAAGAGTCGAAAGATGATTGTAACATTCGTACTTCTTGAGCACCTAATTTCGAATGCTTTCTAATATGTACCATCATAGAGGGAGCAAAGTTTCTTCATTTTTCGAGATGCTTGTAGTAGTAACTTGGTTGAGGCAGACCCCGAGATATAATGCATAAACATTTTACATTAGTAAAGGTATACACCAAATTCTGATCTTCTCGTGTTTCTATAAGTGAGGATCAACGTAAAAGAACTGCATCACCAATCTAAAAACTGTCTAAGGACAAACCACGATCAATTTAACAATGTAACACAAATAGATGTCATCCTATTTAGAGGGCATAAGTCATAAAAGCATAGTAGATAGATTTGTAAAAATATGACAATGGGAGTATACAAGATTATAGAACCAGTGAGCATGATAGCTTTGTCAGTCAACTACTCGGCACGCTTATCCTTTTCTTCATTGAAAAATCAAGCAAAATCTTTATAATCTATTGAGGCCAAAGGTAAATAGTGTAGTCAAATGACTGAGGCTTTTTTTACGTTATGAGGAAACCTACATACTTTTCCTCTGTGAACTAGCAATGCTACACACTAATAAATCTATATTCATGTTAATTGATATTCCCTGTTTTCAATATTATCATTATTCCAAACTTTATCCACTAAGAACAAAAACAATTACTGTTCTTCTTTTCTAGTGAGGAGATAAGTGTAGTATCCTTGAATTCAATAAAAAAAGAGCCACACACTTATTAAAATGAAGAACATAAAAACAACTAGCATAAAGCATATACTCGAATCAAAGCTCTCTTTCTTGTAAGATCTAAGAACTTTGATTAGAGTTCTCGAAACACCAGAACTCGTGTAATATTCTAGTCAAAGATCAATTCATAGATACCCATTCCTTGAACTATGTTTCATCCATTGAAATAGAGAGATCCTCCAATAAATTTTATCAAGCATATAAATCCGTACACAATAGTCCTAGATAAAAGGAAATTTTAAAGAGTTTTGTAAAGATTGGAGCATATTTAGCTCCACATCACACATGAACAGAGAAATTAAGCATTGGAAATCACCATAACATTTCTCATGTATACAAGGATCTGAAACAAAAGCATAGATAAAAATCTTCAAAATTTGGAGGAAACATTGCAAAAAAGAATTATAAATCCATTCCAAGATGTACCAAGTTCATCACAATCTTACCAAACTTCTAGCTAGTGCAATGAATAAAGATAAACATATAATCTACTATTCTTCTCCAATGGGAAACGAACATGGTAATTCCTATGTCGAAGGTTTGAAGGACCATACAAACTATCAATATAAATCGTAGCAAACAATCCGAAAAACAAAATCTGAAGAGTCAACCATTTGGGTAGTGTTAAATTCCATATTACGTACATGAACGAAGCCATGGACCAAAAACAATATATGCAAGCCTTAAGTAGTGGTATCCATTATCTCTCGAATCCATAGAAGACATTGTTAAGAGAATGCTATGCATTTGCAATGCCAAGATTGAGTTTAGGTTCATTACACTTAAGATCCAACACATACCACTCACAAAAGCTTTTAATAGAGCTTTTGTTTGCAATAAAAACGTGAGAAATAAAGGAGAGAAGTTGAGACGTTATTCATATAGTTAAGGTCTACCGAAAAAAAAAATCAATAGGGTTGGGAGAAGTTTTGGAAGACCATACCATTGCCATAGTCGTGCATACAGTTGAATTTTCCACAAAAACATTCCGCTAAGGAATACAACATATATAATGTGCATGAAGGTGCAGGTGAGAAGCACACACACACGCACACACAAGATAGAGACAAAGAAGATGAACAATGAAAGGAAGTGAACTCTCAATTACAATTGATCTCAACGATCTTAGAACTCGTCTTTTCCCAAAATGTCTAGCCCCAAATTCAAGCTTTCTAACACTATTTATAGTTTTCTACTTGTTTTTGGTCTGGTCTCTAACATAGTGTTTGACATAGCTAGCAACTAGGTTCTAAATCTAATTTTAGGTATCTAATGAGCTCTAGAAGTTATGAAAATTTCTACTTGGGTTCTATCTAAGCTAATCGAGCTTGAGAACTCCTTGAATTGCACAAAATTGAGTGTTTGAATACAAAATTGGGAGTTTATATTACAAAAGTAGTGATGAAATTCACTATTGAGTGTTTGAAAAATTATTGATATCTAAAAAGTATGGATTCATGCCACTTATCTCCAATTGCACCTTGTTTGTCTTGATTCACATGTTTCTATGCCTTTGATGTCTGCTTACTCTAGCATGACCTTGGCCTTGCGTGCCAATAGTCCCCTCCCTCTAGAATCTATTATCTTGAAGAGATTCTAGTTGAAGGGAGTGATCTATGTAGTTTTTGAAAAGGTAATGTTCATTAAGCCCCATGCCTTTGGCAAGATATCTATCACACTTAGGCCAATCTATTACAATGAGTGTGTTTGAGAGTTGGTGTAACTCGTAATGTGTGGAGTATTGCAATGTTTCCTATGCAAATAACTACAATAAATGGGTGAGCCATGAAATGAAAACCTCAAAGTGGTTCTCCAGAAATCTCGTTGCTAGCATCTCTTTGAAAGTTTTCTTATAATTGGTGAGAAGGTACTTCACTCAGCAATGCCACACATGGAAGACTTTTATTAATGTGGTTGTACTGATATCACATATGAGGTCAAGGTTACCATGTTTGACGCCTAGCATGGAGATGTGTCATGCCTTGAGTTTGTGAAAAATTTTATATGTTGTCTTCATTAGGTTAAAATTCTTGATTTGCACTCGTGCCATAATGTCTATAATGTTTTTGTAAGCATGGTATCCAATGAAGAATTGTATCCATCATATATGTGATTGTCGGTAGTCCTTGAGGCACTACAAGGTAAGGGACATGACCATATCATGGATTACATAAATGTGAGGGAGGTGGGGGCTTTTTCCATGTTTGCTTCATCTTAGGGTGTTTTTGCAATAACTGTGCTTCCATGTGATGCATTTGACGTATACATTGTATTAGACCATGATCATGAAATAGGGCATGTACGAGATCTCATTGGTAGAGATGTAGCATCATCGCATGAGCTCTTGAAAGTAGGCTAACTCTAACATTGATTCTTCAAACACTCCCATGGCTTGCAATTGTGCTTCTATGCACGTAGATTGTGTTTGTCCTACTTCTTGATTGGCTTCATCCATGCAAGCCATGGTAGCTCAAAGGTATCATGACCTTCATTGGTAAATCGACCTCTAATTTCTCTTTAAGGCTCCTATTTTTCTTCCTTTGATTGTTCCTTGGGAGTTTGTATTAGCTTCTTGGGTTCAGGAATGTCTCGTGGAGAGGTCGATCATTCTAGTGAGAGGTGTGAAGCTAAATCATACTTCATCTCATCCACCTAGCAACGAAGGCTGTCTAATTCCGCACACCTCCTATAATATATTTCAAGGTGAAAATTTCTTTTGGGAATACTAGAGGTTCTAAGAGAGGGGTCTCCATTGACCCATGAACTTTTTCCCAACTTGAGCCCTAAAGTTCATAAATATGTTCAAAAAAGATGTGAAGATGTTTGTTTGAGAAATATTCTAAAGTTAGGAGCTATCACATTTTGGAAGCTTTGATTTTTTTTCAAGTCTATTTTCTAGAAAAAAGGACAGAATTGTTAAACATAACTGATGGTTATAAAAAGAATAACATTGATGTGTTCATAGTGACACTATTGTGCATTGGTTCAATCATCATAAGATGCTTGCACTTTAAACTATGCAATCACAATGGATTGTTGAAATATATTTTAAGTATTCTAGTAACATTTAAAGATTGACCAATGATAATAATTTTTGTTTCGAACCAAAGAATAAAAAATATATATCACATAAATGAGAGTTAAAGCCAAACTTTTATGAGGGGATGGGAAGCCATATCCTAAGGTTATATTTATCCGCTAGTTTGATACTCAAGAAATGAACACAATTAAAGCAACAAAGCTTTGGAATGTTGTCTAAAAGTCTAGAATTCCTTTCAAATATCCTTCTCATAGTGTAAAAAAGTCCATTCTCTCAAGTTCTAGATTCCTTAGAAGGAATCTCAAGTACTGAAAGAACAAGTTACTCCCTAGTAGTGAGCATGGAATTCTTTAAGCTAGTTTCAAACAAGTAATTCCCAAGAAGTCTCGAACCACTAGTAGTGGTACTTAAAGTCCAATGGTTGATATCACCTAGAGATATATCAATATTTATAAGATTCTTAGTTTTTTAATACGAAAGACGTTACCAAAGGCTTGGACATGATTTGAGGGAAAGATCTCTAAAACAACATGGGTAAGCAAAGAAGCTTTTGATAGTTCAAGAGATCTTAACAATAGAGAGTAAGTCTTTATTCTTGTTACAAGGTTGACCAAAATTGATCAAGCTTAGCGATGTTTGTCCAACTACTTGTGATTGGAACTACTCCAAAGTTTTCCATGTATTGAAAATCTAACTTCATTTGGGAAATTTTCACTTGTGTTCCATTTATCCAATGGAAAGTGTTGAAAGAGTAAGCCGTTCCAAGTTAGAACATAGTAGAAACTTCCACGTATATAGTCTCCAACTATGATGATGGTAATTAACTATGTGGAACCTAAAACATATGTTCCCCTATTATTAATAAAGGGATTTCTTAACGTTGAAATCCAGAAGCATGAGTGGATCCTTAGACTTAAGCAATAGAGAGATTCCTATAGAGTCCTTGAGATAGGTACTTAAAACTTTAGTAAGAAAGGAATATGAAGAAAAGAAGTGAAAATTTGTTGTTTCTACAAAATTGGTTGAATCAAACCAATAGGGCTTGAATTTGAGAAATTCAAGAACTTGGAGTTATAACTCATTTTCTTCTGAAACCCCTAGCAAAGAAGGATGGAAGTTCTATACAAAGGTTTTCTATTCTCGAAGGAAAAAGCATGAGATCATAAAATGATCACATGAAGGAATTAAAACCTAGAGAATGTACTCTATAAAGATATGTTTATAATTTAGGATAAGTATCACTCACACATCAATGTGAACATAAAATAAGGTGGTATGGAAAACCATATTTGATACTCATAATGATATTGGAAAGATGGTATTTGACATCCAATCATGGGATGAAAATAATCTTTAATTCCTAGAATGAATCTTGAAGTTAGATTTGATCCTCAAGGGAACTAAGAATTCAAAGGAGGAGTTTAAATTCGAGGAGGATGAAAGCATGATCTCAAGATACTTCAAGATCATGTAAGTAAGAAGATATGAAGTAACTAACTTCCAAGATATTCTTTTTCAAACACGACACATACTTGTACTTCTTTGAATTATGAAACACTTCAAGATAAAGTGTTGTTGATTCGGGAATATTTGATAAGTTTCTAAAGAAGTCAGACTTTGACTACGAATTGATCCTTTCATCTATGCATTAGATTGACTAAGTGAGGCACCAAGTTCCTAGTGTAACACAATAAATTCAATCCTTTGACTCAAAGCAATGCAAAAGAATTACATTTTTGGTAAGTGGTCATAAAAAATGAATAATGGCATGAACTTAGTCTCAAGTGAAGCATTATTTGAGTAAAAAATCATCAATACAACCTCAGTGGATCGACACATTGATGTTGGATAGCACACTAGTATAGAGTGATTGGATGATTTTTTTGATTTACTCTATGAATCTTTTTGGTAATCCAATTTATTTCTCTTACAAATAGAATAAATGTGTGAACACCGTAATGAAATAGATCTTTGAAAAGTTCAAGTCGTGAGTCATCTAGAATTTGACTTATCACAAGTATACATATCTTTGAAGCTTGGATTGGTTGTACAAAGTTTTGGTTCTTTTTTTCCACTTCTTGAATCTTTTGGATTTGACTTGGATATGATATCTGATTCTTTTCGCAAAAGTCGAGGGTTAGCAAGTTAGAATAACATTACTACATCAAACATCCTAGATAGATTTTCTCTATAGGAATCCTTTCAATCTTCAAGAGCTGATTAAGTCCAAGTTGACTTATTCATTTGATTTTGCTTTAAGCTAGCCAACACAACTCTAATGGCTTTTTATAGTCCAATACACTCTAGAAAATAGAAGTTGAGAACTGCTAAGATTGACAAATCCAAAGAACGTTTACCTAAATTTGAGAAAAGTGTCTTAAGTTGGATAGTTTTCATTTTGGATTTGATTTGGTCAAGTTGGAGAAAGGCCCTGAACACTAGTGAATGCCAAACTTTCCTCTACATTTTACATAGGATTTCTAAGCCCATTAGGACAAAGTAGTCCTCCAATCATGTGAAAAAAGCAAGTAAATGTTGGTTCAAAGTAAACCATAGTATAAACATCCAAGTTAGATGTTTGGGACAATAGAATTCTACTTTTCCAAATCAAATTCAAGTGAATCACGAGTTGTCAAAGTCTTGATGAGGATAAAAATCTGACCTAAACTACTAATTTCATGAACCAATCATGTGGAGAAAGGGAGTAGTGGTTGGAATCCACCCATTTCACATGTTCCTACCCAGATCGCACCTAGTAAAATAGTGAATTGGCCATGGATGTTTTTACATCCACTCTTATTATTCATTCACTACTTTGTACTTTGATTAGTGTATCAAAATGCAAAGCTAGATAGTGTATTGATTCATTTGGGTAAGGACTCCACCATAAAGACGATACATGTTCTTCCAGTTTTAGAACATGAGGCTGGAGGGTTGCTATAGTATTTATATAGATCTATTTTCAAGGAAGAAAATGTTTTCCAAGGGTGAAAGAATGTAATAAAGTAACTCTATCATTCAAGGGTCCAGTTTGTTCAGACATACATGAAATTAACACCGTTTGGTCACAAAGATCTCAAGACTAGACTTACATAGAAGGTGCTCTTGTAAACAAGTGATCTACTTAGCATAATGGTTAAGATTCAACAATTTGAAGGAGGAGGCCTTGGTTTCAACTCCCATGGGGAGCATGGGGAGAGAGTTTTGCCCAAAGAGCTCTAGAACCTTCTAGAAACATCAACATGAGTTTACTCCAATTAATTAGAAGTGTCTTTTGGGTTTTAATCAAAATATTTTGAGTTTTCTTAACCACCACAATCCAAATCTTTTGTGAGAAAAGCAAAGCTTGATTACTCGCCAAGAAGGCCTCATGCCAAACAGACAGAGGAAAAGGTTGCAAGATTGGAATAGAGCTAGGGGGCTTTCTTAAGATTAGATTGAAAGAGAGGAACATGGGATAGTGATCAAAGATCACGAGGTCCATACTCTAGGGTGAAGGAAGGGATGCCTGACCTATCAATTGTATTTTGTGAAACATAACTTCAATTATTCTTGCTTTTGGGAGATTTGGTTTAGCTTGTTGGTTTGACCAAGAGACGCAACTTTCATCTTTGATCTTCACTAGGTCACCATGAAACTTAACCTCGTCCCTTATGTCCTTTTGAAGCCCATCCATAACTTGGACTTTTTTGTTCCCATCTATTAGAATGAGCTTCGACCATATTGAAGTCCCCATAGAGGATAAGATCCATCAAAAGAGATTCTAACATTTGCGAGGTGGGTAGTTTGCCCATGTCGAGATTAGATGCACACACGTAAGTAATGGTGAACTATAGGGGAGCTTTAAACGAAGAAGCCATGGTTCATGTCCATGTGTGTTTGCGCATTTGTATCCAATTTTGCTTGATCCCAATGGACGCACTATTGGACCCTTGCGGGTGTGAAGTGAAAAACCACACATGAGATATATATTTCCTTAAACCTCATCAATAGGTTATCCTCACTGATCTTGATCTCTTGGAGACATATAAATTCTGCGTTCATGTGTTTAGCTTTAAGCCAATCCCTAGATTGTGGCTCTTGAGGGGTCAATAAGTGCATGAACATTAAAATAAAAAAGACTATCATTTTGTATGGATTTAATCTTTGCGTGAAGGGATCTCTTCCCTCTTCTTCTTCTCTTCCCTTCTTCCTCTCGAGGTAGATGGGTCCTTTCACATTATTTTACCCTTCAAGGGGAACCTGGAGGGGAAATCCATTGGATTTTCCTTTTATTGAGAGCCTTCTTGGTGAGCAAGTCTAGGGTTCCTTCGGGGATTGTCGACCCAATCATCACGTTTTCACTCTTAGGATTTTTTTCTTTACTAGTGCCTCTCTACATATGCAATCTTCCTCTCTATTTGTCCTCTTTACTCATGGAATGGTCCTTTAGAGTTCCTCCATCATCATTTGATGTTAGAGTTTGATAAGATCCTTTGGGGTAATCCATTTCATTAAACCCCTTAACTAAGCTCTAGAAAATATTATTCCCTTGAACTATATCAAGGGACTAATCTTACCCTTCCCTTTGGGGCTTCTTTCCTTCTGTTTTTGACCCCAATGAACCCTTCCAATTTAGCTTTTACAAATTGCATCTCCTAAAATTTATATGAATCAATTGACTGGTTTCTAGGCTTAGAAGGAGCATAACTTAGTTCCGTATAGACTTTGTTACAACTTGTCCATTCATTAACCTTCTCTTGATTCTACCTAGTGGAATTGTGTCTCAAGGGGAAAACTTTAATTCTATGTCCTTCTTTTCCACAGTGAAACCAAGTGTAAGGGAGGTTCTTATATATGACCTTATGTTTTGAGGGTTCCTTATCAACTATATCAACTTTAATTCTCGTGGATAACTCCTTGCTTAAGTTAGTTTTGAAGCAAATTTGTGGGTCCCATCTTGGATTGAATGAGTGCCTTGCTCCTTCGTAGATGAAGTCTCCAACATCTTGCTTGAACAATCTCCTAGATCAAACCAACTAGAAAGTAAGGGAGGTTTGGGAGCTTCACCTGGAGCAGAAAGCATAGGTCTATTGAATTGATATGAACAAAGCCTGGAAACCACTTAAACAAGCTCAAGGTGCTATGCCAAATTTCCCAATTTGGGCTTGTAATGGTTAGAAGGCCATTTTGTCATTCTTGAAAATGAGGTGAACGTGGTTCGTTCGTTGAAAGTGGCACTTGCAAAAGACTTAGACCCTTGGAAATGACTCTTCGTTTGTGCCATTGGCGGAGGAAATCTAGAAGGGGACTTGAAGAATGTGTGCCTTATAGGACAAGTTTTTTGTTAAAATATCTTTTTTTTTAATATAAAGGAAGTTCGGCAATAGCCTACTCTCCCGGACTTGAATTAAATTAAGAAACAAGGGTACAAAAGAAGGGGACTAGTGCCAACGGGACCCCCCAAATCCCACAAAGCAGGCGAGGCTTGGTTGATTCCTAGGTTGCATTACAAAGAAGGTTGATCACCCTCTCGTCGCCCTCGTGCGGGACCCACTTGGGTTTGAGCTTGTTGTTGGTCAAAAGGAGGACTTGATGGTGCCTGAAGGGGGGGGATTTCTTACTGTTGACAATCCTCTTGCCAAGGAGGAAAAGAGATTTCTCAATCGTCCACTCCTTGGGAGGGTCGCCGAAGTTGAGAGCACACCGCTCCCGCCAAATTTTCCACAGGACTTCCCCTCTGATTGCGTTCCAGAGAGCCGCAGAGCATCCAATCGCTTCTCCCAAAAGGACTTGTTTCCAGCTAAGCTGTTTCTGAACTCTGATTTTCAGTCCAACCGTCTGCCAGATTCTGTAGGAGTTGGGGCAAGTAAGGAAGATGTGTGGGACATCTTCGATTGCACGGTGGCAGCGTTTGCACCACGGAGGGATCCCACAAATTTTGCTAGCCTTTTGGTTAGTCCAAATTCCTCGATGAAGAATTTGCCATAAGAGGACAGACTTCTTAATCTCTATAAGTGGGTGCCAGATACCCATGAATTTCATGTCCCACCGAAGCCGCGTCCAAGACAGGCACCACTTCTTGTTGAGGCTGATCTGGAGGTCAGTCGTTCCTTTGATGTTCGGGATTTTGAGTAGGCTATTTCCATTGTGCCATTTGAGACCACGCGCGTTCGGAGCATCATGTCCCATGAGAAGGCGAGTTTTGTGGCGCTCCCAAGCGAGGCATCTGCTTTGCAAGGTGTTCCATTCTTCGTAGGAGATGTTTATGCGAGGGTCGATATCCTCGAAGTTGATCCAACTGTTGGTGTCAAGTTTCCAGAGGTGTTTCCATTTTTTGAATCCTTTGTTCCATAACTTCTTGGCATTTTGAATGTTCCACGACTCCACACTCCGGATGCCATGTATCGGAAACCAGATAGAGTCGTTTTGTCTGATTCCGGCCGCCCACTTCCAGTCCTCACTAATTCTTGTGAAGCTTTTGACTTTATTCCAGCCCTTCCAAAGAGAGCATACGAGACTGGAGCCTTTCGGGAAGACAGGTATCGGGGAGAATAGCAGGGTCATGATGTCAAGGTTCTTCCAGTTCGAGGACCCCGTGAGGGCCAACTCATTTTTGTTTCTGAAGATCAGCTTGGCCCATGAGGCCTCCCTATTGCACCAAGCTTTAATCATCCATTTGGCTGCCAGTTTGTTAGCCATACACCCAATGTCCAGGATGCCAAGCCCCCCGCTATCTCTAGGGCTGGTGCAGATGGCCCATTTGATTTTAGGCACCCCCCTTCTGTTATGATCACCCGTCCAAAGAAAGTTTCTGCAGATGCTATTCAGTTTGGACAGGCCTTGTTCATTCGGTCTCCAGCAAGAAAGGAAATAGATGGTAGACGAGAGGAGGAACGTGTTGATAACCATCGCCCGTCCAACGAGATTGATTTGCATGCCTCTCCAGTAGTTGAGCTTGTTTTCAAGTTTGGCCAGCACCCAGTTCCATCGCTGCTCCAAAGAGACGCTAAATCCCAAGGGGATTCCAAGAAGCCGAAAGATTTGGCCCTGCGGAATGATTTGACAGCCATGAACAATGAGAAGGCCAGGTTGGTGTCCCACGATGGCCCTAAAGGCGGTCTTATTGTGGTTGATCTTGATCCAGAGGCCTCACAAAAGGTATCAAGGCACCTCCAGAAAGTCTCCAGGCTGGTATTATCATTGTGAACGAACGCGTTCATGTCGTCAGCAAAAAGTCTCATGATGATTTGATTGTGGTCGTGAGGTAGTTGGAGGCCTTTGATATTGCCAGCCTCCACATGATGAGCCACAAGTCTGCTCAGCCCCTCAGTGGCGATGGCAAAGAGAAGGGGGGCAAGAGGGCACCCTTGTCTAATAGATCTTTTAAGATGGATCGCCTTCGACAGTTTGCCGTTAACGTTAATTTGGGTCGTTGCGTTGCCGAGAAGGGTCGCGATCATCTTGGTGAATTTCTGACTACATCCGAGGTCTTGGAGCGACTGCAGAATATAGTCCCATTCTAGCCTATCGTAGGCTTTGTCAAAGTCGATCTTGAGGAAGACCACATCTTGATTAGACTCATTTGCAAATTGAATACCTTCCCAAATATCCATAATGGTTTCCAGGATGGACCTGCCTTTGATGAAACCTTTTTGGTCCTCGCTAAGCCAAGATCTCAGGTGGCACGCAAGTCTGTTGGCAATGACTTTGGCGACAATCTTGTACCCTGTTTGGAGCATTGTAATTGGCCGCCAGTTCTCGATTCTGTTTTTTTCCCCCTTCTTGTGAATCAGCTTGATAATTCCATTATTTATACAAGAAGGAAGAGCACCAAATTTTAGCGCTTCTTGCCAAACCATCCGAAGAGGGGTGGCGACCACCAGCTTGAAGGATTTAAAGAACTCGTTAGTGAGTCCGTCGGGTCCCGGGCTTTTGCCGAGAGGGAGGGCATCAATGACCTCCATGATTTCTGATTCAGAGATCGGGGCATGGAGCAGGGAGTGGAGGTTGGGTGGTATTCTCCGGGGGGAAACCCTAGAAATGGCAGCCATGCAATCCCTTCTATGGTGGGAGAGGGGGTTCGAGGTTCCCAGGAGGCTCGTGAAGTGCCCTTCGATAATGCCAAAATTATCTTCTTCCGAGTTGCATACATTGCCATGTGGGTCTAGCAGTAGGGGGATCGTTTCTCTGTTGTGTTTCCTTTTAAGGATACTGCAAAGAATGATAATATTATCTCTGTTGTGTTTCCAAGATAAGGATATCTTGGTGTTCTCTAAAGGTTCTAGTATAATGATAATATTATAGAACAAAGAATATCAATTAACATGAATGATGGACTTTTCAATATGTCTAATGAATAAACTCTAAATTACAAAAACAAAAGGATGTACACTTGTTCATTACCCAAAGATCAGGATCACTAACTTAACTATACTAATTTCTTTTAAGCTCTGTAGATTATAAGGAGTCTCAACTACTCATTATTTTAACACCTTATGATTTCTATTGTTTATAGGGATGTGCCTCACAGAAATTGGAACCTCTTGTTGATTGCTTCAATAATGGTTGACTAACGTCTTCTTATATAAAAAAATTATTTCGCATGAAAACTAATAAGAATAACTACTTACTTATCTCATACATCATTTAGTGGAGCATTGCTTTTTTTTTTATCATTGCTTTTGCTTGGATAACCTTAGTGATCTACTGCCTAGGAAGCTATGGTCTTTAGGAATACAAAACTATTTGAAGACTATGTTGAAACTAATGAAACATTATGGCTTTCTCATCTTGCTTGTGATATGGGTCTACCTTAGCATGTCGCCCTTTTTTAGGGTGAGATTCAGGAGCCATTTTCTTTGGCTAAGAAGCTGATCCATCATGCAAAGACCAAGCACATTAAGGTGAGATACCACTTCATTAGAGACTACTTAGCCATTAAGCACATTATTCTTGAGAAGATTTGTGCTCTATATAATGTTGCAGATGCTTTGGCTATAGCTCTACCATAGGATAGCTATCCACACAATTGTCACTTGATGGGAGTTACTGGATTCATTGTTGTGCAAAATTCCTTGTACATTGTGTACGATGTCTAACAAGTGGGAGCTATCGATTGTATACTTACACTATAGTGTCCTTTAACATTGTTTATTTTTCTACCATAGTTCACTTTGGTCAATTTTTGTGGCAGTTTATTACCATTAGTGTCTATTTGAAAGCCCAAACGACTGCTAGACAATATTTTATATGTTCTCTAATAAAATATACAATGGCTTGGTCAGCTAGAAATTATATGTTTGATCACATTTATAGAATTTAGAGAACGTAAGTTTGCAAACTTTCTGTACTATGTAGTTTTGCATTTTTTGTAGGTTTGTGCAGAGTACTGTGCATTTGTATTGTGAGAGAATCATCATGAATCTCTCTTAAAAGGAAATCCACCATGGTGCATCACCATCGAACCATTTCACTTTTCCCACTTCAATCAATCATTAAGAGTTCACCAAACATGGATCCAAATAATTCATAGACCAGCAAACAGAACTACCACAAAATTTTGAGTATAGTCTGATTTGGATGTAGATTATCAAAGCATTTATAGTTGAATTTTTGGATGAGTCATGATAAGTAAAGTTCTACGTCTTAATTATACAATTAAAGCATTTTGTAGTTCCCTAGAAGAGTTTTCCGAATATAATAGATAAAGAGGTAAAAGGGGTTAACTATAAAATAAAAAATTGTTTTAGTTCTCTAGAGGAGTTTTTGGAGTATGAGAGATAAAGAGGTAAAAAGGAGTTCAAGGAACACCGAAGAAAATAAATCAAGAGTTTACGCCAAATCAAGTATTTAGACTTAAAGGACCTCAAACTTGGACATTCAAAATTAATTTTGGTTCAAAACTCTTGTTTGATTTTTCTTGCCCATGATAAGAAAATTTCAAACTTTCAGTGGGATATTATATAGAAGAAAGCCTTGATTTGTTAGAAAGTATAAGTATTTGGTTTCTAATGCATTAATTTGGACTAAAACTTGGGGTAAATTAGAACTGACCACATGATGGTGTAAATGTAGGACTTCTCGTCCATAACATAACATTTTTGCTCAACATTAAAGAGGGTATGGTGGAATCGGATACAATACGTTAAGATTAAAAACATTTAAGCTCAATTTTTTGTACCTTTAGATCAAGTTGAAGCCTTTAAGAAAATTAACCCCAATTTAGAGAGTTCAAAGATTCTAGATAATTCATTCAAGATTTGGGTCAATGAATTTAAAATTTGTTGGGAAAAAGTGAATGGAATTCTTTCCTACCAAGTACCTGGGACGAATTTCTAAATTGGAGAAAATACTCTTCCAAATGAAAGAAAGGTTAGTTGATGTTGGTAGTAGTAAAACAAACTAGAACATCCAAGTGAGTCGTTTAAGGTATTCAATCAAATCAATTAAAATTTCATTTATTCAAAATGATTTTAAGTCTCTTGAAGAGAATCCCAAAATATTTGAAGATTTTGAAGTTTCATAAATGTTGTTGGAAGCATCCATTAAGTTATGGAAAGATGGGAAATGTTTCTTAGGCCTTTCTAAAAATAATGCAATATCTAGATAATTCTCCAAGCGGTTCAAAAGACGTTCAATAGATGTAGTAGATTTATACATGACTGCCTAGTAGATAAGGTAGTAGATAAGGAGCTAGAAGTGCTTTATGGAAATGAAACATCAAAAACTAGCTCCATCGCCAAAAGGAAAGAAACCTCCTAGCTATAAGTGTGTTTACAAGGTAAAGCACAATGTTGATGGTATAATAATCAAGTATAAAGGATGATCGGTATCAAAAACATATGCACATACATATGGAATTGATTATATGAGGAAAATTTCATCAATGTACCTCAAATTTCTAGTATTACAACACTTGTTGCATTGGCTACAAGAAAAGCATGCATTTTGCATCAGATGAATTTGAAGAATGCTTTCTTACATGGTGAGTTGCAAGAAGAAGTATACATGGACCAACCACAAGGATATGAGGATTCAAAGCATCCAAAAATATGTTTGCAAATTGAAAAATGGTTTGTTTGGGCTTAAACAAGTCCCTTGTACTTGGTGTGCAAGGATTATGCATTATTTAACCTCCATTGGATTTTCTATGTGTGATGCAAATTAGTCATTATATGCAAGGAAGGGTGATGATGGTATCACAATTGTGGCTATTAATTTTGATGATTTGATTGTAGGTGGTGATAATGAAGAAAGCATTAAATAGCTAAAGCAACTCCTTATGATGGAATTTGACATGAAAGATCTTGGTGTGGTGTGAAACTATTTGGACACTGACTTTATACATATAGAAATAGGTGTATGGATTTCTCAAAGGAAATATGTGCTAAGTATACACCGAAAATATGGTATGGCTGATTGTAAGAAAACTTCTATGCCATTAGATGAAAATTAGAAGTTTTAATCTAAATCAGGTGAAGCATTGTAAAATGGTACTGTTTATAGGAAAATCATGGGAAGTTTGATACATCTCACAATTACAAGGCCTCATCTAAGCTATACTACAGGACTTGCAAGTGATTTTATGCAAGTTCCAAAGAAATCACATTAAGCTGTATTGAGGCACACTCTAGATTATGTGAACACTCCTTTAATTTATGCATTGTTTTATAAATTGTAGGTTCATGGATACACCGGTATAGATTGGGTTAGCAGTAAGATAAAAGATCTAGTAGTGGCTTTCTATTCTCACATGGGAGTGTTGGTGTTACATGGGCGAGTAAGAAGAAACTCCCCATTTTTTTGTCAAGTATAGAGGGTGAGTATAGAGGTGTTGCAATGGCAGCATGTGAAGCATCATGGCTAGAAATGCTACTTGAAAATTTAGGTGTGGAAGTGTAGAACCGTATCAACATTTATTGTGATAATGGTAACGGCATATAGTTAGCATGAAATCCCATTTTTCATGCTAGAACAGAGCATATTGAGGATCATTATCATTTCATCATTGAAAAGGTATTAACAAGTGATATTGATCTTTTCTATGTGAGGATCGATGAGCAGGGTGTTGGTTTTTTTACTAATGCACTTGGCATAGGGAATTGCAAGGAGTTTTAGAAGATGCTTGGATTATAGGAAATTGAGGGGGAGTGTTGAGATATCAGTCTCAACATGTGATGTTCGAGGATGACATTAACACTTTTCATTACTCGAACATGTATAGTGGTTACAACAATATATGTCAATGATACTTTCAGTCAACTTTACTAGATTTACCAATCAATAGTGATGAAACATTTGTTTCTTGCCAACTCACTCATTCATGGACATTAGGGATTTGTTTATATACCGTTCTTTATATATTGTGTTGGTTGTACTATCCTATTAAGTCATGTTTGTATATTATCTTTATGAATTAGAAGACGCAGAAAAAGATCGTTCTTCTTTGCCTCAATATGTGTGCTCCTATCCTTCTATCCTTCTATGTGAGTGTTTAAGAGCTCTCTTCCTTATCTCCTTTCTCTTGATAGTATCATACAATATGAAATTATAATTTTATTATGAAATGTGAGAGTGTTTGAGAGCTCTCCTCCTTATGTCCTTTCTCTTGATAGGTATCATACAATATGAAATTAAACTTTTATTATGAAAGATTATGCATTATGACATACATAATATGTAATTTCTCATTTCCCCCACTTGGTCGGGTGGATATATTTTGTATAATGCCATATTTTAGTGTACAAAGGCCTAGAAAAACTCTTGATAAATTATTGATGTAGTTTCCATCGTTAGTTGGTTATTAGGAATGGATTCTATATGTGGAAGCTCTTCATTATGGTGTGATCGGTATGGACCTTTATATTACCCTAGTCGGAACAAGTGGGTTCTATTACATTTGAGACCACCGCTTTTATTAAAGAATAAGGGAGTTGGACTGTGAGACTCCAAACTTCAATGGAAAATTTCTATTCTCAAAGTAGCCTCTAACAAAACGTCGGATGTTCTAGAAGAGCGTAGTAGAGTAATCATGGTTTTGGATGAACTTGATGCTTTTTATGTTGCTAAGATCAACTTCTTCAAGAAGTGATGCTCATGTGGGGAAGGGTTACGAGCTCTGAGGCTATGGCGGCTTGATGCACAGAGAAGAACGAACATGGTAAGGGTTACGAGCTCTGAGGCTATGGCGGCTTGATGCACAGAGGAGACACAGAGGAGATGGGAGCTATGGCGACTTGATTCGTCGGTTCTTCCTCTCCGTGCTCGATGCGGCGCAACACTGTGGCTATGGCGACTTGATACTCTGAGGTGTCAGGGGCAAAAAGTTAAAATTCTTGGCGAAAAAGATGGTGGGCTTCCCTTCTGTCACGAGCGCCTGTCTGTGAGGTGTGGAAAGCTTCTTGAGCTCTCTACCTTCCGGTCGGCGACGTGACCTTCGTCTTCTGTAAGTCCTTGGCTGCGATCACCTCCCTGGGCTGCCGGTATCGCGACACCTCCACTGGAGGTATCGCTGGATCCGCCCCGGGTTGAGGCTGGTATCGCCTCCCCTGGCCGGGTCCCCGACACGATACCCGCCCCTGGCGCGGTCGCGATACCGCGTGGGCATCACGATACCTGAGCGAGGCGACACCTGACGGCGCGGTCGCGATATCGCGTGGGCATCAAGATTCCAGAGCGGGGACGATACCTGGCGGCGCGCGATTCCTGGCGATACCAGAAAGGGGGGGATTCCTGGCGGCGCGCGACTCCCCCGGGCCTCACGATATTCCCTATGAACTGACCGATACTTGGTGACTGGGCGTTGGCGATACCGCCGTCGGGCGATCGCGATACCGTCGTTGGGCGATCGCGATACCGCCCCCACCTCAGGACACGTTCTCCGATCTCCGATATCTTCCCTCCGGGCGGTCGCGATACCTCCGGCCCTGCGATACCGAAGTGACGACAGTGTCGACCGCCGGGACCGCGATACTTGGAGGCTGGGACCCAGTGCGTCGTCGGAATCTGTGGCGGCCGCCTCCCTCAAGTGACATTCGGGGGGGAACCGGCGCTCGCCCGGGAGGCTTCAAACCAAAGTGAGAAGGGCCTCAGGTTCTGGCTCCGCGCCCCCCTCTCCCGTGGTCGTCCTCGTGCTCTCAAGCTCGAAATTAAAACAAAGAAAAAAAAAAAGGGGGGAGAGCTTATTTTTGTAACCTCGATAGTCTTCAGAGAAAAAAAAAAAGAAAAAAAAAAAAAGGAAAAGAAAAAAAAAAAGAGAGGAGAAAAAAAAAAGAGAGAAGAAAAAGAAGAAGAAAAAGAGGGGAAGAAAAAGAGAAAAAAAAAAAAAGAAAAGAAAAAGAAGAGAAAAAAAAGAAGAAGAAGAAGTAGAGTTTTTTTTTTTGGGGGCGGGGTGCTTCCTTCTTTCGTGGGACTTTGGGCTTTGCCAGATACCTCTCCTCTCGGGGTGCTAGAGTAAGATCTTCTCTTTTGTCATGGATATGTTGTCCCCCTCGCTAGTGAAAAGCAATCTGGCCCCTCCTCCTGGGGAGACCACTAACCTGGCCTCCTTGCTGGAGGGGGGTTCCTGTGCCGCCGAAGAGGCCCTCGAGAATGCTGAACCCCCCTTGGTCTCCCTCAACAGATCTGCAATCTTATCTACTCAGGAGGAGCTCAAGAAAGTTTGCCTCGTTGGCCAAATGTTCGGCCCTAGGCCCCCGCTCGAGGCTGTGCGTCAGTGGCTTCGCAACGAGTGGTTCCCCCGCGGGCTTGTCGTTTGTAAGTGTCAGTTCTTGCCGGCAAACCACTTGCTGCTAGTTTTTGAAAATGAAGATATGGCGTTTCGGGCCCTAAGTGTCGGTACTTGGCAGCTTGGCCGAGCGACCCTCTGCCTTTTCAGATGGTCCCCTGACTTTACTCCCGACAAATCGAAATCGCTTCGGTACCCACTCTGGGTTGAGCTCCCTAACCTACCGTACTTCTTGTACAACTTTGTATGGGACATCGTTTCTCCCATTGGCAAGTCGTTGGCCTCACGAGAGGACATCGGTGGCCTCATCTATGAAGGTGCAAGACACTCGTTCAACGCCCGGTGGCACCCCCAAATCTGTGTCGAGGCTGACCTCAGCCTGCCCCTTCCATCGAAGATCAAACTGGACCTGGGCGAAGGGGACGTCTGGGAGCAAGACATCACCTACAAAAACCTTCCCAACGCGTGCTTTCGTTGTGGCCAACAAGGTCACAGGATCAAAGATTGCCCTTTGAGACGGAAAAACAAGCAAAATCAAGGAGCCCTCAAAAACGCTCAAGACAGCAATGGTGATTTGAATCGCTCGACGAAAGTTGAGGACTTCAAGGGTCCCCCTAATCCAGAAGCTGATGCAGACGGGTTTATCGAAGTCAGAAGAAGAAGGAAAAGAAGCCCTAGGGCTACCTCCGAGCGAAACAACAAGTCGGTTTCCCCATCCAGCAACTTGTATTGCAATCTGGAAAAGGAAATCAATGAGCTTGATTTCCCAGGTGGGAACCAACTTGAGGAGGAAACCGATGTCAAAGGCCTAGAGATCCCTGATAGCAAAGAAACCTTGCAGGAGGGCTACACTACAAGCAAAGAAGACGGCTTTACTACCAGCAACGAAGATAACATGGATAGTGAAAGCTCCATCATCGGATCGACTATCCCGGAAACGGAGCTGGAAAAGGTGTCCTGTTCTTCCGAGCAGGAGGCATCCCGCAAAGGGAAACAACCTATGGGGTTACCGTGGAAAAGCCCCCGCAAGAACCTACTGCTAACTCGGGATCCGATCCGAGCGAAAAAGAAAGATGAAGCTAAGAGAAGAAAGGACAAGGCTCCCTCCCGCAAAGAGGGATCAATTCAAAAATGATTGTCATCTCGCTGAATGCTAGAGGGCTAACCGACCCCTCAAGAGCGACCATCATTGGTCAATGGCTTCGCGACATTAGCCTAAACCCAGATTTTATATGTATTCAAGAGATCAAAATTGACGGAGAAGACCTCCAGAATCGGCTCAGACAGGTCTCATCGGCCCACATGTGGATCCCAACGAAGCACCAACGCGGGTCGGGAGGAACGGTTATCGGTGTTAAACAAATCTGGTTTGAAAAGCTAGAGAACTCCATTGAAGATGTAAATCACCGCTGGATTGCTGTCTCTTTAGGTGCTCCTCTTTGTGTTACGATGGTTTCCCTGTACGCCCCCAACGGGGATTTGGAGAGACAGAACACTTGGGCCTCCTTAGACTCGCTTCCCCACAACGTGCTTATTTGTGGAGACTTCAACATGGTGGAGGACCCTACGGACAGATGGATGGGCAAGGGCAGGGTCATCGACAGTCGGGAGAAAGAAACGTGGGACATGACCAAACTTCACTTGGACTTGGTAGAATTCAAAGACTCGAATGGCTTTTCTTGGTCGAATCTCCAAACGGGCGAGGACCTGAGGAAAGCTAGACTCGACAGATGCTACATCTCTCAAAGTTTTACTCATCAGTGGGGCCACCCAACCATCATGCACCGCGCTGACCTCACTATCTCTGACCACTACCCGATCGTTATCACGTTTCAACCCTCCAACAAGCTCCGCAAGGCTCCGTGGTTCCACGCCAACGCAACCACCTTCTCTCTCCCCTCCGTCCATCAAGAAATTGCCGATGTGTGGAAGACGGCGTTCGCTTCTGGCTTGGCCCCAGCCAAGTGCTGGAGAAGTGCGGTCGACAAGTCTCGTAAGATCATGATCAGAACTAAGAAGATGCTCGAGTCCGTGCGGCGGGCTCGTAGGGAGGCTCTTTACCACAGACTCTGGCGGCTGGAGGAGGAAGTGAATAAAGGAAAACACCAAGCCCAAAAAGGTCTCCGAAAAATCAGAGCGGTGTTGAGATACGAGGAAGAAATACAAAGGAAAAACTTGCAAATTTTTTTCAAGGAGTGGTGGGCTAGCAAAGCCGACAAACCCACCAAAGAGATGTGCCGCATCCTTAAAAGGAAGCACAACAGAGAATCGATCCCCCTTCTACTTGACCCGCATGGCAATGTATGCAATTCGGAAGAAGATAATCTTGGCATCATCGAAGGGCACTTCACGAGACTCCTGGGAGCTTCGAACCCCCTCTCCCAACATAGAAGGGACTGTATGGCTACCATTTCTAGGGTTTCCCCCCGGAGGATACCACCCAACCTCCTCTCTCTGCTTCATGCCCCTATATCTGAAGCAGAAATCATTGAGGTCATCGATGCCCTCCCTCTCGGTAAAAGCCCGGGACCCGACGGTCTCACTAACGAGTTCTTTAAATCCTTCAAGCTGGTGGTGGCCAACCCTCTCCGGATGGTCTGGCAAGAAGCGCTAAAGTTTGGCGCTCTTCCTTCCTATCTAAATAATGGAATTATCAAGTTAATATACAAGAAGGGGGAAAAGAACAGAATCGAGAACTGGCGGCCTATTACGATGCTTCAAACCGGATACAAGATCATCGCCAGAGTCATTGCCAACAGAATCTCGTGCCACCTGAGATCTTGGCTTAGCGAGGACCAAAAAGGTTTCATCAAAGGCAGGTCTATTCTGGAATCCATTATGGACATCTGGGAAGGTATACAATTTGCAAATGAGTCTAATCAAGACGTGGTCTTCCTCAAGATCGACTTTGACAAAGCCTACGACAGACTAGAATGGGACTATCTTTTGCAGTCGCTCCAAGATCTCGGATGTAGTCAGAAATTCACCAAGATGATCGCGACCCTTCTCGGAAACGCAACGACTCAAATTAACGTTAACGGCAAACTTTCGAAGGCGATCCACCTTAGAAGATCTATTAGAAAAGGATGCCCTCTGGCCCCCCTTCTTTTTGCCATCGCCACTGAGGGGCTGAGCAGACTTGTGGCACATCATGTGGAGATCGGCAATATCAAAGGCCTCCGGCTGCCCCACGACCACAGTCAAATTATCATGAGACTTTTTGCCGATGACATGAATGCTTTCGTTCACAATGATAATTCAAGCATGGAGACTTTCTGGAGGTGTCTGGCTACCTTCTGTGAAGCCTCTGGTTCCAAAATCAACCACTCTAAGACCGCCTTTAGGGCTATTGTGGGACAGCAGCCTGGCCTCCTCACTGATCATGGCTGTCAAATCATTCCGCAGGGCCAAATCTTTCGTCTTCTTGGAATCCCCTTGGGGTTTGACGTCTCTATGGAGCAGAGATGGAGTTGGGTGTTGGCCAAACTCGAAAACAAGCTTAACTATTGGAAAGGGATGCAGATCAACCTCGCTGGGCGTGCGATGGTTATCAACACGTTCCTACTCTCCTCTATCATCTATTTCCTTTCTTGTTGGAGACCGAACGAGCAAGGCCTGTCCAAACTGAATAGTATTTGTAGAAACTTTCTATGGACGGGCGATCATAACAGAAGGGGGGTACCCAAAATCAAATGGACCATCTGCATTAGCCCTAGAGATAGCGGGGGGCTCGGTATCCTGGACATTGGGTGTATGGCTAACAAACTGGCTGCCAAATGGATGATTAAGGCTTGGTGCAATAGGGAGGCTTCGTGGGCCAAGCTGATCTTCAGAAACAAGAATGAGTTGGCTCTCATGGGGTTCCCAAAATGGAAGAATCTTGATATCATGACCCTGCTCTTCTCCCCGATCCCCGTCTTCCCGAAAGGATCCAATCTTGTGTGCTCCCTTTGGAAGGGCTGGAATAAAGTCAAAAGCCTCACAAGAATTAGTGAGGACTGGAAGTGGGCGGCCGGAATCAGACAAAACGACTCTATCTGGTTTCCGATACATGGCATCCGGAGTGTGGAATCGTGGAACATTCAAAATGCCAAGAGGTTATGGAACAAAGGATTCAAAAAATGGAAACACCTCTGGAAACATGACACCCACAGCTGGATCAACTTCGAGGACATTGACCCTTGCGTAAACATCTCCTACGAAGAATGGAACACTCTGCAAAGCCGCTGTCTCGCATGGGATTGTCACAAGACTCGCCTTCTCATGGGACACGACACACCGAACTCGCTCGGTCTCAAATGGTACAATGGAAATAGCCTACTAAAAATCCCGAACATCAAAGATCCGACTGACCACCAGATCAGCCTTAACAAGAAGTGGTGCCTGTCTTGGACGCGGCTTCGGTGGGACATGAAATTCATGGGTATCTGGCACCCCCTTATAGAGATTAAGAAGTTTGTCCTCTTATGGCAAATTCTCCATCGGGGAATTTGGACCAACCATAAGGCTAGCAAAATTTGTGGGACTCCTCCGTGGTGCAAACGCTGTCACCGGGCTATCGAAGATGTCCCACACATCTTCCTTACTTGCCCCAACTCCTACAGAATCTGGCAGACAGTTGGAATGAAAATCAGACTGCAAAAACAGCTTAGCTGGAAACAAATCCTTTTGGGTGAAGCAATCGGCTGCTCCGCGGCCCTCTGGAACGCCATCAGAGGGGAAGCCTTGTGGAAAATTTGGCGGGAGAGGTGTGCTCTCAACTTCGGCGATCCCCCCAGGGAGTGGTCGATCGAGAAATCATTATTCCTCCTTGGCAAAAGGATTGTTAACAGCAAGAAGTCCCCCCCCTTCAGACACCATCAAGTCCTCCTTTTGATCAACAACAAACTTAAACCCAAGTGGGTCCCGCATGAGGGCGATGAGAGGGTGATTAACCTTCTCTGTAATGCAACCTAGGTTTCAATCAAGCTTCCCCTGCTTTGTGGGATTTGGGGGGTCCCGTGGGCACTAGTCCCCTTCTGTTGTACCTTTGTTTCTTAATTTAATTCAAGTCCGGGAGAGTAGGCTATTGCCAAACTTCCTTTACATTTAAAAAAATAAATAAATAAATAAATAAAAAAACTTCTTCAAGAAGTTTTCTTCCAAGATAGTCAATAAGATATTTTTGTTCGACAAACTTGAGTTTCACGAATTAGAGATAAACGCACCCTAAATAGTGAAACACTGTTTCTTTTGGATAAGGAAGAAAAAAATCCTTCTCCTCAATGCTTGTTGGGGTAGTTAGTGAATCCAAATTATATTATTCCACATAGATTTAATTGGATGTAATCAACCAAAAGCATGGATTACGGGATATTGAAACACTCAACCATAAATTAATATTATGTTTCGATGGTATGAGATTTATCTGCAAGGTTGATGACATTAAATTCGATAAATGTAGATGTACACACATAATAGAAACTCCCTTCTACCTTTTGATATGAAGTGATCCTTTGACCCCTTCAATATGTGCATGACTGACCTGAAGAAATATCTTAACCGTAACTTCTTTGTCGTGACCAAAGTTGTTGGCTTATAGGTCAAAGGGTAAGACACAAAGAAGTATTTAAAGAATTGTCAGAACATATTCTGTCCGTACTTGAATTGTCAATGTAAAGGAATTTGGTTTATGTAGTACCACAATTATGTGGTTGGATCATCTCATCTCGTTTGTCTTCCAAAATGGTCATAGCTTGTCATTCCTAATGTAGATCTATCATGTACGCACCACTGATATTCCTTCTCCCTAGACTCAAAGGAAATCCTCGATCATATATTATTGAGGATATCTTCAAGAAGATCCCTCCCAGTGATAGATATGAGTAAAAAATCTCTATAAAAACTCCACAAATGGAAGGATAAGGATCACAGATCTTAGAGCACCTCTAGAAGATACTTCGGAAACTACAAAGCTCATTGAATTTGAGGCAAGTTCCAACCCCCTTTTAAATGGATTAAAAGAAAAAGTAACAAAAGTGGTAATTTCATGCATGTTAGACTTATTAACTAATCTTTAAACTTACTTCATCCTCACAATAGGTTTCTAAATTTGTGTGAGGATAATAACTTAATGAACCTTCAGACGTTTCATTTTTAGCTATTTGTGTGAGGATAATAACTTAATGAACCTTGAAACTTAATGAACATTCAGACGTTTCATTTTTAGCTATAAGCTAGATAAACCCATTAAGATTTTCTTTTTATCCAGCCAGTGATGATATTGTGAGGACTAGGAGAATCTAGTAAATCTTAGAGAAGGAATCAAAACATGAAAGTAAGGTAACTCATGAGGAAGGAGGGAAATTGTGATGTTCCATTTAACTTTAAAAAGTATGGAATTGAGGAAAGATTTGTGCTAAAATTGAAACCATAGAGGGAAAAGGAAATTTTTTGTTGACATAAACAATAAAAGCTTCAAGTTTTATTCTAGAAGCATATAATGTTAGGCAAGGAGAAGTACCTCAACAGCCTGCAAATGCGTTCGGATCAAACATCTGTGGGGATATGTGCCACGACTATGATCACATAGCCATAGAGTGCCCTACTGTTTCAAGGTAAGTTACAAAGAGGCCCCTACCCGGGAGATTTTGCACATATTACAATAGACCCAACAATATTGAGGGCTATTCCTATCAAAATCTTGCATGCGGATATCAGGTACTTGTCCTATATGGGGTTTCCCACTCAAAGTGAACCTTCAATGCCTATAATAGAGAAGAAAGATAGTCCTATCAAAGAAGTTCCCAAGAGCAAGCTGATGCCTGTACTAGACAAGTATCACAAGATGGAAAACCTACAACTGCACCTCTTCAACATTTGATATGTGGAGGGAATGGCCAGGTAGAAAAAATCAATCCAGTGAAAAGAGGCCAGTTGGGTACAGCCCTCTTGTAGCTATTGAAGTGGGAAAGGAAATTATAATGAAGATTGCGCACCAAAGAGAGCTTATAGTGGCAAAGGAAAAGAGCTTATTGAATCATCCAACTATGTGGAAGTAAAAGAACAACGTATTATCAAGGTTCAAGAACCCAAGCTGCTAAGGAAGGACCAAGTCCATTAACCCGCTTTATAGAAGCAGAGATGTTCAAGAGTACTAAGGAAGATCTCAACTTACAGGTGGTTTTGAGAGCGTAAGAATATACAAAGAACGATATGGAAATGAATGAAACATGAATAGTGAGTGATCTGGCTCATAAGCAATCTGAGTTAGAAATGGTAGGAGTAGGCAATAACCTAGAACTAAGAATATTAGTACAAGAAGTAGAAGAAAATTTGTTACCTCCAATGATGGGGAAATTTATGCCAAGAGTTGTGCTAGTCCCCTATATTTTCCATATAGGGATATGCAAGAATTATAATCCTCGTCTCCCTTACGAGCAAAAGAAAAACATGCCCTCTCCATTCCTTAATACTACCGTTCCAAGAGTCTCATGCTTCTCTTGTCTCTTATAACATGGCCCTAGACTACCACACCCTCTTGTAGTGACCTAAAACATTAGTCGAGAGGCCCCCTTTCATCATCGAAGTACAGAGGAAAATAGAACGCCCCTTATGGTCTTCCACCTAACCATTGCGTGATTCAGGAACTATTTATCTATGATTGTAAGTTGATGCATGAGTATATCCAATTGTAACAATTTTCATCCATGGAAAGTTCAAAAAATACGCATGGTCGGGAATGACATAACACATACAACCAACTTATTCCCATAATGAAAATGCTTCAGATAGAAAAAGGAAACGAATCAACATGAAATGAATAATGTGAATTGTTAAAACGATACTGAACTACACTCACTATTTGTTGTTGATGGAAATGATGATGGAATTTTTTCAATGAGGAAAAATGATGATAGATTCATTCAAATCTTTAAAAACAAATTACTCTTTCTAATCTTCATATCAACTATAAGTTGGCCTTAAGAATACTGGTTATCTACAATGTAAAAACGAGAACTCAGAACCAAAGAATTAGTTTCCAATGCACATCTTTGCAAAAATGCAAGCCCATGAGCAACATGATTCATGATGTGATTCCCTCATAACAATGCCAAAGTGTTTGATTTTGGACGGAAATTTGGTGTTCACTTCGAGTGCAAAAAACAAAATCTTTTGATATCTTAGAGAGCTATGGAATCATTGTACAACTTGAAAGACTACTTGTGTTACACAAATATGAAGGAAACTAAATAAGCAGACTTTTGTATATAATTGATTTCCATACAGAATGGGCACTTTGATAGTGATTTTGGGACAATTGGTAGCTTGCTCAAAGTTTCTCCTATTGAACTTTTCCAACTTACTTGTTTGGTTGGGGGCAAGACACCCAATTTTCTTCTCTTTTGAGGGATTACAAATCACTAGTGCGTTTCCACCTACTACATGTACCTAAGATCTCGAGTTGCATGATATCTTTTATTCTATTTAGTCTTGTTATTCATACCTATTAATCTTTAGTTGGTAGACTTCTCATATCATTTATATATTCTTTTATTGTTTTCATTGTGCAACTGCTCTTTTATTCACAAGTATATTAGAAATTTTGTCCAATTTAGTCATAAGGCACAATAGAGAGATCCCTTGATAGCGCCCCCAATTCTACACTTGTTTTTTATTTTCAGGGAAGGCTTAAAAACAATATTGGTTGAATCATCTTGAGAATTTATTTTGTATTAGTTAAAACATAAGTCAAAGAGAAGGCCTCAACTTGATTATCATGATAAATTTCCTACCACTATTAGACATCACTCTATAGAGACCATTAAATGTGTGTGTGGGATGAGGGCTAACGTTAATGTAAATCCAGTGGGATGTCTAAGGTTTCGATATGATCCCAATATCCTTTGGTCCTGTGTTCGGTGTCTTCAGTGCTCCTAGCTTTCCAATGGCCAAACAGACTGGAGCACACAGTAGCATCAACTATAGTGATAATAGCCTTTTGATTCCTAAGAGGAGTAGTACATCTAGTCTGATGTTTTTCCAAGTGTTGTTTTGCACTTGTACGTACATAGTTTAATTATAATTAACTCTCAGACATTTGCATTGTCCATTGCGTTAACTTCAATGGGCCTTCACACCGCTAATCTCACATCCGCATTTGTGACACCTTCATTGAAGTGCAAACCCAAGATTTCCATATCATTTGCTCATGAAAAATGGACAATTCAAAAATATGAGTGGCAACAATTATGATACAACAAGATAGTGTAACGAAGGAGATTCTAAGAAGTGTTTTGGTAGGCAAAGTATATTGGCACTATATAAGTAAATCTTTCGCAACTAAGAACACCATCATATATCAAGTCATAGAGCATTATACAAGATAAGAGAGATTCATCATGCACCAGACACACAAAGATACAGGCAGGGATAGAAGCACACATATGCATAGAGTTAATCGAAAGGATATAGGAACACTAAGTCACATCAAAGGAGAACAAAATAAGAGAGATTCTTCATGCACCAGGCACACAAACATACAGGCAGAGACAGAAGCACACATATGCATAGAGTTAATCGAAAGGATATAGGAACACTAAGTCACAACAAAGGAGAAAAAAAACATGTTCTCTTTTTATTTGGACCTAAACATCATGAAATCAAGCAAAAAATGGTCCATTTCACAACCTTTAGTGAAAACCACTTGTCTCTTGCTCATAAACAATAGAAAAAAATTATATAACCTAAGAAGTTTGAAGTAGATAGAATAATTTTCTTGGGGCCAAGAAAAGCAACTTCAGGATCAAGTACCCCACATCATAACCTTTGACTCTAAAAAAAAGAAATTCAGGATAAATAATAATAAGTGAAACCTCTTCATTTACTTTTTAAATCTCTACAAGCACAGATGATAAGAGTCTAAATGCTATTCAAAATTTGCACTACATGAGATGGAACAAAATTTAATGTTTTTCATAGGGCAATTCAGATAATAATCATGTCATTGTCTCGTACAAACATTGAGAGTAGGTTTTCTACATACCATATTGAATACCACAAAGCATTTTCTAACTAACATTTCAAAAAGATGACCTTAAACAACCATAAATGTTAAACAATATCCACACATTGATCAAATAAGAAAGCTCAACATAGGAAAAGATAAGGATAATTAGAAACAAACACTTAGCATTGTATTACTATTAAATTGATTTTTAAGGTTAAGATATTGTTTACAAAAATAAAAAGCTTCTACAATAGAGGTTGATCATATGTTTCCTCGGCTTCATGCATAATATCATCTTTTGGAGCTTCTGAACTCGTAACCTTTTTAATGATTCAAAACACTATCTGGGTTTGCACTTTGATGAACGGGACAAAGTACAAACTAGTGAAGTATAATAAGGTTGGATCTAATGACATCCCTGGCTAATTCACAGTTTCTGGATGTGCGATCTAGGCACAAACATGTGAACTAGGTGGATTCAAATTACTAGTCCATTTCTAGGCATAACTGGTGCATGGGCTTAGTAATTAAGGTGGGATTCTTATCCCTCGCAAGACTTTGGGAATTCTTGATTCACCTGAATTTGTTTTGGAGAACTTGAAGTTTGGTTGTCCCATACATCTAACTTTAGATGTCTGTACAATAGTTTACTTTTATCTAACAATTACTTGATTTTTTCACCCGACTAGAGGACTACTTTGTCCCAATGAGTCGAAAAAATCCTATGTAAACTGTAGGAGAAAGTTTACCATTTCGATGGAATCAACCATACTAACTTCACCAATTCAAATTCAAAAATGAAAATTTGTCCAACTTAGGACACTTTTCTCAAAGACTTTTAACTGAAAGTTCTTGGGAATTGTCAATCTGATGAGCAATTCCTAACTTCCCTATTCTAGAGTATACTAGACTCCAGGAAATCATTTATGCTATAACTTGAAGCAAACTCAAATGATTAAGTCCACTTAGACTTATCATCTTTTGAAGATTGAAAAGGTTCTTGTACATAACATCTATCTAGGATGTTCAAGTTAGTTATTTTATTCTAACCGGCTAACCCTGGTCTTTTGCAAAAGGAATCAGATACCATATCTGAGCCAATTCCAAAAGATTTGGAAAGCGGAAAGAAATAACTAAGACTCTGTACAACCAATTCAAACTTCGAATATACATAAACTTGTTATGAGTCAAAGACTAGATGACTAAGGACTTCAACTTTTCAAAGATCTATTTCAACAAGATATTGAAGCATTGTTTTTATCTTTAAGAGAAATAAGCTAGTTTCTCAAAAAGATTCAAAGCAAATCAAAAACATCATCCAAGCACAAGATACTAGTGTGGTAACCAACATCAGTGTGTCGACCCACTGAGGTTCTATCGATGAGTTTAGTTTTCAAATAATGCTTCACTTGAGACTAAGTTCATGTCACATTCAGTCTTTTCGACTCCTAATCGTGAATGCAATTCTTGTGCATTTCTTTGAGTCTAAAAGAGTGAATTTATCAAGTTACACTAGGAACTTGATACTTGACTTAGTCAATTGAATCTTTAGTTGAAAAGATCAACTCAAAGTCAAAGTCCAACTTCTTCAAGAAATTTATCAAATATTTCTGATCAATAACACTTAAGCTTGAAGTGTTCTAAGAAGATCTTGGAAGTTACTTACTTCATATCTTCAATTTCCTTGATCTTGAAGTCATCTTGAAGTATCGTAAGATACTACTTTCATCCTTTACGAATCAACTTTTTCTTGAAGTCCTAATTCCCTTGAGGATGAAACCTAATTTCAAAATCCAAACTAGGACTAAAAGATAATTATCATCCCACCGTCTGATGTCCCATACCATCTTTCCTATATCAATCTGAGTATAAAATCTGGTGTCCCATACCACCCTATTTTATATTCACATTAATGTGTGGGTGATTCTTATCCTAAAGTCTAAACATCTCTTGATAGAGTACCTTATCTCTTCAATTCTTTTACGAGAATTTAGAAGTTCCAGGTATTACCTCTAACTAGATTTTCTAGGTTTTGATTCCTTCACATGATCGTCTCACAATCATGTGCTTTACCTTGGGAACTTGAAAACCTCTTAACAGAATATCAATTCTCCTTTGCTAGGGTTTTCAAATGAAAACCAATCAAAATTCCAAGTACTTGAATTTTCATAGATTCAAGTTCAATTGGATTATTCTTGACCAATTTTGTAGTGACAAGAGCTTTTGACTTCTTGTCTTTAGATTCCTTTGTTTACTATTGCTTTAGGTACCTACCCCGGGGACTTTATTTAGGAATCTCTTTAGTGCTTAAGTCTTAAGCATCCGCTCATGCTTTCTGGATTTGTACCAAAATCCCTTTAAGGATAGGTAAACACTGATGTTTTACCTTCCACAGACTTAATTACCATTTTCACGGTTGCAGACTACATTCTTGGAATTTCTTACTCTGTTCAGACTTGGAACAACTTACTCTTTTTCACAGTTTTCCATCAAATAAATGGAACCTGAGTGAATAATTCCCAAAAGGAATTTTATTGCCAATACTTTGGGCAATCTACAGGGTAGTTCCAATCGCATGTTCTTGGACAATCATGGCCAAGCTTGATCAAGTCTTGTTGATCATGCGATAATAATAAAGACTTTATCTTTATCTTTTAAGATCTCTTTAAACTATCTTTAAGCTTCTTTGCTTACCTTGGCAGGATTTTTAGAGATCTTTCTCAAGTCCAAGCGTACACTTATGCCTCTCAGATTCCAAAGCTAAGAATCTTTGATATACCTTTAGGTTATATCACAAATAGGACTTGAAATACCACTTCTAGTGGTTTGGGATGTCCGGGAACTACTTACTTATTGTTTAAAGAGTATAAAGAATTTCATTCTCAATACTTGAAAGAATGCCATTTCTTCAAAGACTTGAGATTCCTTCTAAGGAATAACTTGAGCAAATGATTCATCTTGGAATCTTTTGCAATATTAACAGAACATTTGAAAGAAATTCTTTCAAATAATATCCAAAAAATTTACAGATTCAATTGTATTCATTTCCTGAGTATCAAACTAGAGACAAAATATCACATTTTGGAGATGGTTTCCCATGCCACTATGAAAGTTTCAGTTGAACTTTCATTTATGTGATATCGACTTCTATTCTTGAGTTGATACAAAACTCATTATTATTGGTCAATCTTCAGATGTTACTAGAGTCCTTTAAACATATTTCACCAATCAAAATTATGTTTAAAGTCCAAGCATCTATTGATGATTGATCCAATAGTAATGTTACTGTGAACACAACTTTGAACTTTATAACTTGTTTAGGAGAAGTTCATAGATTTAAGATCCATTTCTTGGAACTTTCTACTCCTAAATGAAAAGTTCACACTTGCTTCAAGTCTTTAGGAACTTATATTATTTCCTAAAGACTGCTTAGCTAGTTGCATCATTTACCAGAGATGCAACTATAGAACCTAACATCCTTTTATTGACGTCAAGGATCAATTGATGTTGAGGTTTAACCTTTGATTTCCATCACCCCTTGGGATGAAATCAAATGAAAATTTATAAAAGATTGGTACCTTTATATCTTGGCAAAACATTTATATCCTAAAGAGGTTTTGCCTGCATCATTCCTTGGACCTATCATATAATATGAATTTATGTGTATTTTGGGAAGAGTTCATGAATCAATTAAGATCCTCTACTTGGAACATCTACCTTCCCAAAAATAAATTCATCTTAAACATGGTAGGAGAATGATCTCACATGAAATAGAAGGCTTGACTATTTCATATCTCAATTCCAAAAAGTTACTTACCGAGGTTTCATCATGAGATACAAATCTTGAAACCACAAAGAAACTTCTTTAAACTTTCGAAATCTTATAAATAGAAGAGTACTCAAGGAACTTGGAAATATAGTTGATGTTCTCATCCAACCTTGGGATGCTTGAGAAGTTACATAAAGTATGTAACTAATCAAGTAAAGCTTATCCGCATGACTTTCTAAGTACATCCAGGACTTAGGGTCATCATACATCACAAAAGAGTTTGCAAGTAATTAAATTTTCTTGGTTATCAAGAAAATTTATTACTTAACTTTCTCCTAGTGCCTACTTATACCTAGCAAGACATCTATCATACTTAATTGTCATTAAGTATTTGTCTTTGATAGAAGAGTATCAACTTGGGAAGAAATCGACTAATTACTTTTGCAAACTAGAACTAGTATGTCTTTGCAACTAACTAGTCCTTGGTCTTCCCTAATGTCAAACTGCGAGCTTTATAAAGTAAGCTAAATACTAAGAGAGTACATTCTCATATCTACTTGCAAACAGCATTCCATTCTATCATGCAAATGCATGTATCTACATGCAAAAGCATATGCTCACATGCGTATGCATGCATGTTCTTTGCATGCCCAAAAAATAATACAACAATCATGCATGAGCTTGATGCACGATTTTTTCTTGTACTAAGAATGTATATCATGCAATCCTGATGCATGTATATCCTTTCCTTTGTCCTAATGCACTATGATATAAAAACATACCCTTGAGGTGCAATAGAAAACTTACTCAATGGAAAGGAAATATGTATTTAAACTACCAAAATACATTCTTTGATGCACAAGGATCTTTTTGAAATCAAGTCTTTCCTTAATGCAAACTAATGCTTGGAATGAGAAATGGATTAATTCATTATTCTAATCTAGATTTAATCAATTGAAATCTTGGCTATTTCAATGTGCATCTAGGATTAAGTGTAGAATAATGAAAACAAGATAAATCAAGCATTAAGGCCAAGCAAAAACTGGAAAATACTTAGCTCCACATAGAGCTACGTCCTTCCCTTGATCCTCTGAAAGAGCTTTTCTCTAAAGTCTTTGGTCTGAATTCAAAGCTGGTTTGACTTGGATCACCAAAGGCCTCCGGATCTTCACTCCATAGCTCCACTTCCTTCAGGCTTTGCTCAAACTTTAACTTTCCTTGCTTGTTTCTTTGACTAAAAGCAGAATACTTCTCGGGTTCGGCCTGCAACAACTGATTTGGCTCCTTGGATGGATGAGAGTTGGGCTTGCACTTCAGCTCTGTTTACTGGTTTAGTAGAGTTTGCTCTGAATTTATAGGCAAGGAACACTCGTGGGCAACGTGGCTACGTGAATATGCTCCCAAGGAACCCGTCTGGGTTCGTTCCCTAGTAGGCACAGCGGGCAGAGAAAGCTACGTTTAGTTTTGTTCCTTTCGGAGATCTTCTGCAACGCTGGGTTTAAAAACAACACAAATCTCTGCAGACTTCTGGGCGTGAACGCCCGTCGACGTTATGGATAGGTGAGTGTCCTCTAGTTGGGGGGGCGGGGGTTCGAATCTCTTCTGCTTCACCGGAGAATATACAATTTTGGATCTACAAATTGAGATCTTCTCCAGCGCCGACTCTGATCACTAACATCTGCTGCGGATATATCTTCACGCGGTCGATGATGCTCTTGTGGATAGAGCAGCGCACTCCAATCGGTGGGACGGGGGTTCGATTCCCTCGCCAAACACAGCAGAGATAACCTTCTTCTTTTGGTACTCTTTGCTCTAAGCTAAACCATGAAGATGATTGCGACACGCATCTCTAGACAGGCGGGAGCAGAATTCGAAAAAGAGATTATGCACGCCAAAAGTTCACGAGCAAGATGATGAAGATGAGAGCTATGGAGAATGCTCTGATACCAATGCAATAGAACGAAGATTACGACCACCACATGCTTGAGAGATGACTCTCCTCCCAACCAAATGCCTCTATATATAGCTCTCTCCAGGGGACTACCTTCTTGGGCAGGTGAATGCTAATCATCCAAGTGTCAGCCATGTAACTACATGTGCGCCAAGTGTCCAGTGGATGCTTCTAGAAGGTTCTAGAGCTCTTTGGGCAAAATACTCTTCCCATGTACCGCATGGGGATTGAACCCAAGACCTCCTCCTTCACACCCTTGATTCTTAACCATTAGGCTAAGTGGATCACTTGTTCACAAGAGCACAAGACCTCCTAGTAAGTCTAAAACTCAAGATCTTTGGTCATACACACGGATGACCAAACGGTGTCCGATTTCAGATCTGTCTGAACCGGCCAGACCCTTGGATCATAGACTTACTTTATTACACTTGATATAAGACCAGAAGACAACAAAATGTTGAGAGACTTCAATGTTGAAATATCGGATAGTGTAGTCAATATTTCACTCAAGTATTATCTACATGCCATAAAATGCTCACGTTTTCCTTAATTTGGTATTTCTTATATTGAATTTATGTTTCTTAAATTCTAGGCTCCTTCTGCAACAATGTGAGGAAGCAGTTTCAAGAAAAGGTTTCATCATAGATCCTCTTGTGACTCAATGCTTTTTGTATAAGAAGGGAGATGTAAAATTCTTTCTTAAGAATTTTACAGAAGGGGTAGAATATATTATCTACCCCTATATTGAAAAGTAAGTATTCATCTTCATTTTAATATGTAACATTCTTTTTAATAGAGAAGTTATTTTTACAATATGCCACTCATTGTCAGGGGCCACACGAGTCTTATTATCATTGACTTCAATGAACATCAAGCACTTTTCATGAATGCCCTCCAATCACAACATGGAAATTGCAAAGTGTAAGCCTTGCCTTACATTTTGGTGTTCTATTTTAAAGCTTTGCCATCCATTTTGAATTCAAGTTAACATTGCAATGCTACTAAGCTTCTTAAAATGCATATTGATCACAATTTTCCTGGTATTCCTAAATTTAATGAAGAAAAAAGGTTTGGATACATTCAAATACATGTGCCATTACAGAAAGATAGCACCGCATGTGGCTGGAGAGTGATTGCAAATGCACTAAGGTTCTTGGAAAGAAGGTTTTGCAGTCCTGAGTTAAACTTGTCAGACTACCTAGATGCATGGATCATCTTGATCAGGGTGAGAGCAATAAATGCCATTATGAAACATGCAATATGCCCTTATGAACCAGACTCACCTCCACCACCACCACTAGATAAAAACAAGTTTGAAGAAAAGAAGAAAGGGTTTCCTGTTCAGTCCCCATTGAAGCATGGGCCAGAGAATAAGAGTAGAGCTCAGGGCTCCAAAAAGGGCCACAAGCAGCATAGAGGTCAGGGCTCCAAAAAGGAAAGAAAAGAAGGGTGAAACATCATAATTTTTTAATGTAACATTGTAATCTTATGTGTAATCAACATATGTTGGAAGATTTATCTATGTACAAATTGTATGTAATTATGCTAGTCTTCATCTGGAAGATGGTCATTGTAACTATATTTATATGCCTTAAGTAATATAATGTTCAATTCATCCTCTTGACAACTAAGCAAAATTGACTTCATTGCATGGTTCAAGCATCATGAAAATGTCTATTTTGTGTTTTTGCTTTATTCTTGTGGAAAAGTTAAATGTGAGGAGGATAGAGAAGGTTTAATGAGACGACCGATACAAGCGATAGGAGCAATCAGAGAATTTCAGATGGCCCGTATCGCTTGTATCAGTCGTGTCATTTTCCATTTTGTCATACCATCCTTTCAAGGAAACTATGCATAAGATGAGTTCACATGGAAAGTGGTATTGCTCATCAATCAAATCTTAATGCAAAATTCACATTTTGAAGCATGTTTCGATAGTTTGTAATATACAACTAATTCAATCGATAAGGACAATCCGAGAATCTCGTATCTCCCTAGTCGCTTGAATCGATCGTCTTCTCTAATCTCATCTACACTATAATATGACTAAAATTCATGCTCTAGATATTTTGAATATCAGTTGACTTGGAATTTGCACCAAGTTCTCCAACCTCTTTAGCATTCCTAGTTATGTAGATAGAGAGAGGTAGACAAACAGATAGATAAATAGATAGATAGATAGATAGATAGATAGATAGATAGGCCGATGGATAGATAGATAGATAGATAGATAGATAGATAGATAGATAGATAGATAGATAGATAGATAGATAGATAGATAGATAGATAGATAGATAGATAGTTCTCATGCATACCTAATGTGCACCTTGGATGGGCTCAAATGCTTAAATTGAAACTAGTTATTGAAAAGTAAAAGTATTGTTCATCTAGAATTTACTCATATGCAAGTTTTTGTATAATCATTGCACCATTGAAACCTCATCAAAATGTTGAAATTAAACCAATAAATGCCAATATGAATATAGTCCATAGAAAGTCATAATTGAAGTGATGTAATGAGTCACATTCTTAATTATCATCCTGCAAAGAAAAATCAATGGAAGTATGGAAAAAGGTTCTAAAAAGGGAGATATATTATGTAAGAATCTCTTGGCTTATATTCCTGAGTCACCTAGAATTTACTCATGCAAGTTCCTATATAATCATTTCACAATAGAAGAAACTTCATCATAATCTTGAAATTAAACAAAAAAATGCCAATATGAATATAGTCCATAAACAGACATAATTGAAGTGATGTAATCAGTCACATTCTTAGTCACCATCCTGCAAACAAAAATCAACGGAAGTATGAAAAAAAATTCTTAAAGAAGAAGATAAATTATGTAAGAATGTCTTGGTTTCTATTCAATCAACTTTTTTTAGACTTGTTACAGTCTTATGGGTTGGAACTTGATCACCCTAGGTGGCAGGCAAGTTATGCAAGATAATGTTTTCTCTGATGTAATGTTAACTATTGCATCATCAATTGAGAATCTGAACTCTAATGATACCTCATCAAGGTATTCTAGCAGCTCCCTTACATTTTTTAGTTTCTAATTTGCAGTGACAATTATTTTCCTAGATTGAAAATCTAGATGAATCAGTACTTCCAACTCAAATTTTGGACAACTCTCCTCTAAGTCCAAGGCTATCAAGAGTCCAGGCTTTCTTTTCCACCTTATGTAGTCATATCCTAAAATCAGAGATTGTTGAGATATTTGATATGAGATTGAAAGAGAATTTGGACTAACTTTACATAAAATGATGTCACCTAGCTTCTTAACTTCTTTGCTATCCCATTTCCAACCTAAAACATCATCAATATCTGAAATATAGACTCTCCTATTCAACCACATTGATTTTGTTTTCTGTAATAACATTTTTTTAAAGCATGCTACAAAAACGTGAATATTCAGAGACCATTGAATCTTTACCCTTCTCAAAATTTGGCTTGCCAACAGTGCCTTTTGGATGTCAAATTTCATTTTGCATAGAAAACTTGAAACTGTTGAATGATCAAGAGCATCCCAATCTAGTGAAGAGATGCAAGGAGCAGGCAAATGTACAAGATTTGCATCAGAGTTCCTCCCTAATGGCACCTAATAATCTGCAAAATGGACAAATAACCCTATGCTATTGAAAAATTGAACAGATTTGTCTGCATACATAAGTTCTGCATATTCCTTATGAAGAACTTTGAATGTTCCTATTAAACATTCAGCATGTTTGCACTCCACAATATTGGAAGGAAAAATATCTGCAATACAAAAACATATATGTTGTTATACAAAAACAACTGAAATGATAGAAGAGCATTGTAAAACTTCACTTACAATATGAAGGGAATTGCAGAAGATTTTCTAGAATAAGATCCTTAGCGTTGTACACATGTTGTACTCTTGCAAAACAACTGCATCTCTTCAATTTGAACCTGAGAATACATCCTCTCCAATGGTTTCTTATGTCGTCTCTTTTAGCACGCTATCGTAGTGTTTTGAGCCATCAACATTGCGCATCGTCTTTTCAGACCACACAAAAAATGGGATAGCACCATGTAAAGGGCTGAAGGGCGGCTATTCGAACTGGAAGGGAATTCTTTCCTTGATCTCGAAAGGGAAAGCCTCATCGAAGGCTCATATTTCTTTTTCTTTTTAGCATGTTTCTTTGTTAAGAAAAAGAAAAGGCAAGAAAACGTGCAGCTCACGGTGAGAAAAGGGAGGAGAAGAAGGATTGGCCTTATGTTGGGAATTAGAGGGAAGAGGAGATAGAGTGCTGCAGAACAGGAAACGAAGAGATGGAAGCTTCACAATCGTAAAGAGGCCTATCATTGAGACTTCTTCTACTGATTTTCAATGTTTATTCGCTTTACTGGTTGTATAGCACATGTGCAGTACTTTGTGCTCTCTCATTTGGATTTTGATGATCCACATGCACAAGGAGCGAATTTTCTAGATTTGAGACAAGGAGAGGTTGCTGTTGAAAGTGATCAGATAGCTATGCTGAAAGGGCAAGGCTGTTTGGAAAAGGGGAGACACATCATCAAGATTTGGGCCTCTTGGGATTTGAAGGAGGATCATATAGAAGGAATTCAAATGAAGCGAGCTGATATATATCAGGGCATAGAGACATACTATGGGGGTCTACTCTCTTTGACAGGGATCTGCATATTAGAAGACCTTCACTTGGATGGGACAATGGGGCAATTGGCAATCATTTCACCTATAGTCTTCCCATGTAGCAACTCTGCGTACATATTAGGAACTTCAGCTACCCGCTACCTTACCAGCTGAGTTATGAACATCAAAGGATTCTAGGGGGTGAGGGAAGCATTTGCCAGGGATTGTTCCCATGAATGAAGGATGAAAGTTGAAGGCAAGCTGGACCTATTACAGGCTTGGAGTTCTGTGAGGAGGTTCCTTGGATACAGAGGTAAGGCTCGTGAAGAAGAAAAGAAACATTAGGAGGTGCGTCTGAAGAGGAATGCGATGGCTGAAAAGGAGGAAGACCATCAATTGATCATGGGAAAGTCTTCTTCTGATCTCTTTTAGTTGGCAGCAAGCATCAACCAGGTGTGTGAAGATAACAGGAACTCTACTTCGATAATTTTTGGGCGCATGCTTTTTCATACCAAAGACCTATGCACATGCAGTTCTTCTGATAACACCATGCTCATATGGGCTACATCTACATTAGGCTTGGATGTAGGAGGCCCTCGTGAATTGGATTAGCAGAGAAGAGCATCAAAGGCAAAAGCGATTCTAGAGTGAAAGGTTGAAGTTTCTTTGCACACATAGTTGGTTTGTAAATCTCACATCTTTTGAGAGGAAGATACGCAAGGGACAAACTGGAAGAAGCTCCACAAAGGGGATGAGAAGACGATGATCAAAAGCTAGAATTGGCCAAATGTCTTCAAATGTGTAAGGTTATTGATTGGTGGTGTGCTCATGAATAACGGAGGATCAACAGATGAAGTGCTAGTTCAAACATCTTTGACTGAGGCTTGTTTAAAATATAAGACTTGAAGGAGGCTCAAGTTAGCACCACGTGAAGACAGAGGAGAGTTCTCTGGTCATTTTCTTTTTAGGAGCATAAAAGAATTCAAGTGCTGAAGAGATGGAGCTGTTGTTGGCACTGCTGCTCAAACTAAAGAGAAACCTTAGCAACTAATCTGACAGTGGTTCCTATCGTTTCTGGGAGCATCACCTACAGACAAAGATCAAATGAACAACTCCTAGATTGCCAGAAACGGTGGTGCTAGATCTATTGAGGATATGCTAGAACTTTGAAGAGTGTTCTTTAGCATCAAGGATGAAGAACTTAAAAGTTAGCAGATCTGGCATGAGGCGTCAGGACATCTATCAACCGTTGGAGCTTCAAGGATTCAAGTTTATGTATGACTTCTTAGTGGGGCAAAGGATGGGACGTGCTTCATATCGTTGAAGAGATTCGGAGTCTTATGCTACGCCTTGTTCACTCATCTTCAATCAAATGTTCAATAGCAAAATGTTCTGTTAGCGCCATCACTGGATTCTTCTATTGAGTCCAATGCAATTCACTGGATGGTTATTCTGATGTATGAATACTACAATGAAGTGGCTCATTATTTTGGAAAGGCTGGAGAAGCACTTTTGGTTTTTGAAACTGAGGACTTGGCAAATGAAGCATTTCAATAATTCAAGGATAGTTGTTTTATTATATGAGGAATTTTATCATCTGGTTGAATAAGTATTTCATGATTATCTTGCCAAATATATTATGAATGTAGTGTAAGCTTCAGAATACAAACAAATAGTGCCTTGCCAATAACAGTGGCTCTATTCAAAAGTGAAATCAAAGTAGAGTGATATGTTGAGCTGTGCAAATCATAGGATGTCATCAGATGTTTCCTACTTCCTTTGATGGATGCTTATGCTAAATCGTGGCTGGGTGATCCCTTTATCCGGGCTGATTCTCAAGTTTTTTTTCTGTTCCTCAATTCGAAGTGCAAAAAGGTTATTTCATAACTTACTGTAATGATTTGCTCTTTGAGAAAGTTTCAGTCAGGCCTTAACAAACTGTGGTATACTTCTTTTCTTTAATGAATTCAAATCATGTGCCTGAGAGCAAGTATTTATGCCAATAGATTAAGTGAAAGCGGATGCTGAAAAACTAATGTTTTGAGTTTTTTTTGGTTTCTTTAAAACTGCCCTTTTTGCTAAATATATTCTCCACCTTTGGTACACGACTTTCTATTGTGTTCTCTTACAATGAATGGAGCTCAGGTTGAGATGACATAAATTGGCTAGATGAGATTATGTCTTTCCCATGACAGAGAAATGATGTCTTATAAGGTTACTTGTGGTACAGTGACAGTGTGGACGATTCTATCTAAGTTTCCTTGATTTCTGTTTGTTGTCTTATTTCTCCATATTAAGTGAACTTGATATATCTGAATCAAGCAAGGTTTTCTGTTCCCGAATATAAATATAAGTTTAGTAACGAGTATCTACGTACTTGAGATTTATTCTGAGAACATAATGGAAAAACATAGTTTTATGTACCCACTCTCGGCTATGGCTCTAGTTCAACAGAATTGAGTGGTGAGAATGAGGCTGCAGATTTAATTCGTGTAAGAAACCAAATACTTTCAATGTTGACCACGTATGTAGTTCTTTGCTTGAATATCTCTTCTTGTCATTACATGAAATTTAAGCTATAGAAAGGGGGATCTCAAGGGAATTTTTTTCTGATTAGATCAAATCTCTTTTGAACCATACGCATAAAAAGCATTGCTAAACAAATGCCTCTTCTAAGGCTTAGAACGTACATTCCACACGATATGAAAGGGACCTTTGTGTTTAGACTTTGAAAGAGAGTTAAGTCAAATTTCCGAAATATCGCTTATGTGATCTGGGAGCTTTTTTTTCTACATAAATAGTCTAACTATCCCAATGCAAGCAGCTATGATCACACATTTCTAAGTGTCCTCAAACACGCACTCTATGTGCACCCTTAAGCGCACAAGAACCCGACCACATGAGTGAACTCGACGTGAAACGCATAAGGGGATGGATTTTTACTTTGAGTGTACTTTGAGCTTACTTTGAGATTGATCTTGAGATGATTTGACCATTAGAGTCAGAGACTTAAGGATGAAAGTTTGAGGGCTCGAGTGTCGAGTTTGACTAGGACTTTGATTTTGATCAAGATTTGTCTATGATGGAGGCCTCAGGCTTAGATTCGAGAACCTTAAGCACTTTGATTCAAGTGTTGGCTGAATCTCAGAGGATTGCCACAAGTAGTGATGGAGTGATGAGAGCCCTAGAGGTGATTTCAAAAGAGCATGGATTCTTTAATGGCTGAGATGTAACCAAGTTCTTGCAAATTTATGATACCAAAATGGACTTTTATGGAGTATCTGCTTCTATGAAGCTTAGTGAATTTGCAAGGATGGTAATGCTTTCAAGAACTCTAATCACTCAAGTGCAAGTACAAAGAAATTACATTTACGAAACAACCTAAGGGAAAAGAATTTAAATCAAGCGGCCAAACTCAAGTACGATAAAACCTAAGTGTTCCTTGTGACGAAGATTGATTGGACAAGAAGTGACATCCTAAGAAAATTAAAAAGAACAAGTGATTAATACAAATTGATTCGCAATGAGGTTGTACTTGGGAAAATTGGGGCTATTCAATTAGGCATATGAACCTTAGATCAGGATGACACCTAAGGAGAGATAGACGGAGTCTGAGGTCCTCTGAAGCGAGTGTCAATCATACTGCTCGGTCTTGGGCCTAGTAGTTAAGCCATTATTCACACTACCCTAGCTCTGAGACTAGTGAATCAGAGATGTCTCAAGGTATGGAGAGACCCACAAGAAGTTCATGCGTGCCATACTTACAAAGGATCGAAGGTCCTTACAAGACGCAACTCGAATACCTTAGGACCAACCGATTAGGTGCATGCATCTATGAGGATGGCCTAGGAAGATCTGTGGTCCAGATCAAAAACCTAGATCAACCCATTGGACTAGAACATCTAGCAGTCAAGTTTGAAAATGGAGCATACCTAGACAAAGAAGGAACCATATACGTAGTTACCAACCATCGAGATAGGACAGACGAATTTTGTAATGTGATCCTAAAAATGGACATAGGAGACCTAGAGCAAGGAAACATAGGTGGAGAGCCTAAAACCCCTCGAGGCAAATCAGCCCTCACTAGAATTATCAAACTAGAGTGGGTTCCCCAGGACAATAAGAGCATAGATCTGCTCTTAAATCGAGAGACTGACGAAGCTTTTTGGAGGTATAAGCCAGATCAACCGAATGAGGTAGGAACGATTACAATCTATGAGTTCAAAGATCCTGATAGCCCAAGCAAAATGACCTATTTAGACAATACTTTAGAAAGGATCTTTGTGATCATAGAGCATGGTAGGCATGCCTACACTTGGAAGGGTGAATTTATTTTTACCCAGCCAAGATCTAATGTCTCGTATGGTCACAAAGGAGTTGGAACATCCCAAGCTCATGGAGCTCAAAGGGACAGAAGTAGAGACAGGCCAAAGGTAAGTTTTGCCAACCCCTTGGGAAGAGAAAGGATGAGAGCAGAGACAGATAGAGTGGAAACTGAGAGACCTAGAACCCTAAGAAACCAAAGAAATGCTGATGATTTTCCTGTGCCAAGGCCTAGAGAACACACTAGAACCTTGACGCCAACCCAGCTGGTTAAGTCCATGAAGAACTACTTCGATGGCACTGGAGACCCATACGATCATGTGGCCAAGTTTAGGCAAGTCTTGAGAGGTGAACAAGTGGAGGACCTATTCATGCAATACAATGCCTTTGGTCTAACCCTTAGGAACACAACCCTTACATGGTTTTAACCACTAAATGAGAGACAGTTCAGGAGCATAGAACAACTTCTAGAGGCTTTCATTACTGAATTCTCTAAGAGTGGCATAAGGCATAATACTTCCTCACTGATTCATAGATTCAAGCAGACACCTCAAGAGACTGTTAGACTTGTAGGAAGAAGGTTTAGGCAATATCTAGAGAGATGTCCTGATCCTAAGTTACCCACACTAGCCAAACAAGTGGCTTTATTCCTAGATGGACTGTTGAGTACAAAGTTGAGATCATATGTGTACTTGAAGGACCCTAGAACCATAGAAGAGTGTGTATGTATGTGCATCGACATAGGGGAGGAATTGGAAATTTCAAAAATCTATAGAGATTCAGATAGTTCTACTAGCCTCACTTCCACGCAATCCACATCTATTGAGGAACTCGCTAAGAAAGTAGCTCAGAAGTTAGGAGTCTCAAGCAAACAAATACCAAGGTTTGCCCCAGTGAAAAGATGCTATACTTGTGGAGGTGACCATATGGCGAATGTATGTCCCATTATGGCTCAACCCCAAGCAAATCCTAGTAGCCAGTACTCCACCATAGAATGGAGATACAGTAATCACACCGCACAAGATTGCCCATACAATAAGCAAGCGGTTAGGCAAACCTACCCTCAGCCATACCCTCAACAAGGAAGATACCAGAACCAGTACCCACCACAGCAATATGGAAGACCCCAACAACCCTATCAGCAACCCTACCAAACCAAGCAAAGGCCTCAGCGTGTGTTAGCTAAGCCACCTCCAACCCCAGCCACTGTGATTCTAGTAAAGTACACAGCTGCAGAAGAGAACCTGAATAGAGTTATAGTGCCAGTAACACCATTGCTTTCGGAAAGTGACCTGAGTGATCATAGTTTTGAATCTAGTCACATGGATAGTCCACAGGCTTACTACATGCAGTCACCTGAGCATAATGAGTCATATTACTCTGAAGATCCGAGTGAACCTAGTTGGGAGCCAGAGTATGCAAATGTCATGTGCACAAACCCCAACTCTAGACCTCAACCTAGGCAGGTAAGGCCCCCATTTCCTAGAGGGTCGTGCTATCAATGTCAAGGAGATCACCTCATTCGTGATTGCCCTATGTCAGCACCTACACAACCCCAATCTCTGACAATTCAAGGATTTTGTCAAGATTGCGGAAAGGAACATCTCTTACGAGACTACCCAAAGAACCCCAATAATATGCCAAAAATCACTCCCATCAACGTTATTGGGTTAGTAGTAGATTTAACAGGAAGTGTGACTTCCACTGCCCCTGTGCAAGTGGTCACTAGAGCTTAGGCTTTGCAGCAAAACCAGGGTGTAGGCCAAGAAAAGGGTTCGGAGGTTAGTGAAACTGAGAGTGTAGCCAAGAAACAGACGAGAGCCTAGAAAGATAGTCGGGAAAGGATGAAAAGACAATGGTCTAAGAAGATGAGCGAATTAGAAGAAAGCATAAGAGAAACTAAAGCCAAAATTGTTGAACTCACCTCTCAAACAAACTCTCACATACCACCACCACCTTCATCCCTATCAACACCAAATCCATCACCCTCCAACCCACCTCATACCATTCCACCACTCCCTAGAGTAGGATCAATATTAACTGACCCCACTCTAGAGGACATAAACATGATGCTTAAAGCATATCAGGCCAGAATCCAGGAAGGGCCAAACGTTATAGATCATGACAAATGTTATCCTAGAGCTGATTTAGAGATAGAGAGACCCAAGCTTTGTGCTGGCATTGGCTCAAACCATGTTTGAAGCAAGTCGCCTCTTCCACTACTCTTGCTCAGCTAAGGCAGACTTGCACTTTGATGGACTGTTGGAGAAGTTAAAGAGCATAATTGCAAGATCTAGCAAGGAAGCCACCTCCCAAAGTAAGGTCAAGGCAAGTGAAAGAATAAGCATTCCCCCCATGAAGCTTATGTTCCTAACTCCGCAGAACCAGACACATCTTCTTCTATGAATCGGTACTCACTAGAATTCGTGCAAGAGATTCAAGAGGAAAAATGGGCAAAAGAGAGTGAAGTCCCTCCTCCCATTGAACTTGTGGATGACGCGCATGATCAATTCCCACAAGACATTCCTTCTAGTTATGGAGAGCAGGAGAGTACCCAATCTCATGAGAGATTAGACTTTGAGTCTAATTCCTTACAGGAATTGCCCCATTTCACAAGCCCATGTGAAGCCAAGTCTACTTGTATGAGGGCACCCATAGTCATGGTAAGAAATGAAGACTCGATCATACCTAGGAATACGGAGGTAGTGAAGAACACTAAAGTGCAGTGCAATCTCACTTTAGAAGAGCTACTCAAGGTTAGGCAAGAGTTATGGAAACATCTAGCCAATCAAGAGCTAGAAGTAGAAAAACCTTGTTCCCAGGTAGGATCTCATAGAACAGTGCCTAAAATACCCTTGGACAAGATAGGAGACATGAGTCAAGGAGAAGAAGGGAACACCTATCTTCCCATTACCCATCAGGGGTACACAACCAAGGCAATTCTAGTCTCAGGTGTAGGAGTGGCAATTGCTACCTCTTCCCTATGGAAGCATTGGGGCAAGCAAGCACTCAGGCCAACGAGAATGAAATTGCAGATGGCTGATGGTCACATTAAAAGACCCTTAGGACTGCTAGAAGGAATAACTCTCACTACATGTGGTGTGGAGTTTTAACATACTTTTTCCATATGTGACTTTAGCAAAAATCATGCCTATGAGATGATTTTGGGAAGACCATTTATGCAACAGTTGCGAGTGGTACAAGATTGGGGAACCAAATCTTTGTATTTGCAACACTTAGGTGTTAAAACCAAAGTTAATCTCAAGGATTACTCTCATAGAGATGTCCCTCCCATCCAATGGAATCCCATCCATAGAGCCAAAGATGATACTGAGTCACTGCATTCTATAGGATCAGGATCCTCATGGATGCATGAAGACACTCACTTGTGGATGTGTAAGTAGTAGTAGAAGAATAGAAGAGGGAAAAAGCCAGAGAGGTAGGTGCGAAGGAAACTCATAGATCAATTCAAGACCCAGCCTATGCACCTGTAGTATTTCCTGATGAAGAATTTGAACCTCACGGTTGGGCGAAAATTCTAGCAACAATGGATGTAGCCATCAATGAAGAACAATGGACACCCCACTGTGAGAAGGATGGCTATGACATTTGAGTCTTGTCCATAGAGCCAATCATGGGAGATTCAGTTCTCGAAGAATATGAACCTCACACTGATGCATTCGAGGATGCAAGTGACTCTGATCTAGAGTATATTATTATGGACCCCCCTTTTGCATCAGATGAGGAATATTTTTACGAAGTAGAATTTCACCCTCAAAGACATGAAGAGCTTACAAATGAGGTGAGATTAGCCACACAAGTAACTTGCAAGAGTGAAGGCAAGAAGACGAAGAAGAAAGAAGTCACACCGGAGGAAGAAGAATCTTTGTTTCCTATGAGATAGATGATAGGCGAGTCATGATAATAATGCCTAAGCGGGAATCTCAAGTAGGAGAGGCCTTTGATAACAAAGAAACCACGAAGAAAATAGTGGTAGCCATAGAAGAAGGAGAAGAGAGATGCACTTACGTAGGACATGACCTGATAGAAGAAGAAGAGCACGAGCTGATAACTTTGCTAAGAGAATAGAGAGATGTATTCACTTGGAGCTACACGGATGTGAAAGGTGTAGACCCTGACATATGCTCACACACTATCCCCATGACCTCAGAGGCTAGACCCTCTAAGCAAAAGCCATACACATATAATGATAATTATGCTGCCAAGATCAAAGAAGAGATAGATCGCTTGGTTGAAGTTGGATTCATCTATGAAATTGAGCACACTGAGTGGGTATCCCCCATCGTAGTTGTGCCCAAGAAGAATGGAAAGCTACATGTATGCATTAATTTGAAGAAGGTTAATGAAGCCACCATTCGAGATTATGGACTTTTAACCAATTTTGAGTGGACTGATGAATGTGAGAATTCCTTCAATGAACTTCAATGATGATTATGTTCAGCACCAATCTTGACAGGAATAAGCCCTTTCATGTTCATGTGGATGCATCCAATTATGCTATTGAGTGTGTACTTGCACAACCTACGGGTGAAGGTAATATGGATCTTCCAATTGCCTATGCTAGTAGATAGTTGAATCCAGCTGAACGAAATTATACGACCACCGGACGAGAAGGATTAAGCATGGTATATGCGGTTAAAAAGTTTAGACACTATTTGCTTGCAAATAAGTTTAAGTTTTTTATTGATCATCGGGCACTGTTGTACTTGGTAAACAAGCCATGCAACATAGGCAGATTAGTATGGTTTCTCTTACTAATGGAATATGACTTTGAGGTGGTGGTGAGGAAAGGCAAGACTCATTTGAGAGACCATCTATCTAGGCTCACATCTAGAGAGGCCCCACAAGGAGTATCATATAACCTTCATGATGCTTACTTGTTTAATTTGGAAGTCATGCCCGAGTTGGCCAAAAAATTAGTGCCAGTATTGACATACGGACCCAAACACCCAGTAATAAACACTCAAGATAGGGAGCTAGTAAAATCCCAGAAGTGCCATATTATGGCAGGGAGTATGTACAAGCATACAGAACAGGAATATTAGCTTGTTGTGTGGAGCAGGATGAGTACGCTAGATGGTTGCAATTAGCACATGTAGGTGCATTAGAGCAACACTACTCTAAGCAACGAACTTTATAGACAGTAAGGAGATTCAGAGTGCACTGGCCAACTATGGAAGTAGATGTCCATAAGTTGTGTAAGGAATGCCCAGTCTGTCGTATTAGTCCACCGGTGGAGCATGCTACACTGTACCAAGTGTCTTTAATACCAGATTGGAGTGAACCATTGGTAGCCTTCTTGAGGGCGAAAACATTCTCCCAAGATATGACATTGGCCAGACAAAGAAGTCTAGAACAAAAAGCCCTAGATTACTCACTCATTGGTGATAATTTGTACAAGTGTGGAAAAGATGGATATCTAAGGCCATGTGTCCATGAAAGTGAGTATCTCAAGATCTTGGAAGATGCTCACCAAGGTGTAGCAGGAAGACACTTTGGTCCAGATTGTGTCATTAAGGCATTCTTATTTGCAGCCTTGTGGTGGCCAACCCTTCACATGGATGCACATACCTATGTGAAGCAGTGTGATGTTTGTCAGCGAACTCAATATCCTATGCGCAAAGATGAGATGCCTTTGAAACCTATGATGGGTGGACGCATATTCTCTAAGTGGGGATTAGACTTTCTAGGCCCTATTAATCCCCCAGCTAAGAGTTCCCATACAGAGTACATTATTGTGGCCACTGATTATCTAACCAAGTTGGTAGAAGTGAAAGCTACAACGAAGAACGACGCTCAAATCATAGCTAAGTTCTTATTTGAGAATGTGTTCACAAGATACGGGCTACCTATAGAGCTAGTAAGTGATAGAGGCACTCACTTCTTGAATGAAGTCATTGAAAATCTTCCTCAAGAGTTCTTGGTGATACACAAGAAGTCTACCCCCTATCATCCACAAGCCAATGGGCAAGCTGAAAGCACAAATAAGATTCTATGCAATGTGCTGACCAAGTTAGTGAATAATAAACGCTCGAATTGGGAGAAATGGCTACACCATGCTGTTTGGGCATACAGAGTTGCCTATAAAATGGTACTCCAAGCCTCACTATTTCAGATGGTGTTCGGTCAAAATGTAGTGCTACCTTTGGACTTTTTGATACTACATTGAAAGTAGCACAAGAGCATGATTGGACAAGCCATCAACTCTCCTCTAGAATCTTTGACCTTGAATAACTAGGTGAAACGAGATTAAGAGCTGCAGTTGGGATTTATGCAGCCAAGAAAAGACAAAAAGCATATTTTGACGCACATGTGAAGGATAAGGGCCTAAAAGCAAGAGACCTAGTCATAGTCTACACTTAGAAGCAACATGCACGGAAATTAGAGAAGAGAGGCTATGGAACAATGATTATCAATAGGATCTCCACAAGTGGAGCAGTTCAACTTGCCACTCTAGAAGGCGACATCCTACCAAGTTACATCAGTGGATGCAGAGTCAAGTTATATCAGGAACCCCTCACGGAGGAGATGTTAAATCGACTAAAGACTGCACAGAAGCACAAGGAAGAGGAAAAGCAAATTCAAGAAGAGGCACAAGCAGAAGCATTGGAACGCATCCAAAGAATGAAATTGAGAAGACAGGGTAGAGATCAGCCTAGGACAGGTGCATATGCAGATCCAAGATATCATGTGGCAATGTGCGAAGTCTCTGGTGTAAGTTCCCATAGAATAATTGACCGACGTCCTTTTGTAACTTTAGAGATAGGACAAGGAAATAGTGCAAGAATTGTACGAGCATTGATTGACTCAGGTGCAGCCATTAGTGCTGTTAAACTTTCTAACTGTCAAGAATTGAACTTAAGTGTCAATCCTATACAAGCATATCTTATAGGATTGGGAGGTGTGGAAACCCCTTGCATGGGCGAGGTGGAGCTTCCTCTCTCCATTCAAGATGTTCTCTTAACAGTTAAAGTGCTACTGTGTCAAGACGAGGATCTCACTGAGCCTCTAGTCTTGGGTCAAGACTAGATCTATGATCATGCAGTCAACCTAAACCTAAGAAGTGGACTTCTTCAAGTCTGGGTAAATTAGAATCGCATTGTAATCGAATTAGAAAATAAAGCACTCAGGGAACTAGGAAAGGCACCAACTCCTGGTCCTTCCAGGAGTACACATGAAGATGACGATGCTATTCTTGTCCAAAACTATGTGATGCAGAGGGATGATTGTCTCAACAAAGAAGTCAAGGATACGACGGAACTCCCTTCTTTTCCAAAGGCCATAGGGATACGGCAACCAAAGGTGGATCAAATGCAGGAGAAACAGATGACCTATGCTCAAAGCCAAAAGAAAGTATGAAGCACAATGTCTCAAACACCAAAACAAGTGTGGGTGCGGAAAGGCGACCAACCTGTTGCGGTCCAGTCACAACCACTGGTTCAACTTCATATTAGTGATCAACGACAAGACACTAATAAGAAGTCTTTCAAGGATTCTTCTACAAAAGTAAAGTCTATTTGGGTACCCAAGAAGTCGATGAAGGTTGACCCACAAACTAGACAAATTTGGGTGCCTAAGGCTTGCTTGCGAGCTCAAATAGCCACACATAAACCACAACATATACAACATAATTCACTCACACGAACAGCTAATTCCCACTCTCATTCGACACGCACAAACATCTATTCATCCATGAGCACGGGCAGAATCACTTGTAAATGGGTCCCTAAAAAGCCGCATTTCAAAGCAGACACTCTTATAAAGCCCTCTAGAGTCTCCACAAAGTCAAAACCAAAAGCCATCCACTGTGTTTGGCAGCCCAAAGCTTGTAATAAACCCCCCGACCCCTATTTGTAAATTCATCTCCACCTACTAATTGCATCATCCTCACACTACATCTTTCCATTTAGCTCATAGGACTATTCATTCACTAACTACACACACAATCACTGAGCACTCAGTGACCTACTAACCTATCACTAACCTCATGTTAATGTTGTAATGGGGACAAAAATTGTTCTATCTTGTCCATTACAATGTTAATACATGCTTCTATATTCTCACAGAACTAGCAAACAAGAAGTAGCATGGCAGAAGCAGCAGGAACCACTTCCCAAGCGGGGTCTAGTGCCCAAATAGGGGATATTGAAACTCTCCTCCTTGAATCACAATTCACCAAGAGGCCTCACGAACTCAGGGCGATGCATGTGCTTCTAATTCAGAACCCTCCGACGGGGCACACGTCAGAAGTTGGCAAACATGCACATTGGTTCAGCGATGTCGCATGTCCATTGGGTGAGGGCACCTACTTTTGGGAAGCAGAAATTGAATTTAATGGCAAATGGGGAAGATACCATTTCTTTACCCGTGAATTTGAGAAATATCAGGATGCAGGAGTAATGAAATTTGTATGGATGAAGGCAGGCTTGGACAGCTATTTTTGAGCACTCTTACCTAAGCCTGATTTTCTACGCTACTCCTACCTGATCAGCATGATCACCCCTAGTAGATCCAAAGGAGGAGATAGTACATTTGTACTCCCCTCTCTAACACCAAGCTATGAATTGAAAAGATTTAAACTTACACCCAATTTAGTATGGGAGGCCTTGGACATGAATGGTATACACATTCCCACGGAGAAAGAGACATTGATCCCCGAAAGAATGAAACACAAAGATCTTAACAAATTAAAGGATATGGTAGCTATGGCACCTACCATCACCCTCCACCTACGCACAATCATGCAACACTTCGCCTTTCCAGCTCAGGAGCACTTCACCATGCCACCCAAAAGAATTTGGTTTAGCTTGTACTTGGCGGAAAAAACAAAACCTCACAATCAATCTACCCCACTAGATCATAGACCAAATCCACTTAGCACATCAACGCTGGAATAAGAAACATAAGAATGTGCTTCATGGATGTTGCACGCTAACAAGGATCATTTACAGGTGCTTAGCTTATGATGTGCTTATTCAAAGAGAACTAGTGTGGTCCCGAGCCCAGGAATTCGAGGAGACGGCTATCAACAACAGGGCCACCATGGAAGAAAATGAGAGGAGGAGTCCAAATACCCTGTGCACAAGCAAGGGGTGCCACCCTCACACCAGAGGTGACACCACCTCAAACACGATGTGTCCGTCCATTTACGATTCGCTTACCTAGACAGAGCATAGAAGGACCCAATCTTGTTTTCCCTCCGATTCCATCTAACTTGGAGTTCCCACAGGGCTACACCCTGGATGATTTGACAAACGAAGAAATTGCCCGCATGATTAATGAGGCCAATCTTGAGACGGAAGCCGAACAGACCCGAGGACCACAACCAACCACGATGACTTCAGCTCCTACCCAACCTGAAGTAGTGGAAGTAGACGAAGATGAAGAAGAGACTGACGAAGAGGAGGTAGATGAGGAACACGACCAAGAGCATGAAGACACTTCCGAACTAGCGAGTGCCCCAACTTATACTACGCAGATAAAAAGATTGTATGAGACTATGAAAAGAGTATAGGAGCATCATAAACTGTCACCGGAAACAGGGAAGATGCTAATAAGTCAGATGTTGGGAGAAGGTGTTGACGACCAATTTATTCACTCTTTGAACCTTCATGCGGATGCGCTGGGCCTGGACAAAGCTATTCATTTGGCTCTTACTTATATTCATCGCTTTGAGAAACGAGTGCCTACCCATCCCATGTGCTCCGGCAAGCAAATTCACATAGATGAATCGGCACCAAGAGATACCACACAGACAAAAGAACATCAGGCAGCACCACCATCCCCACACTCCTCACCTCTCACTGCACAATTCACTTTGCCCCATGACACTACCACCCCAACGTCCACAATCACCACATATGTCATGGGAATTCCTCTCTCTCCTCACCCACCTCAACTCCTTGTCTATTAAACTCTCCCTTTCTCATAAGGGTAGAGCAAGCCTAGGTTTAGAATTTGAGGGTCTCTAGGCTTCCTCAATCATTTCTAAGGTCCTCAAATTGCACCCGAGTCATGAAGAACTCAGGGACCTTATCCAAAGCAGCTTACTTAGAGAGGTTGGCATGCTAGTTGATATTCAAACCCTCGATTACAACTTTTACCAAGTGGAACTCGAGTCTCTAGAGGTATCTACTCGAGTTCTTGCGTTATCCCCAATCGCATTTCTGAGCTGGCCACGTGCACGCATGTCCTTGGACACATGGATCTGATCCATCAATAGCTCTTCTTTAGCTTTCAATCCTCCGAAAGCACATGGATTTCTTATGATGGCCTACTTTCCTAGCCTCCACTATGAGCATCTTCCTTAATTGCCCCAAATGGGGGGATCTGTTGATATTTTATTGGAAATCTTAAAGTCCACATTTTTTATTGTGGCTAAGGTCATGGGCCCTCCATCAGTTATGATTCTTATCTCTAACCCTACATACTTACCATTGAATATTGAGCTCCCTTTCAAGCAAGTGGATGGTTTAGAAGGTCGAGTATTTGGGCCTGCCAAATTAGTGTTTTGCTTGTCACAAGGTTGGTCACCTTGTGAAGTCATGCCCTTTGAGGACCAGGCATCCATCTAGGTAGCACTCTTGGTAGAACCCACATAGCCTTCTATATTGGGATCTCGTCCTCCTTTCCCCTCCCCAAGTCCTCGATTTGGTCAATTTGGGACGAGGATGGACCCCTTCATCACCCTCATGCCTTGGCTGCTCCATTTGATCCCACTTCATCTACCAAAAGGTCATGGCAACCTATGTGGAGGTACCAAATGGGTCAATAGACTCAACACCTGGCTTGACAAGCTTTTGTTCCTATGGGGAATCATTTTAGTGCACTATAGGGCGATTCACTTGTAGTCCTAGATGTAGAGTTGGAGCAAGATCCCCCCTCTCATGTTCCCACTCCTCAAGTTTCCTCCCATGGGCCTTCTTCATCTCTAGGACCCCCAAGTGGCGTGATTCCTCACCCTCTTGCTCTTGACAATCTCTCTATAGTGACTTCTTGGTTAGCCAGATAGCCCATGTGAGGCAAAATCCTTCGTCATTTTATTCAAGAGAGTTAGCTCATTCTTTTCAGTCCCAGTCTTCAAGAGAGTTAGCTCATTCCTTATGTGATTGCAGACACTCGCACTCGGCCATGTTATATGTATATACATGAGGAGGAGCTCAGCCAATAGCATCCATGGGAATGAGGTGAGTCCACTTGGGTCAGACTTTGCAGGGTCCTCTTGGACCAATCAACTTCTTATCGAGGATGTTTGGATGCGGATTACTCCTCGTCCCAACCAACCTTGAAGATGGATCATTTAGCTACTACAATAGCCTGTTGGTTTGTCCTGACTCCATGAGGGTTCTTTCATGGAATGTTCAAGGATTGGGAGGTCCATAGTTTTGTGTTATAGAGCTCGGCTTGGATAGGAGCTCCATCAATACTTGGTCAGCGGCCCCATTGATATTCTGATGCTTCAAGAACATCATCTCTCCTACAGAGGGCTTTGATAGAGAGAGAGACAATCTTCCCTTTTTGTGTTTTGACAAACAGATTGGAGGGATTAATCTCTCTAGGATTGATTGCACTTATGTAAGTGATGTATTGGTTGATTGTGATGATATGACATGTATTGTGTGAGCTTCTACTTGTCTAAGCATGCCTATTGTTTGTCACCTTTTGGGAGGAAGCTACCAAGGGCATTATGTTTATTCACATTACTAAGCATATTTAGCTTGATAAGAGCCTAGCTGATGAGATTGCGGCGATTTGGTCTAAGTTTCCTTTGGAGGTGGGATCTTGGGCTCAATCCTTGGTGATTGGCATTTAGTAGATTAGCTTGCTTTAACATGAGGAGAGTGCTAGAAGGCTAACTCATCCCCAAGAGTTTGTGTGCAATCTCCAGAGGGGCATTGCCTCCGTCTGGCGACTCTCAGAGCATCATCCAAACTATGAGTGGAGTGGCTCACAACTTGCCTATGCACAACAAGGATTATGGGAGGCCAAAATTACGAGATCTACCTTTTCCGTCATAGACAATCTTCTCATTGGACTTAGGTTGGTGACCATGTTTTTAGTGCATTTTTCTCTCTAATCTAGTCTAGACATGTGCATAGTGAGATCAAAGAGCTCCATTGATAGATGGCACTATGGCTATGAAGCCTCAGGACCTACGAGATATTTCCACTCTTACTACACCTTGTTATCTATAGAGACTCCATCTAATACTTGGTAGGAGAGTAGATGCTACATCCTCTAGTATCTGTGGCATTCTGTGAGTGATGAGATGCAAGCTTTGCTTGTTGCCTTGTTTATTGATAGTGAGCTTCTTGATGCTTTCAGTGGTTTGGCTAGGGACAGTTGCCCTCATGAGGATAGTCTCTCTCCTAGTTTCTTTCTCCTCTACGAGGGGATCATTGGTGATGGGATCAGATTTGCCTTCCACGAGGTCATGAATAGGGATCAACCTCCCTCGTCTCTTGCTTCGGGTTTGATTTTTCTCATCCCCAAGGAGGGGAAGAACCTAGATGATATCAAGAAATATCATCTGATTACACTTCTCAATTCAACCTACCAAATTCTAGTGAAGCCTCTAAGTTTGAGATTGTAGCCATTGTTTGAAACATAAATTCACTCGAATCAGATGGGGTTTTTCAAGGGTTGTAGTATCCTTAACAACATCTTCCCTTTTAGGAGGTTGTCTCCCTTCCCCGGATATGCAATGAGATGCTTGCAGCTATACTATTGGACTTTGAGAATGCCTAGGATCAGATTGATTGGGATTTTCTTAAGGACACTATGTTGTATATGGGCTTCCTTGTTGGCTACATCCAGTGTCTAGCTCCCTTTTACCACTCTAGCCATAGTCAGGTTCTTATGGCCGGAGGCCAGGGGGAGAGATTAAGCATTTTGAGATTGGTTAGATAGGGTTGTTCTCTGGCTTCTACTCTGTTTCTTTTGTTTGTTGAGACCATGAGTGCTCCTCTCTCTTCTTGGGACACTAATTTACAGGGTATTAGGCTTCTTATCAAAGAATAAGCTCTATTGGATGGTGAGTTTCCTGATGATACCACCATTTACTTACAAGATGATGTGGCTAATATGGTTAGAATCTAGTATGATTTTAATAGATTTTGTGATGCCTCTAGTGTGAAATTAATTGGCAGAAGTCATGTGGCTTTTGGATTGGCACGGATGCTTGCCCTAATTGGCTCCCCTATGCTTAATTTTAGTGGATTTCCCCCTAGCAATATGGTTCCTTATCTGGGTTTCCATATTGGTCTTGAGGTCTCACCTAAGAAACAAGTCAAATAGGTTCTCTTGGTTGTTGTTTGTCACCTCTTGTTGGATCTTTTCGAGTTCTTGTATTAACCACACCTAGTGGCTAATCAAGAATTTTTTTCATCTAGAGGGGATGGCAGCCCCGCTGAAGCTAAGATTTCTTGGGCAAGTCTATTGTTTGTAGAATGCTTCAGAGCCCTGAGCCTTGGAAGGATTTTCTACATCATAGATTAGGCCTCTTTTCCCCTATTACTGTTAGGCCCTAACATCCTTAGATCATATGGATATTTGTTGAGATGAGACATGGTGCAAGTCAACCACCAACTGATGTTTTGGATAAATACTTGAAGTCAAAGGATGAAGAAAAGATCAACAAATGAAGGTTGAAGATAGAGCATATTCAGGAAATGAAGACTTGTATACATATGTATATTAATTTGTAGTTAGCTCACTTATACCTTTGTTATGGTCATGAGCTTGTACATATATGCCTATATATACAAGTAGAAAGTTGGCGCAAGTATGAGAGAGCATGAAATATGATGAATTAGAAGTTTTAAGATTCATTAGACACTTAAGAAGTGTAGAGAATCTCTCTCATCATTCAGATGTAAAATTTTTCAGAGAAGAAGAAAAATTGCACCCGATCTTTTGTTGAGTACTCCTTCTGTGTTTAATCTTTTGTGAAATGCTTTTGTACAAGTCTAAGTCTATAGTTGATTGACCTCTCTACGAGTTTTCAGATCCTAGTTGTGATCAAGTTGAGAGAATTGAGAGTAGGAACATTTACATGTGTAAATGTGAAGAAGTGAAGTTTGTAACAAGCGCAAATTTGATGCTAATGTTTTGGTGAGTTCTCCTTCCACACTGTAAAGTTTTAAGGAAACAAGCACTCATTCTTTAAGTTGGAAGGTAAGCTACCTATGGGTAAAAGCATTTGAATAAGCAGGTTGTAATTTGAGAGAAATATGCATTAAAAGTTATAGGTGTCAAAGTCAACTGTAGAGAAGTATAGTTTTAGACATAGGTGAATTGTTTGGATCATTTCTCAAGGTCAACTGAATTGTTTGAGATGACTTAACTTGGAGAAGGTGCACAATATTTAGACAGCACCTTGTGCAAGTTTCATAAAAAAACTTTACACATTTGGTTAGTCAATGAGTGAGTTATGTGCAACAGAGAAATGACTCTCTTCACAGACAGTTCAAAATTTTGATAATTTGATATTGGTCTTCCAAATTGGTAAAGGTTTTGCTTGATATAGAGATGCTCTAACATCAAGTATAACTTGCTCTTTTGGAGATTAACACTCTCCATCAGTGGTATCAAAGCAGGAATCATCAAAATAGAAGAAAGGAGGACCCCGACTGCTGCAGTCATATAGAAATCAACAGTTGAAGGTTCAAAAGCTGAAAGATTTAAGAGAAAGCTTGAGAAGGAGGCCAAAAGCTATCAAGAAGATCAAAAGGAACTTCATTCAAAGTAAAGGTACACTTATTCCTCATAGAGCTTAAAGAATTCAATACACAGGTGAAGAAAAAATGGGAGATTCTCTTCAGATAGAGAAACTGGCTAGAGAAAACTATCCAACTTGGTCAATGAGGATGGAAGCTCATCTCATGAGCAAAGATCTGATAGGTTACATCAGAGGTGAAGAAGAAAAACCACAATTCAGAGATCCTAGTGTTCCAACTAGGAATGAACTCTCAGATTTGAAGACTTGGATGAAGAAGGATGCTCAAGCAAGGAGCCTTATCTACGTGGGAGTTAATGCCTACTTGCTACCTCATATTAGAGGAATTAAAAGTGCAAGTGACATATGGAATGCTTTGGAGGAGCATTTCCAAAATACTACAAAGTCAAAGAAGGCATCCTTGTGGGCAGAGTTTACCACATTCAAGAAGAAGGCCTCTCATTCCATTTCTAATTATGTAACAAGGATGAAGGACATTGCAGATGCATTAGGAGCAGTTGATGGAGATATTGAGGAAGATAAATTGGTAAGGCAAATCCTAACAGGTTTGAGAGGAGATGAGAAATGAAAGCCATTCATTTTGTCTACTGAATTATCACTAGATCATTTCACTCCTGATTTAAATCAGTTGCTAGGACACATGCTAACTTTTGAGCAGGATGTTAAAGGTGATGGTGATAAGAGTGCATGTCAAGCAATGTACTCAAAGGATAAGAAGAAGAATAGCAAAGGCAAGCAACAAGTAAATGAAGAAGAAGGTACAACTAGTCAAGCCAACTTCCTAAGAGGAAGAGGAGGTGGCAAAGGTAGAGGTAGAGGCAAAAGCAATAAAGATGGAGCCAAAGCTTGCTGGATTTGTGGTAAGACAAATCATTTAGCTCATGATTCTTGGCATATTAATCACAATAATGGAGGATATAGTCAAAACTTTAATTCAAGAGGAAGAGGTGGTAGAAACCAAAGAGGTAATTTCAAAGGGAGATGTTACTTTGGAAGAAATGCAGGTAGAGGACTCCAACGTCAATCCTACAACAATACCTACTACAACTTTGCTTCAGATCAGAAAGAAGATTCAACCTTAATCATGAATGCAACTTGTGAAAGACAAAGTGAAGACCAAAGAGTCTTCTACATTGACTCAGGGTGTAGCAATCACCTGAGTGGTAATATAGCCTTGATGACTGATTTGGAAAATAAGGTAACTAATCATGTAGTTCACAGAAGTGATAATACAAAGCACAATGTGAAATCAATTGGATCAGTGAAGGCCAAGGATGGAAGTACTCTTCTGAGTAAGGTCTTATATGTTCCTACAATTCCAAAGAATCTGATAAGTGTAGGGAAAATTGTTTAAAAAGGTAATGAAGTAAGGTTCACTAATGATGGAGATTTTGTGTCACATTAATTCATTTCTTGTGGTGTTTCATACATCAACATAAAGTACCACTCAGGTTTTTGTAGTATTGGTATAGTGACTAAACAAGTACTTAGGGTTTCAAAAGCTTTATCACATGCATGATTCCATTCAAATTTAGTAATGCTCTGCAATATTAGTAAAGTTGTATACAAACTTCCTAAAATATCCACAATGTCCAATGAATGTTTGAAATTTTCTCACATTTGTTGGCTTCAGTAAAATCACTATGGCATTTATTTTCTCTTCATCCTTGGAGATGCCATTTTTAGATACTATGTGACCCAAGATCCCTCCTTGCATTCTAAAAAAAACACATTTTTCAACATTTAGACAAACTCGATAATTCCTACAGCTTTTTAGTATAGCTCTCAAGTCCTGTAAATGATCTCTCCTTCTCTTTGCTAAGATGCATAGGTCATCGACATAGATTTCCATCATTTGTCATAGAAAATTCTTAAACACATGACGCAACATCCTTTGCAATGTGGTTGGTGCATTTGTTAAGCCAAAGGGCATAACCCTAAATGCATACACACCCCATTCTATAGCAAAGTATATCTTATATTGATCTTCTAATGCAGTTGGAACTTGATTGTATCCCAAAAAGCCATCCAAAAAATTGTAGACCTCCTTCCAAGCCACTCTTTCTATCAGATCATCTATTATTTGGAATGAATAGCTATCTCTAATAGTTGCAACATTAACTTTTTTTCGATTTAAAAAAACCCTAGGTCAACAATTGGGGATGTCCATTGCGTACTCAATTTCATAAATGAAATCAGCAGCCAACAGTTTATCCATCTCTTCGTTAATCTTTGTAGATTATTTATCATTGTATGTATAATGCCTTTTTTTACTTGGTTTAGCATCTTGTTCTATATGTATCTGATGCACACAAATAATAGGATCTATTCCTTTGAGATCCTTGTAATTGTGGGCAAGTACATCTCTGATTCCCTTAACTAATTATTTTAATGGTTCTTCTTCCTCAGCTACCATATCAACTACTACTTCTATATTTTTCTCTTCTATGGCCTCTTGGATAAACACTATTTTTTTAGTTTCTCATTGATTGTCATAGGATTCTCCTCTTTTTTTTCCCTTATGGTTTCGATTTCAACATAAATATTTCCTCAATTTCATACTTTTTAAAGTTAAGTGGAACATAAGATTTCCCTCCTTTCTCATGAGTTACCTCACTTTCATGTGTTACTTCCTTCTCAAAATCTATTGGATTCTCCTCTTCCTTATGTTCTATTTTAATATACTTCCTTTAGATTTTATCCTTCACTACATGAGTTGCTCCCACATTTTCTAGATAAGAAGTTTTTCCCATTATTTTCTATCTTTGTGCTATTTTATTTGGATGCATTATCATTTTTGTCTACTATTATCATTCTTAGGGCTATGTGAAAGATATCATACGCTTCATTTTCAAATTTTATCCCCAAATTTTCTTCATTAGCTACATCTAATGTGGAAAAGATGTGAGTCCATCCAGATGGTTTCAAATCTTCATCATTAAATTCTTGAGGCACATACCTTTCATTCTCCAGAACTCTATCATTTTTTCAATCTTGTCTTCTCAAAAGAAATCTATTTGGGAGTTTTTTTTCTTGTTGGACCATATGCCCAAATTTGTGCTTGATTCTTATTTTGTTCAATCATCACTTCCACAGATTCATCTATAGAATCTCGTTCACTGTGCACATTATTCCATTCTCTTGGAGACATATCATGATAAGCCCCTCTCCTTAGATTCACTCTAGTTACATTACCTTGGTTCTATAGGTGAAACTAATCTTTATTATAGCCTTTGGTTTCTTCACACATTGACTCTTCTCTTACTTTTTCAGATGTGGTTTCACATGAGGATTTTGCTAAATCATTTTTTAAGTCATTTGACAAGACATTTTACATTCCTATTCATTCTCACCACTATTTTCAATGGTATTTCTTATTGTGTATTTGATCCACTTGTTTCTTCCTTATTCCCTTTTGTTTCTTCATATAGAAGATAACCATCCTTGTAATATTCTAACCTTTTCTCCATCACTTGCTTCCAAACCTTCTCATGCAAATTCTCTAGGTTGTTGGGTTTAATCTCTAAAGAATCCTTTTATAGCATTTTTTTCTATCATCTCAATGTTGTCTCTACACATGTGCATTTCTTTTGCTTTTGGTTTTGGCATTGGATATACTTGATCTTACTCTTCTGGTAGAGATCCTTTTATTCTAGCCTTATATGCTTCGATCAAAGTGTCTAGGTGTTTTAAAAGTTCCTTTGCTCATATAAGCTCATCCTTTTCTCTTGGCATATCATCAACACCTCCTCTTGATTTCTTTTGAATGCTTTCTTGTACGCTTTTTTTCAACTCTTCTACTTTCTTTTCCCAACTTGATTTTTGTTTTGCTCTTCTTCCTTTCCATGGTATTTTTTTTGTGCTTCTCTTCGATATCTCAAGTGCATCTCCCTCTTCTCCATCAATATTCCCCTTTTGATTTTTGGATTGATCTCTAATTACCACTTGTATAAGTGTTATTTCATCTTCATCACTACTAAAAGTTCATAAAATATTTTTAGTTTTCAAAGGTGCTTGATTGTTTGTATTTTGCCTATTTGGATCTTTTGGACAATGTCTAATTAGATGTTCTCTCCCACACTCCTTGCATACGCACTATCTAATCTAAAAGTAGGATCTTTTGGACAACCTCTCACAAAGTGCTCTCCACAACACCTTTAACACTTCACCTTTTGAAGAGCCTTGAATTGGGATCTTGGATTTGAAATGTTATTACTGGTTATGTACATGAATGTATCCATTTTCACTCTTTTATTTCCCAATTCTAAAGCTTGTACGTCAAGTTCTTTCTTATATACATGGTCCCAATTTGTATCCTCTAAATGATTACCTGAATGGATATTATAACCATCAAAATATTCTATGGTTGGAACTAAGAATCTTTCCAAATTTTCTTTTAATTATGTGTATTTTACGTGAACTACATTGGTTGGTATAGGTGGTTGTTGTTCTAACACAAGTCTAGCTTGATATGAAAATTCTCTTTCTCTCAATTGCACTGACTGATGTTGATACACCTTTTCTTTCATTGGTTGTTTGTTATAGAAACACTCATCCCTAGTATGATTTTTCCATTTCTTCTCTATGGTACAATACTTAAGTTTTCTTTTGTCCTGAAGGTGAGATGGTTTTTTATCATTGCACATATGAGTTTGGTCATTTTCTCCACACACATAATGTTTCTTTTTCTGTGTTGTTCTAGACAGTGACTATATTTCATTTGATAGTAGCTCCTAAAGCTTTTGCTATATCATGAGACAACTCTTGTGTAGTGGTATTTTACTCTCCCACTCACTCTTCTATTATATTCCACGTCAATTTCTTTTGTGATGCAAGAGTCTAAGTTTTCACTTCTTTTACAATTAACCATTGTTGTTAACTTAGCATTTCTCAATCCTTCAATGAACAATGACAAAAATATTCCTACTTGTAATAAAACATCTCCATGTTTTGAAGATATTGATGGAGAATCAAGTGGTTCTAAAAACAGTCTCAATGAGGAACTCGGATTTTCCTAGATGAAGAGTGTAAGAGTAAAATAGACACATGTAGATATAACAATAAGAAAAAGTGACCCAAGACCAAGAACAAGGGTCATAAAAATAGTTATCCATGAACCAACCACAAGGATATGGGGATTGAGAGCATCTTGAATATGTTTTCAGGTTGAAAAAGGCTTTGTATGGTCTTAAGAAAGCCCCTTATGCTTGGCATGCAAGGATTTCTCATTGTTAAACTTAAATTGGATTTTCATTGTGTGATGGAGATTGAAGAGAAATGAAGGTAGACCTCAAGAATGAGCAAGCATAAATGCTTTGCATGCAAAGGATTTCATGGGTATGGATTACCCCACCCTAAGATGAACTGAATACAAATCCTTATGAATGGATTATGCTACATAAACTTGAAAAATCATCTAGCTAGAGACAACCAACCATCAGCCCTTGGTTGGGTTAACGAGATGATAGTTATGGAAGACTAGAAACCAATTAACAATTGTTGGATTAATCATAGTGTAAGTATCTATAAGACTAGAAACCAATTAAATAGTATCTATAATCATCATGTAAGTATCATAGTTAGGGTAGACTAGAAACCAATTAACCACTTGTTGGAGTAATCATAGTGTAAGAATATGAGAAAGCCACAATGCCTTATTAGTTGCAACATACCCTTCCTATGTAGTGGCAACAATTATATATTCCTAAAGATAATATCTTCAAGGGATAGCATCGCTAGGAAACTGAAACATGTACCCTGATGTCGAAATTTGATTGTCTACACAACCATGATAATCAGAATCTCCATGACCAATCATTATAAAAGAGAAGAAAGCATTTCTTTTTAGTATGATTTTTTTCTTTATCTTTGGATTCTTATTTCCAATACTAAAAAGGGGGGATTTGAGATTTTCATTAGGCACATATTTAAGGTGATGCAATAGTTTCCTGACCCATGCTCCCACATTGACATTGGCCTTTTTGCTCTCTTATGTACTGTGAAGAGCAAAAGGATTTCCTTCCTTTTATTCTCTTTGGAGGGGGATGGCTCCACATGAGGCTATGAGGAACAACATATCCTTCCCAAAACTCCCTCAATGCAATGCTCTCACCTTAGCTATGAAGCTCAACAACAACTTCTTTTGCTTGAGGAATCAATATCCATGAAGAATAGGACCTCAACACAATCTGTACTTAGCTTAGCTAGTGAATCCTTCACATCCATCTTGGAGGCCATTATCGACCTTTGGGAAGCCTTGCAATTTTCTAAGGATTGGTCTTAAGATGTTTTCTTTTTGTGAAGATTGATTTTGACAAGAACTACGATCGCCTGGAGTGGGACTTCATTCTATAGTCCATGACGGATTTGGTATGCATGCCTCATTCATCAAGATGATCTCAATGCTAATAGGAAATGCCTTGGCATGTATTAAAATAAACAACCAACTCTCATATGTGATTAAAAGTTTGATTAGATAGGATTGCCCCCTAGCTAGCCTCGCTTTTTTTTAGGTATTGTCACTGATGGCCTCTACTGCATGGTTAAACACCATGCTCAGCTTGGGAAGATCGTGGGACTATTTCTTCCCCATAGCTAGAGCCCAATGTTATTGAGGCTCTTCATAGATGGCATGAACTCTTTTTTTTGAAATGGTAACACTAGCATTTCGACCTTCTTGCACTGCCTTAACATCTTCTGCATTACCTCTCGTTCTAGGTGTTGGGAGTGATGTAGGATGCACTCAAGAGATTGAGTTGATGCTGCAAAACCTGCTTCACACCAGCCCTCCTTTGATTCCAAATATGTTTGGTAGACTCTTTGAGCTTCTCAATGATACCAAGAAACCATATATGTGCTTTGCAAGTGTTATGAGTAATGGTCAAATCAAAACAGACTACTTGTGACTTCAAAAAACTGAAAAACTTGCTATTTTGGTAGTGACACCTGCTCAGTGTTATGCTCAGTATGACCATCACACTTACAATTGATCTAATTCCTTTTGGACATATTCAATTAGCTTAACAAGCTTCCTTTTGCAAGTGGAATGAGAGAAAATAACAAACCACACTCAGAGAAATAAGTTTAGCAAGTTCATAGTCACCCCCGACTTTTTAGGAACTCTGCAGACTCAGACCAGTGACTGATTCGATGGCGATTTCTCACAAATGGCTGAACCAAACCTCTTCAAACTTTGTAGACTTGAAGTAGACTTTGAGCTGAATCCAAGGCACTTTGAATCACTTGATTTGGAGTAGTAGATCCTGAGATATGCTCCTCTGAAGTTGACAGACTTAGAAATGTTCACTCAGACAAAACAGAGATGATGAATGTGAGTATATGTATTAGATCAAATGATTGTACATTCCCATTGGCCTGAAATGTGATGCCCAATGGTACTCAGAGGTGTAGGCTATGGTATAGCACTCACACACTCAAGAAATGATACAGATATGCCTCGGGAGAGTGGAGGAGTAACCGCGACTTTTCCTTTGGAGTTTTTTATAGAAGTTTATACATAATTTGAATTTGAATTCAAATTGAAGCTCCCTTAAATCTCTCATCTAAAAGTATGGAGATATTCTCTCTAATTACATCAATCAAATTTCCACGACTTTTGCAAGTAGGTGTGATTACATGATTGGTAAAGTCATATAGACTTTTACATGAGATAAATGGTAAGAACAATAAGACTAGGTTCCTATGGTTCTTGATTCTTGTTGATGTACCCTTCAAAGGATTCCAATTTAATCATCCAAGGTCCAAGCTTTATGTTGGGTCTTCAAGATATAAATCAAAGCCAAGTGTGAAGGCTTGATTTACACCAACAGCTCCCCCTCAAGCCAAACACTTGCTTGAGTCTTCATCTTTAGTCTTCAATGATATCCTGTAATCCAATCATGGATTTAAATCTGCATAACTTACTTCCATCCAATGCTTTGGTAAGCAAATCTGCACATTGAATGTTAGTAGAAACATAACTCAATTGAATCTCTTTGCTTAGTAATTTTTCCCTCACATAGTGGTAATGAACCTCTATGTGTTTTGTCCTAGCATGATAAATTGGATTAGCTGCAAGGTGAAGAGAACTTGTGTTATCACCAAATATGATTGGTGACCTTGTGAATAGGCCCAATTCTGAATACAAAAGCTTTAACCAGATAGCTTCTTGAGTGGCATTTGCTAGCCCTCTATACTCTGCCTCAGTAGATGACAAAGCTACTGTGGGTTGTTTCTTGGATGACCAAGAAATTGGTTTATCACCTGCAAAACATATGTAACCAGATGTGCTTCTCCTGTCATCCTTACAACCTGCCCAATCTACATCTGAGTATACCTTAATGTCAATATCTGATGTATAGGGAAAGTACAAACCATGATTTTGTGTTCCCTTTAGGTACTTCAATATCTTCTTTGCTGCCTCTAGATGAGGTACTCTTGGTTTGTGCATAAATTGACTAAGCACACTAACACCATATGCTATATCAATCCTGGTTAAGGTGGCATAATTAAGACTACCTACCATACTTTGGTAACCTGTAATATCTTGAAGTTCTTCCCCTTCATGAGCACTAAGTTTGTGGTTGATCTCCATAGGAGTGCTTGAGACTTTAGAATCCTGCAAACCAAACTTCTTGACCATATCTTGAATGTACTTCTTCTGGGTAATAAAGATACCTGAATTTGTGTAGACCAATTCAAGTCCTAGGAAGTACTTTAATAATCCAAGATCATTTATCTTGAATTCCTTCATCATTTGACCTTTGATGTGTCTAATTCCCTGAACATCATTTCCTGTAATAATGATGTCATCAACATAGACACAAAGATAGATTACCTCTGAATTGTTCCTCTTGATAAACAATGATGTATCTGCTTTACTCATTATGAATCCTTGGTCTTGGAGATAGGTTGTCAACCTGTAATTCCATGCTCTAGGTGCCTGCTTCAAACCATACAGAGCCTTCTTCAATTTGCAAACATGATTTACCTTATTTGGATCTTCATAGCCAGGTGCTTGTGACATGTAGACTTCTTCAGATATCCATCCATTCAAGAATGCATTCTTCACATCCAATTGATACATGTTCCAATTCTTGGATGCAGCTACACTCACCATAATTCTGATTGTTGGCATCTTTGCCACAGGAGAAAATGTCTCCTCATAATCAATGCCTTGGGTTTGTGCAAAACCCTTGGCTACCAACCTAGCTTTATACCTGTTTATTGTACCATCTGAATTCCTCTTGAGTTTGTAGATCCATCTGGACCCTATCACCTTCATAGACTCCTTCTTGGGTACCAAGTCCCAAGTATCACTCTCCTTGAGAGCATCCATTTCTTCATCCATTGCTTTCTTCCATTCTGGTTTGATGATTGCTTCTTCAAATGTACCTGGTTCTTCATTCAAGAGATCCTTTGCAAGATATACAGAATGCTTAGTTACAAGAGAAGTATCATACCCATATCTAATAGGTTTCTTACTTTCTCTCTGAGATCTCCTCATAGCTTGAGTTGAGGATTCTGGTATATCCTCTATCTTCTTCATCTTCATTTTCCCTTTCGATTTCCAAGCCTTGAACTCCTCAAGGTTAATGGTGTCTTCATCATCTGAGCTTGTGTCTTCTTTCTGGATTGGTTCTTCCTTGATAAGTTTGGGGAAATCTTCTTCCATGTCATAAGGTAAACTAACCTTCCTGCATTCATTTTCATACCATGAGTCATTCTCATCAAAGATGATATCTCTGCTTACCTTGAAGCCTTTGTTTGAGGGGTTGTAGAATCTGTATCCCTTCTGATTCAAATCATAGCCAATGAAGATACATTTTTTAGCTTTAGGGTCTAGCTTTCCCCTAACCTGTGAGGGAATATGCACATATGCAACACAACCAAAAATCTTGCAATGATCCAGAGATGGTCTCTTACCATGCCAAGCCTCATAGGGTGTCATTCCATCAAGTGATTTTGATGGCAACCTGTTAATTAAATATGTGGCAGTAGATACACTCTCTGCCCAAAGATAATTTGGCAATTTCTTTTCATTAAGCATAGACCTAGCTGTCTCTACAATGAGTCTATTCCTTCTTTCAGCTACCCCATTTTGTTCAGGTGAGTACCTTGTAGTAATCTCCCTCTTGATGCCTCTTTCCTGCAAGAAGTCTTCAAAGTCATTGGAGAAGTATTCTCCACCACCATCTGACCTTAGCCTCTTCAAATGTCTACCTGTTTGATTTTCAACTAGTGCAAGATACCTCTTGAAACAATTAAATACTTCATCTTTATGTTTCATGAAATATAAGACAGTCCACCTGCTATAGTCATCAATGAAGGACACATAGTACCTTGATCCAGATATGGATGGCTCCTTGCTAGGTCCCCAAACATCTGTATGCACCAATTCCAGATAATCTTCATGCATAAAACCTTTCTTGTTATATGGCAATCTGTGTGACTTACCAAATTGACAAGCTCCACACTTGTATATCATGTGTTGCTTGGATACATTAGGTATCCCAAGCACACATTGATCCCTACTCATTTGCTTTAAGGTCCTCTCTCCAATGTGACCTAATCTCTTGTGCCAAATCTCCAATTCTGATAGTGTTTGATCCTTATAGTTGTACAATGCAATATTCTTAGTGTCTTCAAGTTCAAAGGTAAACAATCTACCTGATTTTTCTCCCTTGGCTATCCTTCTGAATCCATGTCTTGGATCCTCCACATATGCACCATGTTGAGTAAACCTGACCTGTAGACCTTTTTCAACAATCTGACCTACACTCATTAGGTTCTTAGTGATTGTTGGAACATACAAGACTCTGCTCAATAGATTCTGATTACCATCACTAGTTTTGACATTACCAACTTTGACAACTGAATGTTTAGTGTCATCACCTGTTTGCACTTGATGCTTGCCTTTGGGTTCTTCCAAATCAGAAAGTAATGCAACATTGCCAGCTACATGATTAGAGCAACCTGAATCAATATAGAATAAGTGATCATCATTGATACCTGACTTAGAAGTCATATTCATGATCAATAGGGAGTCATCTTGCTCCTCTGCATAGTTGTTGTAGTCCTTCCTATTTCTGTATCCACTTTGATAGTTGCCATTGTGGTTGTAATTGTAATTGTTGTTGTATTGATGGTTGTATCCATTGTAGCCTTGAGATTGGTTGAATCTGCCTCTACCTTGAGAATATCCTCCTCTTTGGTGACCTCTTCCTCTTTGGTTCTTGTAATTTTTGTAGCACTCATCTGTAGTATGGTTAGACAAGCCACAAATATTGCATGGGGATTGATTGTAGGATCTCCCCCTACCTGACTTACCTCCTCTGCCCCTACCTCTTGAAGATCTACCTCTCCCTGCATAGTTTGCTTGGGAGGTAGTACCTTCTTCATCAACCTTCTTGCTTTTGCCTTTGTCTCTAACTTTCTTATCAGTATATAGGGCAGAGGGATTGTTACCTTTTGATTGCTCTCCATGCTTTGTAAGCTTTGCTTCATGTGTGAAGAGTTGTCCAATCAGAGTTGTTAAATCAGGTGCTTGGATGTCCATATATAAGTCCATGGCTGTGGTAAAGCTCTCCCACTTATCATCTGCTTTTAGTCCATTGATTACTTGTCTGACTATTTGTTCTTCCTCAATCTCCTCTCCAACACTTGCAAGTTGGTCTGCAATGTCTTTGACCTTGGTGACAAAATCTGAGACAGATTGCTTTGATTGCTTCCTAAGAGTGGTAAACTCAACCCATAGCTGATTCTTTCTGGCCCTTGTGCTTGATGAAAAATAAGTTGACAAGGTTTCCCAAGTCTCTTGGGAAGTTTTGCAATTCCTTATATGAGGTAAAAGGAAATCAGAAATAGAGTTTAGAAGATATGACCTTGCCAAAGCATCTTTTGCACACCATTGATTGAGTCTCTCTTGCTCATCCTTGGTGGGTAGGCCTCTAGCTTTGAATGAGGGCAATTCCTCATCTCCTGATATGAATCCAAACAAGCTCCTTCCTTGTAGATAGGTCTTCATCCTTAGAGACCAAGCTTGGTAGTTGTTCCTGTCTAATTTGTCAATGAAGGAAGGGAAACCATCACCCATGTTACCTTATATGCTCTGATACCATTGTTGGGAGTGATGTAGGATGCACTCAAGAGATTGAGTTGATGTTGCAAAACCTGCTTCACACCAGCCCTCCTTTGATTCCAGATATGTTTAGTAGACTCTTTGAGCTTCTCAATGATACCAAGAAACCATATATGTGCTTTGCAAGTGTTATGAGTAATGGTCAAATCAAAACAGACTACTTGTGACTTCAAAAAACTGAAAAACTTGCTATTTTGGTAGTGACACCTGCTCAGTGTTATGCTCAGTATGACCAGCACACTTACAATTGATCTAATTCCTTTTGGAAATATTCAATTAGCTTAACAAGCTTCCATTTGCAAGTGGAATGAGAGAAAATAACAAACCACACTCAGAGAAATAAGTTTAGCAAGTTCATAGTCACCCCCGACTTTTTAGGAACTCTGCAGACTCAGACCAGTGACTGATTCGATGGCGATTTCTCAAAAATGGCTGAACCAAACCTCTTCAAACTTTGTAGACTTGAAGTAGACTTTGAGCTGAATCCAATGCACTTTGAATCACTTGATTTGGAGTAGTAGATCCTGAGATATGCTCCTCTGAAGTTGACAGACTTAGAAATGTTCACTCAGAGAAAACAGAGATGATGAATGTGAGTATATGTATTAGATCAAATGATTGTACATTCCCATTGGCCTGAAATGTGATTCCCAATGGTACTCAGAGGTGTAGGCTATGGTATAGCACTCACACACTCAAGAAATGATACAGATATGCCTCGGGAGAGTGGAGGAGTAACCGCGACTTTTCCTTTGGAGTTTTTTATAGAAGTTTATACATAATTTGAATTTGAATTCAAATTGAAGCTCCCTTAAATCTCTCATCTAAAAGTATGGAGATATTCTCTCTAATTACATCAATCAAATTTCCACGACTTTTGCAAGTAGGTGTGATTACATGATTGGTAAAGTCATATAGACTTTTACATGAGATAAATGGTAAGAACAATAAGACTAGGTTCCTATGGTTCTTGATTCTTGTTGATGTACCCTTCAAAGGATTCCAATTTAATCATCCAAGGTCCAAGCTTTATGTTGGGTCTTCAAGATATAAATCAAAGCCAAGTGTGAAGGCTTGATTTACACCAACACTAGGACTAACAACTCTATATTAGGGGAAAAAATAAACACCACATTGTCCTTTTACATTAAGGATTGTGTAATAATGTTAGGCTATGATCTAAGGGTCAGACCGATTGAGATAGATCTCAAAATCAGACACCGTTTGGTCACCTGTCTGTATGATCAAAGATCTTGAGAGTAGACTTACGTAGCAAGTGATGTGCTCTTGTAAACAAATGATCCACTTAGCTTATTGGTTAAGTCTTAAGGGCGTGATGGAGGAGGACCTGGGCTCAACCCCCATGGGGTACATGGGAAGAGTATTTTCTCCAAAGAGCTCTAGTGCCTTCTAGAAGCATCCACTTGAGTTAACTCTAGTTAGCTAGGACACTTGGCACACATGATGATCTTTGCAGTTCCTTATACATGAGTGAATACTCCTCATTCACCGCATCACTTCTAAAGGGGGTTTGTTGATATATTTTTGTGGGAACTTTTTTCGCTCTTTAGGAGGGTTTTTTCCCTTGGTTTTTATATATGCCTATAGACCTAATGAGTCACTTAAATTTTTACATTCACTTGGTAATACATTCTATATTGTGTTGTGATCCAAACTTCTTCTCAACTACTCCTTATTTAACCTGCTATATTTCCATGCATTTAAGGTCTTTCATCTATATAATCTTTAATTTTTAGCACGTGTAATCCTTCTACTAGCAAGAGAAGCTACATTCATGCATAATCCATAAACACTCATGCTTTGAACGTAATGTGTAAGCCGATGCCAATCTCCCCATATATATGGGCTAAAAATGACATAAGAGTGACTTTAGAGTTCGGAGGTACATGCAAATCCTCTACAATAAAAAGACCATGACCAACACCAATGATAGTGGAGAAAGCAATCATATAGTGATTAACCCAAAAGTTAAAAACCTCTCCATCTAAATGAAGTGATCCTCTATGCCATCCTCCATATCTTCGTCTATCATATGTTTGTACTAAAGGATGATCATGAGCTGACAATGGATAATCTCCAACCATTTTAGTCTGCAAACCAGGAGGCAGAGAATTTCAAGGAACTTCTTGTAAGTGATAAATGGCATGTGTGTGACGTATATGAGGACTATTAGCATTATTAGTAGGAAACTTGTGTTGATATATTTAGTCACTAATGTGTGTGAACACACTAGGACTATTGGGGCACTTTTTTTATGTTATTTCCCCTGTCTTGTATATATTCCTATTACCCTAATGGGATACTAATCTTTGTATATTCTCTTGTAATACATTCAGTATTGTGTGTTGTGCTCCAAACTTCTTCTTTTTCCTTGTGATGTTTGCATGCTCTCACAGACCTCAAACTCCAAAAATTTGTATCAGAGTAGGTTGCTGCTTCATCATCGACACTTCTCCGATCAAAATTCCAAAAATCATGTTTTGATCTTGTTTGGGCCTCTGAGTGCATATTGTAGTGCTTATGTGGGCAATTTTGTCTTTTTGTGCCAATGATATATAAAGGTTTCGGTTCACTAGTATAAGCGTCTTGAAGTGTGTTATAGGTTAAGCAAAACTCGATAGGGTAGTTCTATTCAACTTTTTGAGATACAATTATTTTTCTACATTAGGGTATTTCTAGTTAGTGACCATGGTTGAAAGCAGTGATATATTCTGCATGTTCACTATTGAGGATAAGTTGGATGGTATCAATTACCCATTATGGGCTTATATGATGCATAAGGTATTGGTTGCAAAAGGACATTGGAATATTGTGCAAGGTGTTGAAAAACATCATATTACACCTATAAACACCATTGCTGAAGGTGATGCAAACGACGATGAATGTCAAAACTCTGTGCTCCCTATCATTGCCCCCAATTTTGAACTCTGACCTACACACATATCGAGGTAGCGATGGGATTTCCATCGGCCCAACCGCATGCTATTCCTTTCTTATCACTCTCTCTCCAAATGTCCATGAAAGATAGCTATACATAACTTCACACATGGGTGCCACTTGGTACTCATGTGTGTGCCCACCTCATAATAAATATAAGGGATGGTTCACCCCCTTTCTCATGACTAAAGAGTGATATCACATGTGACATTTCCTTCCCCTTAATTCCATTTTTTCCTCAAAATGGTATTGGAAGGTCTGGTAGAAAGAGAGAAATAATAGAAATAACACTCCCATTATATCCCCATGTGTCAAAAACACACCCAGTGGAAGAGTGCTTCGCACTATTATATGCAAACTCTACTATAGGTAAGTACTTTGCCCAATTAGTTTGCCTTTCATTCACATATGCCCAAAGCATATCCTCTAGGATTTTGTTAACCCTCTTTGTTTGCCCATCCGACTATGGATGCTTGGCCATACTCATGCTAAGTTTTGTATCCAACCTTCTGAAGATCTCTCTTCAGAAGTGGCTAGTAAACTTCCGATTGAGATCACAGACTATGTCTAAGGGAAGACCATATAAACGGTATATGTTCTCTACAAAAAGCCTAGCCAACTCTGGTGTCTTCACTATAGTACGTGTCAGAATAAACCTAGCCATTTTGGTTAACCTATCCATAATTACCCAGACCAAGTCGTGCCCTCTCTATGTCGTAGGTAATCCGACTATAAATTCTATGGAGATACTCTCCCACTTCCCATTAGGAATATCGAATGGGTAGAGTAGTCCTCCAATCCTCAACCTCTCAACTTGATTGAGCCAGCATTTGGTGCACTTAACAATATACTCTAAGATGTCCTTATGAAGTGCAGGCTAGTTAAACTGCCTCTTAAGAAGATCATAAGTCTTGTTAACTGTTGGGTGTCTCTCACTAGGTGTGTCATGACACTCATACAAAATATATCGTCTCATCTCAAGATTTCTAGGGACACACACCTTACCTTTATATAACAAATATCCATCATGGACACTGTAATTCGTCCACTTGAATCCTTCTTGAGTACCCATCGATACTCCATCCTCACCGGAAACCCGTATGTCAGGATCCCCATTCTCTATGGCTTCCCAAATCTCCAAATATGCAAGGTCAAGCCTACATTTTCCTCTAATGGACTCAAGTATCTCACTAGTGATATGAGTAAAACTCAATCCATTGAGCATAGGCATGTGGCTAAGTGAATCAGCCACTACATTAAACTTTCCCTTCCTATACCTAAGCTCATGATGAGACTGTGAAGGGTCTCTGCCCATCAGGCCTTATGACCTTTAAGGTCTATTTGATTATAGAGCCACTTAGTGCTCTCTTGATCAAACACTATCGTGACTTTGGCACCATATAAATAATGATGCCACTTCTTCAAAGCATGGACAATTGCATACAACTCCTTATCATAGACGAAGTAATTCTTTTGAGCCGGTTCTAGCTTCTTACTCTCAAATGCTACTGTTCGACCATCCTAAACTAAAACTGCTCCTATGGAAAAATCACTCGCGTTAGTCTCAACCACAAAGGGTTTATTGGGATCTACTATATGTAAAAGTGGAGTTGTAGCAATTGCTACTTTCGATTTCTCCATACTTTGCTTCCTTTCATCTCTCCAATGAAAGGCTTTCCCTTTCCCTTTAAGTTGTTCTGTCATTAGGACAGCAATTTTGTCATAATTCTTAATGGATCTTTGATAGAAACCTGATAAACCTAGGAAGATCTACAACTCTTCCAAGTTCCTTGGATGTGGCCATTCCATATAGTCCTTACTTTTTCCAGGATCCATCTAGATTCCATTTTGGGAGACTATATGCCCAAGGTATTTAACCTCTTTTGTTAAAACTTCACACTTTGAATCCTTAGCAAAGAGTGAATTTTCCCTTAGAACTTGAAATACCTTTCTTAAGTGTTTCAAGTGCTCCTCTTCTGATGCACTATAGATCAAAATGTCATCCAATAAGTCTACTACAAAGTGTCTTAGATAAGGCCATAATACACTATTCATGAGCTTCATGAAAGTGGCAGGAGCATTGGTGAGACCAAAAGGCATCACCAAAAACTAATAGTGCCCATATTTAGTCCTAAATGCAGTCTTAGGGACATCCTCTGCCTTAATCCTAATTTGATGATATCCTGATCTAAGGTCAAGCTTGATAAAGTACCTAGCTTGATGTAACTGATCAAATAGATCTTCCAATCTAGGCATTGGAAACCTATCTTTGATAGTTACCTTATGAAGTGCTCTATAGTCTATACATAGTCTCATAGAGCCGTCTTTCTTCTTAACTAGGAGCATTGGTGATGTCCAAGGTGAGTTACTAGGTCTAATGAAGCCCTTATCTAAATAATCCTTTAATTGCTTCTCAACCTCCTCATGCTTAGAAACACTAAGCCTATAAGGTGGCTTACAAATAGGATTAGTGTTAGTAACTACCTCAATGGCATGGTCAATGTCCCTCTCTCAGGTAGTGGACCTCTAGGTAAGTCAGTGGGAAAAACATGTCTAAACTCAAACATAAGATCTTTAAAACTTCTAACCACACACTCTTGCAAGAAAGAATAATAGAAAGTCCTATCCATATTTACATTCCTAGCATGAAAATATACATCAAATTAACTTTCTGTACAATGCTCAATGTCATAACTATACAATAAAAACATCTCCTGTACATGCTGAAAATGACAAAGACTATACAACTCTCAATATGAAATGAGAGGTGCACTAGGTACATTTCTTTTTCTCTCCCTTAATACAAAATTTACTTCCATTTATTTCAAACTCAAGTGTGTTGTTTTGATAGCTGCATTTAAGTGTGTCTCCCAACCCCCATAGCCACTCTCGTCCTAATACAAGGTCTGTCCTCTCCATATTCATAATTTGGAAGTCCATGTGATCTATATAATCCTGCATCTTGACGTCCAAATTGGACACCATAGTATCCTATATCCTCTTATCTTCCCCGTGCATCATAGATACTATGTATTTATGTGCACTAGGCTGTTGGGGAATCTTTAGCTTCTTGACCAGAGCATAGTTTATAAAGTTATGAGTGGCAAAGTCATCTATCATGACTCACACCCTCATCCCGCATACACTACCATGAAGTTTAACTAGGTCATGTGGTCCAAACTAGGGTGACCACAATGACTAATTCAAACAACAAGTATGCTCTATATCCTCATGCATCACCTCCACTCCCTTGCAGCTAGAGCTACCATGAGTAGGAAGGGTCTGCACGAGGTGGACCGCCTTTTTTCCCTTTTCAGGGGCCGTACTACTCTCTCGTCCTCTCTTCTTTTCTTCCCCCTTCTTGAGTGGATATTCCGCTGTGAATGGCTAGGAGAAACACACCTAAAGCACAAGCTCTCTCTTTTGGCCCTCTCAAACTTATCTCAAGGTAACCTAGGCCCTTGTGATCTTTGTTTTTTAATGAAAATTTTGTCTTTTCCCAATGGCAACTTTTTCTTGAACTTAGTCGTGCTAAGAGGCTTGAGGGGATGATCCGTCTCCATAGGAGTATATTGAGGATGGTTATGGTATTCATAGATTTGTGTATACTTGATCACCTCCTCAAACATCTTAGGTGCATTCCTTCTTACCTCTCTCTTGATGGCTTTATCTAAGCCCCTAACAAACCCTCTAGTTTTCTGAAAGTCATCTTAGCCATTAAGTTTCAAAATGATCTCCCTATAGTGGGATATGTAGACCGTCAAAGGCCTACCTCTCTAGGTGATCCTATCCCACTCATACCAATTTCTCTCCTCCTCATTCTCAGGAAGAAAATCTTTTAGAAAACGAGTTTCAAACTGAGTCCAATATCTAGGGATAGAGTTCGCCTCCTTGAGACTCATCCACCACTTATAACGCAGACCAAGCAAGAGACTCGCCTCTAGCACCCGATACTCTGGTGGGGTGCCCTTGAGTTGATGCAAATCATGCCACTTTCGTAAAAGAAGTGTAGATTGCATCCTGGTTTCTATCTCGTTCATCCCCCATAGAGGTAGGTGGCTTTAAGTCTTTCACGAGGGGAGCTTCCCTAGAGCTCTCTCCTTTGTGCTTACTAGGAACAGAAGTATCTTTCCTAGTCATCTCTAGAGGAAGAGTAAGGGTTTCTCTTTCCTTCCTAGCTAGGAAAGAGGTGAGGTGAGTCTCAAGTAAGATCATTTGAGACTGAAGCTGCTGAATGAGAGATGTAATGCTACCTATCTCTCTCTCTAGCCTAAGGGTCTCTTCCTTTAAGTTTTCAAGTAGGTCATGAGAAACAAACTCATCCAAAAGTTCCTCATATGTATATTCTTCTTGTTGTAGGCTCTCTTTCTTCTAGTTTTTCTTCTACTTCGTGCCCCATTTCTACTTCTTCCATTCTAAAATCAAGATCATCTAGTTGCTCTTTAGATGGAGAAGTGAGTTCAATTGATTTTTTTCCTTTAGACTCCATGTTTCACTTCCCTTCCCCCATTTGATAACTAGAGTATGTGAAAGGAAATGGAAGTAAACCTTGAATATGCAAGAAGAAGAGAAATATATCACAAGAGCACTTCCCTCATACAAAATGAAGCTATGGAAGTGAAATCCAAGTGTTCTTTGAAGCTTGAGATTACTGATTTTGAATCTTTGCTAGGCCCAAACAATAATTTGAAATGTCTGGTTGGTCCGTGGAGGTTCGAATCACCAAAAACCAATAAGAACAATGCCAAAACCATGTAACAATAGACCAAACCACACAAACTAAGTGAAACTGAAGTGCTTTTGAAATTTTCCAGTCCAAGAAATGTAGCCCAACACCTATACTTCAAAGATATAAAGCTATGCCAAGTGATAAAAGTAGATTTGGACACCAAATGATGAAAAACTAGTCTCGGGAGTGGCTGCCTAGTTCGTGCTGAAGGGCTCCAGAGAGGTTTTGGTTGCCATGTCTTGTCCAAATCAAATAAAGATGATCTTTGAGCAAAGCTTATGAGCGTAACTTTGTAACATGACAGAGATTTTTGAAATCGGATGTCGTATGACCAAGCTATGGTGCGGAGGATATAGGTATGTCATGTTTAGAAAGTGGAAAAGCTAATCTTCATGGAAGGGTGACTTTGAAATCCCATAATTGATAACTTGAAGCTCTTCAAGATAAAACCATGACCCATAGCCCTTGTCCACATCCCATAGTACATATGTGCATCATTGTTTCCTCAATATCTTAATCCATGGCTCTTTTTTTTCTTCCCCCAAAGTTGAAAAAAAAACTTGAATTTACACCACTACTATACCTTCTCCTTTTATCTCCTCATGCTTCTTGAGTTCGTAGAAGGCTCGCCATGGAAAACTTCTATCCCACATGCATGTGTGCTGTGTGGTTAGTGTGGTATATAAGCAAGGGAGGAATGATATCTCACTCATCCTAGAGGGGGGCAAGAGGGAAGAGAGAGCCCATGGCTACTCTCAGCGTCTTCTAATTGCCTTCGCACTGGCGGTAGTTCTCTATTGACGTCGCTCCGCCTGTCTATTGTAGTCGCTTGGCTGTGATACCAGTTTTTAGAACTCTGCGCTCTCTATGATTGCCCCCAATTTTGAACTCTAACTTGCACAGATATCGAGGTAGCAATGGGATTTTTGCCAGCTCAATATTCAGAGTACTCATGGAGCATGTCTCAAAAAGTTATCTGCCCAGCCGCGTGCTATTTGTTTCTTATCGCCCTCTCTCTAAATGTCCATCAAAGATAGCTATAAATGGCTTCACACATGAGTGCCACCTGGTACTCATGTGTGTGCCCACCTCATAATAAGTATAAGGGATGGTTCGCCCCCTTTCTCATGAATAATGAGTAATATCCCGTGTGACATTTTCTTCCCCTTAATTCCATTTTGTTCTCAAAATGGTATTGGAAGGTCTAATAGAAAGAGAGAAATAATAGAAATAACACTCTCACTATATCCCCATGTGTCAAAAACGCATGGTCATATCTCTCTGTTGTTTCCCCATATCCTTCTTCTTAAGAAGACCCTTGGGAAACCATTTCTGAAGGGTGCTAACCCGCTCCCATCTAGCACTACCTTCTAAACTATCGTTACACTTTACTAGACACTCTTTATATAAGTGACTTCTAGTCCGTTTTTCTCGAGTGTGTAGTATGCTCTCAGATTTATGTGGAGTAGATTGAACAGAAATAGGCTCTACTACCTCACTATCTGGAATGAGATTGTCAGATTCACCCAGCCTTTTCTTACCACTAGTTTTGTACTAGGACACTTGAGTGTCCTGGCACACTAAAGTGTCCTGCTTTTACACCAAATTGATTGATTTTTCTTGATGACACCCTTGAGGCTTTGATGGCATACTCACTTGGATTTGATGGCCCACATCATGTAGTTTTAGAGAAAAATATAATCTTTAACATTTTACAACTTCAAATGGGTAATTAAATGAAGAAGAAAATGGGAATTTTTAGAAACTCAATTTTTAGCATAACTAAGAAAATAACACAATTCAAACATTTTGACAAATTGGATATGATTTAGGAAATGGAAAGCTATTCATGGACTTTGGGCAATGTAAAGCAGGTGTGTAGGGATCTCTAGAGAAGGTTGAACACTTCCATAAGGGATAAACATGGACTCAAAACTTCTCTTCTTTAGATCATTACCATTTATCGCACCTTTTAAAGAATGGCTCACTATAATTTGTATGTATGTGAGATTGCAGAGGATTAGCAGGTTATCAATGGATAACCTTCATACAAAATTGAATGCATATTTTTATTCAAAGTTAGAAGGCCTGCATGCTAACTTTCAATTATGTTTGGTCATAAATGATCATAAATGAACTATGCCCAATGGATAAGTGCTTGGCACTATTATATGCAAACTCTACTATAGGTAAGTAATCTTCTCAATTAGTTGGCCTTTCATTCACATATGTCTGAAGCATATCCTCTAGGATTTTGTTAACCCTCTTTTTTTGCCCATCCAACTATGGATACTCGGCCGTACTCATGCTAAGTTTCGTATCCAACCTTTTGAATACTACTCTCTAGAAGTGGATAGTTGACTTCCTATCTCGATCAGAGACTATGTCTAAGGGAAGACCATATTATCGGTATAGGTTCTCTACAAAAAGCCTAGCCAACTTTGGTGTTTCATTATAGTACATGTCAGAATGAACCTAGCCATTTTGGTTAACCTATCCACAATTACCCAAACCGAGTCGTGCCCTCTCTGTGTCTTAGGTAATCCGACTATAAAGTCCATGGACATACTCTCCCACTCCTCATTAGGAATATCCAATGGGTGGAGTAGTCCTCCAATCCTCAACCTCTCAGCTTTATTGGCCTAGCATTTGGTGCACTTAAGCACATACTCTAGGAAGTCCTTATGAAGTCCAGGCTAGTAAAATTGCCTCTTAACAAGATCATAAGTCTTGTTAACTCATGGGTGTCCCGCACTAGGTGTGTCATGACACTCATACAAAATATGCCATCTCATCTCAAGATCTCTAGGGACACACACCTTACCTTTATATAATAGATATCCATCATGGACATTGTAATTCTTCCACTTCAATCCTTCTTGAGTACCCATCAATACTCCATCCTCACTCCAAACCCATATATCATGATCCCTGGCATGCGGCATAGCTGAGACCATTGAGCGTAGGCACTACATTAGACTTTCCCTTCCTATACCTAAGCTCATAATCAAACTCATGAAGGGTCTCTTCACATCTGGCCTTATGACCTTTAAGGTCTGTTTGATGAGAGAGCCACTTAATTCTTTCTTGATCAAACACTATCGAGACTTTCGCACCATACAAATAATGATGCCACTTCTTCAAAGCGTGGACAATTACGTACAACTCCTTCTCATAGACGGAGTAATTGTTCTGAGCCAGTTCTAGTTTCTTACTATTAAAAGATATTGGTCGACCATTCTGAACTAAAAGTGCTCCTATGGGAAAATCACTCATGTCAGTCTCAACCACAAATAGTTATTGGGATCTGCTATATGTAAAAGTGGAGTTGTCACAATTTCTACTTTCAATTTCTCCATACTATGCTTCTATTCATCTCCCCAATGAAAGGCTTTCCCTTTCCTTTTTAATTTTTGTGTCATCAGGACAACAATTTTGGCATAATTCTTAATGAAACCTAATAAATCTAGGAAGATCTGCAGCTCTTCCATGTTCTTTGGATGTGGGCATTCCATAATAACCCTTACTTTTTCAAGATCCATCTAGATTTCATTTTGGGAGATCATAGAACCAAGGTATTTAACCTCTATTTTGAAAAATTCACACTTTGACTCCTCAGTAAAGAGTGAAATTTCCCTTAGCACTTGAAATACCTTTCTTAAGTGTTCCAATTGCTCCTCTTCTGATGCACTATAGATCAGAATGTCATCCAAGAAATCTACTACAAAGTGTCCTAGATAAGGCCGTAATACACTATTCATGAGCTTCATGAAATTGGCAGGAGCATTGGTGAGACCAAAAGGCATCACCAAAAACTAATAGCGCCCATATCTAGTCCTAAATGTAGTCTTAGGGACATCCTCTGCCTTAATCCTAATTTTATGATATCTTGATCTAAGATCAAGCTTGGTAAAATACCTAGCTTGATGGAAGTGATCAAATAGATCTTCCAATCTAGGCATTGGAAACCTATTTTTGATAGTTACCATATTAACTACTCTATAGTCTATACATAGTGTCATAGAGCCATATTTCTTCTTAACTAGGAGCATTGGCAATGCCCAAGGTGAGTTAATAAGCCTAATGAAGCCCTTATCTAAATAATCCTTTAATTGCCTCTTAACCTCCTCATGTTGAGAAACACTAAGCCTATAAGGTGGCTTACAAATAGGGTTAGTGTTAGTAACTACCTCAATGGAATGGTGAATGTCCCCTCTCTCACATGGTAGCCCTTTGGGTAAGTCAAAGGGGAAAACATCTCTAAACTCAAACATAAGATCTTTAAAACGATTAACCACACATTCTTGCAAGAAAGAAGAATAGAAATTCGTGTCCATATTTACATTCCTAACATGAAAATATACATCAAATGAAATCTCTATACAATGCTCAATAGCATGACTATACAATAAAATAATCACCTGTACATGCTGAAAATGACAAAGACTATAGAACTCTAAAGATCAAATGAGAGGTGCACTAGGTACATCTTTCTCTCTCTCCGCGAATACAAAATATAGTTCCATTTCTTTCAAACTCAAGTGTGTTATTTTGATAGCTGCATTTCAGTGTGTCTCCCAATCCGCATAGCCACTCTCTTCCTAATACAAGGTTTGTCCTCTCCATATTCATAATTTGGAAGTCCATGCAATCTATATAATCCTACATCTTGACTTCCAAATTGGATACCATAGTATACCATATCCTCTTATCTTCCCCTTGCATCATAGATACTATGTATTTATCTGCACTCGGCTACTGGGAATCTTCAGCTTCTTGACCAGAGCATAGTTTATAAAGTTATGGGTGGCAGAGTAATCTATCATGACTCGCACCCCACCCTGGTCCTGTATACACTAGAATGAAGTTTAACTAGGTCATGTGGTCCAAACTTTGGTGACCATAATGACTGAGTCAAAGAACAAGTGTGCTATATATCCTCATGCATCACCTCCACTCCCTTGCAGCTAGAGCTACATGAATAGGAAGGGTCTGCACTAGGTGGAGCACCTTTTTGCCCTTTTCAAGGGTCGTACTTCTCTTTGGTCCTCTCTTCTTTTCTTCCCCCTTCTTGAGTGAACAGTTCCACTATGAATGGCTAGGAGAGAAACAGCTAAAGCACAGGTTCTCTATTTGGACCCTCTTAAACTAATCTCAAGGTAACCTAGGCCCTTGTGATCTTTGTTTTTTAATGAAAATTTTGTTTTTCCCCAATGGCAGCTTTTTCTTGAACTTAGTCATCCTAAGAGGCTAGAGGGGCTGACATGTCTCCATAGGAGTATATTGAGGACGGTTATGGTCCTCATATATCTGTGCATACTTGATCGCCTCCTCAAACATCTTAGGTGCATTCTTTCTTTCCTCTCTCTTGATGAATTTATCTAAGCCTCTACCAAACTCTCTAGTTTTGTGGAATTCATCTAAGCCTTTAAGTTTCAAAATAATCTCCCTATAGTGGGATATGTAGACTCTCTAAGGCCTACCTCTATGGGTGATCCTATCCCACTCAGCCCAATTCCTCTCCTCCTCATTCAGAGGAAGAAACTCTTTTAGAAAAAAAGTTTCAAACTGAGTCCAATCTATAGGGATAGAGTTCGCCTCCTTGAGAATCATCCACCACTTATAGGCTCGTGGGCCAAGCAAGAGACTTGCCTCTAGCACATGATACTCTCGTGCAGTGCCCTTTACTTGATGCAAATCATGCCACTTTTGTAAAAAAGTGTAGATTGCATCCTTGTTTCTATCTCGATCATCCCCCGTAAAGGTAGGTGGCTTGAAATCTTTGAGGAGGGGAGCTTCCCTAGAGCTCTCTCCTTTGTGCTTACTAGGAAGAGAAGTATCTTTCCTAGTCATCTCTAGAGGAAGAGTAAGGGTTTCTCTTTCCTTCCTAGCTAGGAAAGAGGTGACATGAGTCTCAAGTGACATCATTTGAGACTTAAGCTACTCAATGAGAGATGTAATGCTACCTATCTCTCTCTCTCTCTAGCCTAAGGGTCTCTTCCTTTAAGTTTGAAAATTTTTCATGAGTAACAAACTCATCCGAAAGTTCCTCATATGTATATTCTTCGTGTTGAGGCTCTCTTTCTTCTAGTTTTTCTTCTACTTCTTGCCCCATTTCTACTTCTTCCATTCTAAATTCAGGATCCTCTACTTGCTCTTTAGATGGAGAAGTGTGTTCAATTATTTGTTTCCCTTTAGACTCCATATTTCACTTTCCCTTCCCCTGTTTGCTAACTAGAGTATGTGAAAAGAAATGGAAGTAAACCTTGAGTATTCAAGAAGAAGAGAAATATATCACAAGAGCACTTCCCTAGTATAAGCTGAAGCTGCAGAACGAAATCCAAGTGATCTTTGAAGCTTGAGGTCATTGATTTTGAATCGTTGCCAGGCCCAAACAAAAATCTGAAATGTCTTGTTGGTTGAGGGAAGTTCTAATCACCAAAAACCAACAAGAACAATGCCAAATCCATGTAGCAATAGCCCCAACCAAGTAAACTGAGTGAAATTGAAGCACTTTTGAAATTTCACAGTCCTTGCCAGTCCAAAAAATGTATCCTAAAACCTATATTTCAAAGATATAAAGCTATGCCAACTGAAAAAAGTAGACTTGGACACCAAATGATGAAAAGCTAGGCCTAGGAGTGCTTGCCTAGTTGATGCTAAAGCGCTACAGAGAGGTTTTGGTTCACCAAATCTTGTCCAAATCAAACATCGATGGTCTCTGAGCAAAGCTTAGGAGTGTAGCTTCCTAAGTGATAAAGATTTCTGAAATCAGGTGTCGCATGACCAAGCTATGGTGCAAAGAACATAGTTATGTCACATTTAGAAAGTGGAAAATCTAATCATCATGGAAGGGTGACTTTGAAATCCCATAACTGATAACTTGAAGCTCTTCAAGATAAACCCATGACCCATAGCCCTTGTCCACATCCCATAGTACATATGCGCATCATTGTTTCCTCAATATCTTAATCCATGGCTCTTTTTTTCCCCCAAAGCTGAAAAAAAAACTCAAATTTAAACCACTACTATACCTTCTCCTTTTATCTCCTCATGCTTCTTGAATTCGCAGAAGGCTTGCCATGGAAGACTTCTATCCCACATGCGCGTGCGCTGCGTGGTTAGTGTGGTATATAAACAAGGGAGGAATGATATCTCACTCATCCTAGAGGGGGCAAGAGGGAAGACAAAGCCCATGGATACTTTGGGCATCTTCTAATTGCCTTCTTGCTGGCGGCGGTTCTCTATTGACATCACTCGGCCTGTCTATTGTAGTCACCTCGCTCTGATACCAATTGTCAGAACTCTGCGCTCCCTCTGATTGCCCCTGATTTTGAACTCCCACTTGCACCCATATCGAGGTAGCGATGGGATTTCCACCGGCCCAATATTCAGAGTACTCACGGAGCATCTCTCAGAAAGGTATCCATCGAGCCACGTGCTATTTCTTTCTTATCACCCTCTCTCCAAATGTCCATAAAAGATAGCTATACATGGCTTCACACATGAGTGACACTTGGCACTCATGTGTGTGCCCACCTCATTGTAAATATAAGGGATGGTTCACCTCCTTTCTCATGACTAATGAGTGATATCCCATGTGACATTTCCTTCCCCTTAATTCCATTTTGTCCTCAAAATGGTATTGGAAGGTCTGGTAGAAAGAGAGAAATAATAAAAAACACTCCCACTATATCCCCATGTGTCAAAAACACATGTTCATATCTCCATGTTGTTTCCCCATATCCTTCCCCTTAAGAAGACCCTTGGGAAGGTAAGATAAAATAGGAAAACCATTTCTGAAGGGTGCTAACCGGCTCCCAAGTGGCACTATTTTCTGAACTATCTTTCCACTTTACTAGAAGCTCTTTATATAAGTTACTTCTAGTCCGTTTTTCTAGAGTGCATAGTATGCTCTCAAGTTCATGTGGAATAGATTGAACAAAAATAGTCTCTACTACCTCACTATCTAGAATGAGATTGGTAGATTCAGCAAGCCTCTTCTTAGGCCGACTAACATGAAAAATTGGATGGATTTGACTATTCTCTTGAAGTTGGATCTGGTAAGCCATATTTCCTATTCTCTTAAGTATTTGGAAAGGTCCACAATACCTAGGATATAATTTTGGACAAGGTCCCCTCTTCATGGTTTCAGATCTAGAGGGAACTCTAAGATAGACTTGCTCTCCTACCTCAAAGTTGATGTGTCTCCTTTGAGGATCAGCATACACTCTAGCCCTATCCTGAGCTCTCCTAATGTTGTCCTTAGCAAGCCTAAGCAATTGTTCATCTCTTCCAAAAAGTCCTTTGCAGCTTGAACTTTCTCATTCTGCAATCCTACTACATAAGGAGCTCTTGGCTGAAACCCATACATGAGCATAAATGGACTTTGCCCAGTGGAAGAGTGCTTGGCACTATTATATGAAAACTCTACTATAGATAAGTACTCTTCCCAATCAGTTTGCCTTTTATTCACATATGCCCGAAGCATATCCTCTAGGATTTTTTTAACCCTCTCTGTTTGCCCATCCGACTATGGATGCTCGACCGTACTCATGCTAAGTTTCATATCCAACCTTTTGAAGACCGCTCTCCAAAAGTGTCTAGTAAACTTCCTCTCCCGATCAGAGACTATCTCTAAGAGAAGACCATATAATTAGTATAGGTTCTCTACAAAAAGCCTAGCCAACTCTGGTGTCTTCACTGTAGTATGTGTCAACATAAACCTAGCCATTTTGGTTAACCTATCCACAATTACCCAGACTGAGTCATGCCCTCTCTATGTCTTAGGTAATCCGACTATAAAGTCCATTGAGATACTCTCCCACTTCCCATTAGGAATATCCAATGGGTGGAGTAGTCCTCCAATCCTCAACCTCTCAACTTTATTGACCTGGCACTTGGTGCACTTAAGCACATACTCTAGGACATCCTTATGAAGTCTAGGCCAGTAAAACTGCCTCTTAACAAGATCATAAGTCTTGTTAACTCTTGGGTGTCCTACACTAGGTGTGTCATGACACTCATACAAAATATGTCGTCTCATCTCAAGATCTCTAGGGACACACACTGTACCCTTATATAACAAATATCCATCATGGACGCTATAATTCTTCCAATTGAATCCTTCTTAAAAACCCGTCGATACTCCATCCTCAGTCCAAACCCGTATATCATGAGCCCCATTTTCTATGGCTTCCCAAATCTTGGAATATGCAGGATGAAGCCTACATTTCCCTCTAATGGACTCAAGTAGCTCACTAGTGATCTGAGTAAAATGCAATCCATTGAGCATAGGCATGCGGCTAAGTGAATCAGCCTCTACATTAAACTTTCCCTTATTATACCTAAGATCATAATCAAACTCCTAAAGGGTCTTTGTCCATCAGGCCTCAGGACCTTCAAGGTCTATTTGATTAAAGAGCCACTTAATGCTCTCTTGATCAAACACTATCGTGACTTTGGCACCATATAAATAATGATGCCACTTCTTCAAAGCATGGACAATTGTATACAAGTCCTTCTCATAGAAGAAGTACTTCTTCTAAGCCAGTTCTAGTTTCTTACTCTCAAAAGCTACTGGTTGACCATCCTGAACTAAAACCGCTCCTATGGCAAAATCACTCACGTCAGTCTCAACCACAAAGGGTTTATTGAGATGTGCTATATGCAAAAGTGGATCTATAGCAATTTCTACTTTCAATTTCTCCATACTTTGCTTTTGATTGTCTCCCAAATGAAAGGCTTTCCCTTTCATTTTACATTGTTTCGTCATCGGGACAACAATTTTGGCATAATTCTTAATGAATCTTTGATAGAAACTTGATAAACCTAGGAAGATATGCAGCTCTTCGAGGTTTCATTGGATGTGGCCATTCCATAATAGCCCTTACTTTTTCAAGATCCATCTAGATTCAATTTTGGGAGACTATATGCCCAAGGTATTTAACCTCTGTTTTGAAGAATTCACACTTTGACTCCTTGGCAAAGAGTAAATTTTCCCTTAGCACTTGAAATACCTTAAGTGTTCCAAGTGCTCCTCTTCTGATGCACTATAAATCAGAATGTCATCCAAGAAGTCTACTACAAAATGTCCTAGATAAGGTCGTAATACACTATTAATGAGCTTCACGAAAGTGGCAGGAGCATTGGTGAGACCAAAAGGCATCACCAAAAACTCATAGTGCCCATATCTAGTCCTAAATGCAGTCTTAGGGACATCCTTTGCCTTAATCCTAATTTGATGATATCTTGGTCTAAGGTCAAGCTTGGTAAAGTATCTTGCTTGATATAAGTAATCAAATAGATCTTCCAATCTAGGCATTGGAAACTTATTTTTGATCGTTACCTTTTTAAGTGCTCTATAGTCTATACATAGTCTCATAAAACCGTCTTTCTTCTTAACTAGGAGCATTGGCGATGCCCAAGGTGAGTTACTAGGTCTAATGAAGCCCTTATCTAAATAATCCTTTAATTGCCTCTCAATCTCCTCATGTTGAGAAACACTAAGCCTATAAGGTGGCTTACAAATAGGGTTAGTTTTAGTTACTACCTCAATGGCATGGTCAATGTCCCCTCTCTCAAGTAGTAACCGTCTAGGTAAATCAGTGGGAAAAACATCTCTAAACTCATACATAAGATCTTTAAAACTTTTAACCACAGACTCTTCCAAGAAAGAATAATAGAAAGTCCTGTCCATATTTACATTCCTAGCATGAAAATTTACATCACATGAATTGTTTCTACAATGCTCAATATCATGACTATACAATAAAAAGATCTTATGTACATGCTAAAAATGACAAAGAGTATACAACTCTAAAGATGAAATGAGACCTCTACTAGGTACATTTCTCTCTCCATGAATACAAAATTTACTTCCATTTCATTCAATCTCAAGTGTGTTATTTTGATAGCTGTGTTTAAGTGTGTCTCTGAACCCCCATGGCCATTCTCTTGCTAACAGAAGATCTCTCCTCTCCATATTCATAATTTGGAAGTCCATGTGATCTATATAATCGTGCATCTTGACTTCCATTTTCGATATCATAGTATCCCATATCCTCTCCTCTTCCCCTTGCATTTATGTGCACTCGGCTGCTAGGGAAGCTTTAGCTTCTAGACTAGAGCACAGTTTATAAAGTTATGAGTGGCAGAGTCATCTATCATGACTCACACCTTGGTGTCGTATACACTACCATGAAGTTTAACTAGGTCATGTGGTACAAACTATGATGACCACAATGACTGAGGCAAACAACAGGTATGCTCTATATCCTCATGCATCACCTCCACCCCTTGTAGCTAGAGCTGCCATGAATAGGAAGGGTCAGCACTAGGTGGAAACCCTTTTTTCCCTTTTCAGGGGCTGTACTACTCTCAGTCCTCTCTTCTTTTATTCCGCCTTCTTCAATGGATAACTCCACTATGAATGGCTAGAAGACAAAAACCTAAAGCACAAGTTCTCTCTTTTGGCCCTCTCAAACTGATCTGTAGGTAACCTAGGCCCTTGTGATCTTTGTTTTTTAATGAAAATTTTGTTTTTCCCCAATGGAAACTTTTTCTTGAACTTAGTCGTGCTAAGAGGCTTGAGGGGCTGATCCGTCTCCATAGGTGTATATTGAGGACGGTTATGGTCCTCATAGATCTACGCATACTTGATCGCCTCCTCAAAACTCTTAGGTGCATTCCTTCTTACCTCTCTCTTGATGGCTTTATCTAAGCCTCTAACAAACCCTCTAGTTTTTTGGAAGTCATCTAAGCCTTTAAGTTTCAAAATGATCTCCCTATAGTGGGATATGAAGAACATCAAAGATCTACTTCTCTGGGTGATCCTATCCCACTCATCCCAATTCCTCTCCTCCTCATTCTTAGGAAGAAACTCTTTTATAAAAAGAGTTTCAAACTAATTCCAATATGTAGAGATAGAGTTTGCCTCCTTGAGACTCCTCCACCACGTATAGGCACGCGGGCCAAGCCACAGACTCGCCTCTAGCACACGGTACTCTAGTGGGGTGCCCTTCAGTTGATGCAAATGATGCCACTTTTGTAATAAAGTGTACATTGCATCCTTGTTTCTATCTTGATCATCCCCCATAAAGATAGGTGGCTTTAAGTCTTTTAGGAGGGGAACTTACCTAGAGCTCTCTCCTTTGTGCTTACTAGGAAGAGAAGTATCTTTCCTAGTCATCTCTAGAGGAAGAGTAAGGGTTTCTCTTTCCTTCCTAGCTAGGAAAGAGCTTGTGTGAGTCTCAAGTGAGATCATTTGAGACTTAAGCTGTTGAATGAGAGCTGTAATGCTACGTCTCTCTCTCTCTAGCCTAAGGGTCTATTCCTTTAAGTTTGCAAATTGTTCATGAGTAACAAACTCATCCAAAAGTTCCTCATATGTATATTCTTCTTGTTGAGGCTCTCTTTCTTCTAGTTTTTCTTCTACTTCTCACCCCATTCCTACTCTTTCCATTCTAAAATCAAAATCCTCTAGTTGCTCTTTAGATGGAGAAGTGTGTTCATTTATTTGTTTCCCTTTAAACTCCATGTTTCATTTCCCTTCCCCCATTCGCTAACTAGAGTATGTGAAAAGAAATGCAAGTAAACCTCGAATATGCAAGAAGAAGAGAAGTATTTCACAAGAGCACTTCCCGCGTACAAAATGAAGTTGCAAAAGCGAAATCCAAGTGATCTGTGAACCTTGAGGTTATTGATTTTGAATCCTTGCCAGGCCCAAACAAAAATTTGAAATGTCCGGTTGGTCCGAGGAGTTCCAATCACCAAAAACCAACAAGAAGAATGCCAAATCCATGTAGCAATAGCCCCAACCAGGAAAACTGAGTGAAACTGAAGCACTTTTAAAATTTGACAGTCCTCACCAGTCCAAGAAATGTAGCCTAACACTTGTACTTCAAAGATATAAAGCTATGACAAGTGAAAAAAGTAGATTTGGACACCAAATGATGAAAAACTAGGCCCGAGAGTGGTGGCCTAGTTCCTATTGAAGCTGTGTGGAGAGGTTTTGGTTGACTAAATCTTGTCCAAATCAAACAACAATGGTTTGTGAGCATAGCTTAGGAGTGTACCTTCATAACATGGCAAGAATGTTTGATATCAGATGTCATATGATCAAGCTATGGTGCGGAGAAGATAGGTATGTCACAATTAGAAAGTGGAAAAGCTAATCTTCATGGAGCGTGACTTTGAAATCCCATAACTGAGAACTTGAAGCTCTTCAAGATAAACCCATGACCCATACCCCTTATCCGCATCCCATAGTACTTATGTGCATCATTGTTTCCTCAATATCTTAATCCTTGGCTCCTTTTTCTCTTCCCCCAAAGTTGAAAAAAAAAACTCAAATTTAAACCACTACTATACCTTCTCCTTTTATCTCCTCATGCTTCTCAAATTCCTAGAAGTCTCGCCATGGAAGACTTCTATCCCACATGCGCGTGTGCTGCATGGTTAGTGTGGTATATAATCAAGGGAGGAATGATATCTCACTCATCCTAGAGGGGGGCAAGAGGGAAGAGAGAGCTCATGGCTACTCTCGGCGTCTTCTAATTGCCTTCGCGCTGGTGGCAGTTCTTTGTTCACATCGCTCAGCCTATCTATTGTAGTCACCTAGCTCTGATACTGCTATCAGAACTCCACACTCCCTATCATTGCCTCCAATTTTGAACTCTGACATGCACATATATGGAGGTAATGATGGGATTTTTGCCGGCCCAATATTCAGAGTACTTACGAAGCATCTCTCAGAAAGTTATCTGCCCGGCCACATGCTATTTCTTTCTTATTGTCCTCTCTCCAAATGTCCATCAAAGATAGCTATACATGACATGCTATTTCTTTCTTATTGTCCTCTCTCCAAATGTCCATCAAAGATAGCTATACATGGCTTCACACATGAGTGTCACTTGGCACTCATGTGTGTGCCCATCTCATAATAAATATAAGGGATGGCTCACACCCTTTATCATGACTAATGAGTGACTATCCTATGTGACATTTCCTTCCCCTTAATTTCATTTTGTCCTCAAAAAGGTATTGGAAGCTGTGGTGGAAAGAGAGAAATAATAAAAATGACACTCCCACTATATCCCCATGTGTGAAAAACACATGGTCATATCTCCGTGTTGTTTCCCCATATCCTTCCCCTTAAGAAGACCCTTGGGAAGGTAAGATAAAATTTTGGAAATTGTTTTTGAAGGGTGCTAGCCTGGTCCCATGTGGAACTATCTTTCCACTTTACTAGACACTCTTTATATAAGTGACTTCTAGTCCTTTTTCTCAAGTGTGTAGTATGCTCTCAAGCTCATGTGGAATAGATTGAACAGAAATACCCTCTACTACCTCACTATCTGGAATGAGATTGTCATATTCACCAAGCCTTTTCTTAAGCCGGCTAACATGAAAAACTGGATGGATTTGACTATTCTCTAGAAGTTGGAGCTGGTAAGCCATCTTTCCTATTCTCTTAAGTATTTGGAAACTAGAGGGAACTCTAAGATATACCTACTCTCCTACCTCAAAGTTGATGTCTCTTCTTTGAGGATCAGCATAGGCTCTAGCCCTATCGTGAGCTCTCCTAATGTTGTCCTTAGCAAGCCTAAGCATATTGTTCATCTCCTCCAAAAAGTCCTTTGCAGCTTGAACTTTCTCATTTTGCAATCCTACTACATAAGGATCCCTCGCTGAAACCCATACATGAGCATAAATGGAGTATGCCTAGTGGAAGAGTGCTTGGCACTATTATATGCAAACTCTACTATAGGTAAGTACTCTTCCCAATTAGTTTGCCTTTCATTCACATATGTCCAAAGCATATCCTGTAGGATTTTGTTTACCCTCTTTTTTTGCCCATCCGACTATGGATGCTCGACCGTACTCATGCTAAGTTTCATATCTAACCTTTTGAAGACCGCTCTCTAGAAGTGGCTAGTAAATTTCCTATCCTGAGAGACTATGCCTAAGGGAAGACCATATAATTGTTATAGGTTCTCTACAAAAATCCTGGCCAACTCTAGTGTCTTCACTATAGTACGTGTCTGAATAAACCTAGCCATTTTGGTTAACCTATCCAGAATTACCCAGACCGAGTCATGCTCTCTCTCTGTCTTAGGTAATCCGACTATAAAGTCCATGGAGATACTCTATCACTTCCCATAGGAATATCCAATGTGTGGAGTAGTCCTCGAATCCTCAACCTCTCTACTTTATTGACTTGGCATTTGGTGCAATTAAGCACATACTCTAGGATGTCATTATGAAGCCTAGGCTAGTAAAACTACCTCTTAACAAGATCATAAGTCTTGTTAACTCATAAGTCATGACACTCATACAAAATATGCCATCTCATCTCAAGATCTCTAGGGACACACACCTTACCTTTATATAACAGATATCCATCATGAACATTGTAATTCTTCCACTTGAATCCTTCTTGAGTACCCATCGATACTCCATCCTTCGCTCATGGCTACTCTCGGCATCTTCTGATTGCCTTCACACAAGTGTCAGTTCTCTGTTGACGTCGCTCGGCCTGTCTGTTGTAGTCACCTGGCTCGGATACCAGTTGTCAGAACTCTGGCCTCCCTGTGATTGCCCCAAATTCTGAACTCTGACCTGCATACATATCGAGGTAGCGATGGGATTTCGGCCGGCCCAATATTTGAAGTACTCATGGGGCATCTCTCAAAAAGTTATTTGCCCAAGCACGTAGTGTTTCTTTCTTATCGCCCTCTCTCCAAATGTCCATCAAAGATAGCTGTACATGGCTTCACACATGAGTGCCACTTGGCACTCATGTGTGTGCCCACCTCATAATAAATATAAGGGATGGTTTACCCCCTTTCTCATGACTAATGAGTGATATCCCATGTGACATTGAAGATGATGATCTTCTTCATGTTCTTGTTTGTGGTTTGGTTCTTGCTATACATATTATAGAGCAAATTTGTTGGGATGGCAGAGATGCTCAAGCACATGCATTGATAGCCTTGTCTATCAAAGGTGCCATTATTCCTCACATTCACTCTTCAAGAATAGCTAAGGATGGTTGGGATAAACTTACCATTTTGTACTAGGCAACGAATAAGGCTCGTGTTGCTTACCTCCGAAAACAATCGAAGAGTGAGCACATGAATGAAGGAGATTCCGTGGATAGTTTTTTGAAAAATATCAAAGATTTGAAGGAACAATTGATTTCTACTCATGAAGTCTTCTCTAACAGTTCATTTGTGCAAACTATTTTGAATGGTCTTCTTGATTCATATTATAGTTTTGCTTCTACTCTTTGTTTGATGATGAAAGGCAATGCAAATGACTTAAATATTGAGGAGTTAGTCTCTATTCTGTTGTAGGAAGGTCAGTCTAGGCAGAACATGTCCATTATGCATGTTGAAGATCAAGCTTTCCTAGAAAGTCAGAAGGGAAAATGTAAATGGAGCCTTCTATTAGTAAGAAGAAATCTGCTTATTTTGCACAATCAAAGAAGGATGAAAAAGACAATAAGAGAATAGAAAAGTAGAAATTGTTTTGCAAGTACTATAAAGGAAATGATCATGTCATAAAGAATTGTCCAAAACTGGCTCCTAAAGAGGCAAAGAGAAAAGAGATTTGAATGGTTCTTGCAGACTCCTCTACACCGAAAATAGAGTCTGTTAATCTTGTGCAAAATGAAGAATGGGTGTTTTACTACTGTTTGGAGTTTTGACCCATCTTCTCATGAACAATGTACGTCTGCAGTAGACTCAGATGTTTGGTACTAGGATAGTGGGGTAACTAAACATATTACCTCGCAGCAGAGTTTCTTCACTTGACTTCACACTTTGGTCATCTAAATTTTGCTAGTTTGCTAAGCTCGCAAAAATCTGAAATCATGTCCTCTCTATCCAAACTTGAGGCTCCTAGTAAATATGTATGTGAAGGCTCTATTTTGGGCAAAATGCAGAGTTCCTTGTTTCCAAAAGACGGTTCAATTTGAGCTACTCAAGAATTGCAACTTGTCATAGTGATGTCTTTGGTCCTATGTAGCCACTCTCTTTTGGAAACTATCTTTACTTCATGACTTTCATTGTTGATTGTTCCAAGCATGCATGTGTATATCCATTGAAAGAAAACTCCAAAGTGTTTATGTGTTTTAAACAGTTTCTGGTTTTGAGTGAAAGTCTGTCAGCATGTAAAATGGGCACCCTCCATTCTGATCGAGGGGAGGAATATATGTCTTCATATTTTGTTGCCTTTCTGGCTAAACGTGGGATAAAGCATCAGTGTTTAGTGCCATATACACCTCAACAAAATAGAGTTGCTGGAAGGAAGAATAGGTCACTCATGGAGATGGTGAGGTGTATGGTCAAGAGTCAAGCTTTACCACATAGTTTTTGGTTCGGGGCTATTATGTGTGCAACATATGTACTTAATAGGTGTCCCACTAAAGTGCTGCAGTCTATCACTCCATATGAGGCCTGGCATGGTTGCAAGCCATCTATTGCTCATCTGCATGTTTTTGGTTGTTTGGCATATGCATTAGTGCCTGAACAACCATGGAGAAAATTGGATGATAAAGTAGTAAAATGTTTTTTGTTGGGTATAGTTCTGAAAGTAAAGGCTATGGTCTGTATCATCCATAGACTAAATGCATTATGGTTATCCATGATGTTGTTTTTGTGGAAGATGCTATTCAGCCATCACTTTCATGTAATAAGGAGACATCTCTTAGCTCCAAAGACATTTAGTTTGTTGTCTCACATATGAGCATGTTTATGCATTGCCCATGTCATGCATTGGTTGGCACTTAAGTGCATCTTTCGTTACTTGAGTGGTACCCGGATACTTGGATTTTTTTATCCCAAGGGGGGATCACTACCATCAGATTTACATGCTTTCTTCTGACTCTAACTAGGCTGGTTGTTATGACACTCGTGTGTCCACCAGTGGTTTTTTCTTCATGCATGGTAGCTCATGCATATCATCATTGATCAAGACCACTTCTAATTGTGAGGTTGAGTATAGGGCAGCTTGCACAACGACTGTTGAGTATGTGTGGCTTAGATGCCTTATGGTTGATTTGGGTGTTGGTCAGTCTTCTACCACTACCATCTTCACTAACAGTCAGAGCGCACTGGCAGTTGCGAGGAACCTTGTCTTCCAGTGCTGGTACTAAGAAAATTGAGGTGCACTATCATTATCTAAGGGAGAGGTTCTTTGCTTGAGAGATCAGCTTGGCATATGTGCCCACACTAGAGAACATTGCAGACCTTTTCACAAAGGCTCTGCCTAGGGAGAAGTCTGAAGCTTTTCACAAAGCTTTGGTCTTACTTCCTTTTGTGGATTGATTCCACATAGCTTGGCACTTCCTTATACATGAGTGTTAGCTCCTTGTTCACCTCATTACTCCCAGGGGGATTTGGTGATATATTTAGGTAGTGATGTGAGTGAACACACTAGGACCACCGGGGCACTTTTTTCCCTATGTAGGAGGTTTTTTCCCCAGCTTGTATATATGCTTATTACCCTGATGGGCTACTAAGCTTTGTACATTCTCTTTTGATACATTCAGTTTTGTGTGTTGTGCTCCAAGCTTCTTCTTTGTCCTTGTGTTGTTCGCATGCTCTACCAGATCTAAAACTCGAACAAATCGTCATCATCATCATCTAGAAAATATTCCTATAGATCAAGTATAATTTTATTTTTATATTATTTTAAAATAAAATAATGATATTAATTTATGGAATCAACATATACCGAAGCCTTATCACATCGATAAATGGTGGCACATGCTAAAAAATACCATAATCTACCTCATGTTCAATACATTCCAATCGTGGTCTTTGATACATTCCGTAGCAAGGATTACACCAACATATAATATGCTATTGATAGGAAAAATCATCCTGATTCCTATGAGAGGACACTTGTGAAGTTGTTGCATGGATAGGAGGTGGTGGAGTACCCTTTGATTGATCAGATTCTGATTATTATATAACAATAAAAGAAACATATATCAATCATGTATGTATCTATCAAAAAGTGAAATTAAAAATTTGACATACTTATAGTAAGTAGTCCTTGCATAGTTAGGAGATGGTGGTGGAGTTTCCTCTGATTGATTAAAATCTAATTGTGTAGTAGAAAAAGGTACTAGATATTAATAATCTGATTATTTACATACATACACATTCACATGTCACATTTACACATACACAAAAATTCACATATACCCAGATAAACATTTCATCATATAAATACACATACAAAATCATAAATATATGAGGTGTGTATGTATGTATGTATATGTCCATGTATGTGTGTGTATGTGTATGCATTTGTATGTATGTGTGTGTATATATATGTGTATGTGTATGTTTGTGTGTTATGTATGTGTGTGTATTCATGTGTATGTGTATGTATGTGTATTTGTCTGTATGTGTGTATATATTTTTGTATGTATATTATAATTTATTATTTTTAATAATATTAGAACATAAATGTTTTTATCTATTTTAATAGCATTGATAGCTAAGTATCTTCCTAGTACATCTCTTGGTTTCTATTGTTCTCTATACATCTAACAACTAAGTATGTTCCTACATCTCTATCATGTATGGTGATTCATAACTATTTTCACACTCATGTATGTGTGTGTATATGGATGTGTGTGTATGTATATGTGTGTGCATGTGTATGTGTGTATGTGTATATATGTGTACGTGTATGTGTATTTATGTATGTTTCAGTGTATGTATGTACGTGTAAGTGTATGTATGTGTGGATGTATGTTTATGAATTTGAAGTATTTTTTATATAGTGATCCCTTTTTTGTTTGAGATTAAAATTAAAGGAGATATAGTATGGTAGAAAGAAATAAGAGAAGAGTTGACATACCACTTAGGACATGATAGTATTTTAGTTGACATCTATGTCTTCAGGAATCATTTCCTCAACAAAAGATATGCAAAATTGTTTATACTACTATGAGTTATAATTATCATATGTTTTATAAAAAAAATCATTTAATCTATGTACTTTTGTTTCATTAAACAAACACATGCTACTGCAAAGAAGAGAGTTGAATCAGATCATACATCATGCTTATGCCAAATGGCCCATTGCAATTATGTTGCTACATTTGTAAGTATATGTATTATTGAAACTATATTTTATTATTTTATTTAAAACAATAATAATTAATCTTTCTTATTTGTTTCAATGAAGTGAAATGCTTATGGTCATTATCCTATAGAAAAGGAAATCGAATTTGTTACATATTGTGGATATCAACAACTAAGTGAGAAGATTAGAGATCATCCATATGATTTTGCGAGTATTACTAAATTTGATATACTTTATTTTAGTTTTATTGATATTTTATATGTTTTATTTATTTATTTTTGTTATATGTAATACAAGAGTATTATGGAAATGCTAATATGGATGAGGTGGAGAGATAGACATAGGAGGGATGATATAGATCATCATATGGTACTGACTTCTCTACCCATGTTGCCTCTTCAAATACATCAGATCATGTGGATGATCATGACCAGGGAGGGGATTCAGATGATTGACACTTTACATTGGATGTATTATGTACATTGATATACACACACACACACACACATATGCACACACTCACACACACACACACACACACACACACACACATATATATATATATATATATATATATATATATATATATATATATATATATATATATATATATATACATACACAGATATATATATATATATATATATATATATATATATATATATATATATATATATATATATATATATATATATATATATATATATATATATATATATATATATATATATATGTGTGTGTGTGTGTGTGTGTGTGTGTGTGTGTATGTATGTATGTGTGTGTGTGTGTTCTCATATCAGTTATGTTTTCAATTATGTCTATGGTGTGAGTTCATAATTTCAATAGTTTTAGAGTGTCTATGGTGTGAAGTTTATGATTGAAATGTACTAATGATTTTTATTATAGTTTATATTTAACATGGAATTTATTAATTTAATTGTATAATTCATACACATTGTATGTGTGTGTATTTATTTGTGTATATGTATGTATGCACATGTAGGTGTATATATATTTATTTGTGTATGTTCATGTATGTGTGTGTATCTGTGTGTGCATGTGTATGTCTATATGTCTATATGTATGTGTGTATGTGTATGTAGGTGTATGTATGTGTATGTGTATGTGTATGCACATGTGTGTATATGCATGTGTATGTGTGTATATGCATGCATATGTGTATGTGTGTATATGCATGTGTATATATATGAGGATGCATGTGCATGCATGTCCATGTGAATGCATGTACATGTGAATGCATGTACATGTGCATGCATGTGCATGCATGTGTGTGTGCATGTGCATATGCATGTTTATATATATGTGCATGTGTGTGTATGTGCATATCTATGTGTATGTGTATAACGATGTGTTTTGTGTGCATGTGTATGTGTGTGTTTGTGCATGTGTATGTGTTTGTGTGTATATGTGTGTATGTGCATGTGTATGTGTATAAGTATGTGTGTGTATGTGTATGTGCATGTGCATGTACATGTGTATATCTGGATGTGAATGTGTAAGTTTGAGTATGTTAATTAATGGAAACAAAAGAATTTCAATGATATACAAACAATGGAAATTGTACTTACAATAATTGGCCATATATTATGTTTGATGAACTTCTTGAATAACCTGCAATAGAGAGAGAGAGAGAGAGAATGAAAGAAAAAGAGGGAGTAAGCAAAGAGAGAGAGAGATAGAGAGAGAAAAAAATTAGCAAAGAGAGAGAGAGAAAGAGAGAGCTCGATCACATATGTGCAACATGTGAAGAGATGGATTTGAACTTGGAGAAGATGAAGTGGTGTTGCAAACAACTTTGCACTACACCAACTAAATAAACTCTAGGGATATGTAGTGGGCCTTTTTAGCTTGCCAAAGGATGTATTAGACACCCTATGTACCTTGGAAGATCACTCTCAAAAAGATGAATCAAAACAGATAAGTTGGAGTAGATTCTAGAACAAAAAACTTGCTATTTTTGTTCATACACCAGTCTAGTGTTTTGAACAATTGACTTGACTCCTTTTGGGGAACTCTTATTAACTTATTAAGCTAACAATAAAGAGTTATTTCATAAAAAATGATCAACTACATAAAGAGAAAAGGGTTTAGCAAGTTGTAGCTTAACCCCGATTTTCACGGGTTGTAGCAGTACTCAGACCCATGAGTAGACAAATGTTAATATCTCGAGATTCCAAGATGCAATGCTATGAAATTTTGTAGGCATATACTAGATAGTATGCTGATTCTATCAAGCTTTGAATAATGGAAAATGATGAAGTAGACATTGAGAACAAGCTCTAAGAAAATGACTATTTTGATGGAGTGCTGATAGAGAAGTAAAGAATGAACAGATATCATCGACTTCAAATAAATATATCTCAAGATTGAAAAACCCAATTTAAATGAGATTTTATGAGTATGTAGTAGACTTAGAGAGAAAACTTTATCAGCTTAAATCATTGAAAATGAAGCTCAACGAAAGCATCTCTACAATCTGACTGAGAAAACTGAGAGATATGGCAATGAATAGTATCTTGGGTGTGTGTAGAAGTGCGAGAGACACACAAGAAGCACACACACAGAGCACAAACGCAGCAAGACACACGGAGAAGACGATGGTTGGAATAACTCTCTCTATTGATCGATGAACTGAACTGAAGTAAGAGCTGAATAATATCCCTAAGTACAAAGTACCACCACATATGAGAGTATCAAGTATGTGGTAACATGGCGAAAAAACCTCTAGCCAACACTAGAGTAAAAAGTGCCCATGTATAGGGAAAAGGTTCACATCAAAGCTACTCGAGGAACACATAAGTGTAACAAACCTCCCTGGAGCGAATGATGTGAACACATACAGGGAGTGACAGATCAGCCCCCACAAGGTAACAAGCCTAAAGCTTTGCGAAAAGCTTCAAACTTTTCCCGTGGAAGAGCTTTGGTGAATATGTCTGCCACATTATCTTGTGTAGGCACATATACCACATCAATATCTCTTGCATGAAGGCGCTCTCTCACATAGTGATAATGCACCTCAATATGTTTGGTCCGTGCATGAAACACTGGGTTTCGTGCAATAGCCAAAGCACTCTGACTATCTGTGAGAATATGCGTGGCAGCATCAATCTCCATGCAAAGATCCATCAATAGGCATCTCATCCATATACACTCCATTGTAGCTGTGAAAACTGCTTTATACTCAGCTTCACAACTCGATGTCGCCACTATAGGTTGCTTCTTACTCAACCAAGATATGCATGAGTCTCTAAGGAAAAAGCAATTACCACTAGTGGACACGGGAGTATCATAACAACCAGCCCAATCACTATTTGAAAAAGCATGCAAGCATGGCTGAACATCTCTGCCATAAAAGAGACCTAAGCTCAAAGTGCCTCGGAGATATCTAAACACACGTTTTACCGCTTGCCAATGCTTAGTGCCAGGGCTATGCATGAATCAACTCAACTGGGAAACTGCATACTGTATATCCGGCCTTGTGTTGCATGCATATATAAGACATCCCACAGCTTGCTGATAAAGAGAAGTATCAAATGCATCACTAGAATCCTCAACTAAGAACCTGTATCCTGTCTCAACTGGTGTGGAAACTGGCTTACAATCCTCAAAGTCAAAACGCTGAAGTAGTTTTTCAACATACTTTGCTTGATGCATAACAATTCCCCCCTCAACGGATACAAACTGGATGCCAAGATAGTAGCTCAAAAGAACAGATAAGTGACATCAAAAGTATGCTGCAAATCAGCCATAAGAATGTCAAGTTTTGCAACACATGACCCAGTCAAGAGTATGTCATCGACATAAAGAACAAGCACTATAAGATCAGCCCCATTTTTGCGTACATAGAGTGTGCTTTCAATCGGACTACATGTGAAGCCAAGAGCAATCAAGTGCTTATGTATTTTGTCATACCATGCACGTGGAGCTTGCTTGAGACCATACAAAGCTTTATGCAAGCGACAAACCATATGCTCTTTCCCTTTCATAGCAAATCTAGAACCTGTGAAGGAACATGAGCATAAGCAATGCATCCAAAAATCTTACAATGATCCAAGCTTGGTCTTTTTCTTCCAATCCTCATATGGTGTCATGCCATCAAGTTATTTTGAAGGTAACCTGTTAATCAAATAAGTGGTTGTGGATACAACCTCAACCCATAAGTAATTAGGTAAGTGCTTCTCATTTAGCATAGACCTTGCAGCTTCAACAATTGTCCTATTCCTTCTTTCTGCCACTCCATTTTTCTCAGGAGTGTACCTTCTAGTGATCTCTCTTTTGATTCCTCTTTCTTGAAGAAAGGATTCAAATTCATGGAAGAAGTACTCTCCCCCTCCATCTAACCTTAGCCTTTTTAATGTCTTACCTATTTGATTCTCCACAAGAGCCAGATATCTTTTGAAGAATGAAAAGACTTCATCTTTGTGTTTCATAAATTATAATATAGTCCATCTACTGCAATCATCAATGAAGGAGACATAATACCTTGATCCAAATATTGAAGCATCCTTGCTAGGTCCTCATACATTTGTATGAACCAAATCCAAGATATCTCCATGCATATATCCTTTCTTCATGAATGGTAACATGTGAGACTTTCCAAATCGACATGCACTGCATTTATAAATCATATGTTGCTGCGACAAATTAGGGAGTCCAAGTACACTTTGTTCCTTGCAAATTTTCTTCAATGATCTTTCACCAATATGTGCTAACCTTTTGTGCCATACTTCCAAATATCTGAGTGTCTCACTACCATAATTAAAGAGAGCAATGTTTGGATACTCAACAAATACTTCTCCTCTTGTGAACCTGACTTGCAACCCTTTCTCTACTATCTGCTCAACACTTATCAAATTCTTTGTAATGGTAGGGACATAGAGTACCTTAGTGAGTAGGTTGAGGTTTCCATCAGGTGCTTTGATATTTCCTATTTTCTCCACAAGGTTTCTTGTATCATCTCCTGTTTGTACCTCATTCTTGTTCCTTGGAACTTCTAAATCTGATAGGAGTACCACATTTCCTGCCACATGATTGGAGCAACTTGAATCTATGTAGAAACATGCTCATCAGATTCACCTTGTGGCATGGCCATATTCATGACTAGCAATGAGTCCTCTTGATTTGAGTCTTTTGTGTAGTTATTGAAGTCTCTACTTCCCCTATTTCCTCCTTGATAGTTTGAATGGTTGTAATTGTTGTGGTTCCCATGGTAATTGTTGAACCTGGTCTTAAGTAGCCATAACTTCCTCTATTGTAGCCTCTGCCTCATTGATTCTTGGAATTCTGAAAGGAAGTTTTAGTTCTATGATTTGTTAATCCAAAAATAGAGCATGAATTGGAGTCTTGGGATCTCCCCCTGCCTTGCCTTCCTCCTCCGCCTCTACCTCTACCATGTCTTCCTGTAGCTGCATAATTAGCTTGATGTGTACCTGCTTCATCATCCACTTTCTTTCCTCTTCCTTTGTTTTCTTTGGAATTTCTTTTATCAATATACAAAGTAGAAGATTGATTACCTTTGGAGCTTTCTCCATTCTTGATAAGCTTGGACTCTTGAGTAAGTAGTTGTCCTATGAGTGTATTGAAATCTGGTACATGCATATCCATGTATAGATCCATAGCTGTGGTGAATGCTTCCCACTTGTCATCTGCCTTCAAGCCATTGATGACCTATCTTACAATTTTTTCTTCATCTATTACCTCACCAATACTTCCCAATTGATATACTATGTTCTTGAGTTTTGTGACAAAATCAATCACATTTTGTTTGGGAGCTTTCTTGAGAGTTGTGAAGTCCTTCCATAGTTGGTGCTTCCTGGCCTTTCTACATGAATATAAGAAGGCTTCAAGTGCATTCCACACTTCCTGAGATGTTTTAGAACTTCGAATGTGAGGCAACAAAAAATCCAAGATAGAGTTGAGGAGATAAGACCTTGCAAGTGAATCCTTGCAGTACCATGTGCTCAACCTTTCTTGCTCTTCTTGTGTTGGTTGACCTTTGTTCTTGAAACTTGGCATAACTTCATCTCTAGCTATATAATCATATAAATTCCTTCCTTGAAGGTAATCTTCCATCCTTAATGAAGAGGTTGAGTAGTTACCTCTATCCATTTTTTCAATTGATGAAGGAAATCCATCTGCCATGGTGTCCAACCTTGCTCTGATACCACTGTGAAGAGATGGATTTGAACTCCTTATAGGCATGTGATAAGTGCAAAGAAATGCACTATTTACTTTGCAGCATCAAGGAGAAAGAGTTGATACAAAAAAGATAGGTTCACACGTCGACTAGCTCAAAAAACGTACTATCTATGGAAGAGACAATGAACTTCAAATGCTCATAGTGACCAGCGTGATTACAACTAGAAAAAATCCTTTTATGGGAGTGATACAAATAGGGTTGAGTGTATATACTGCAAAAAGTATAAGGAATAGGCAAAATATGCTATAGGAATGAATCAAACAGTCAACGGTGGTACTTCCTATTTTTCTGGAATACGTAGAGATTGACCCCGAGACAGAAAAAATGGGATTTCTCTGTATCTACTCAACTGAATACTATGAGACTTTAGAGTCATAAACTAGAAACTAATATATTTTGAATGAGCCATCTCCCACTCAATTTTAACCTTTGGAGAGAGAGCAACAGCCTCTGCAAGATTACTATTGGTCAAGAAGATGATGTAGAAAATTGAAGGAGCAAGACAATGATGGCCATAAGTGTATGTATATTGTGTCCATGTATCGTACAAGTGATTTAAAGCCTCTACATAGACTCTAGGAGTGTTCAAAGACTTCTACAAGTGGATTTTGAGTTCAAATGAAGGTGGGAATGGTTGTTGGAGGGAATCAATTCACTTTCCTACAATCTAGGAAAAATGAAGATCTAGTTTGATCTACTTTTAGGTGATTGATTGCTTGATTGAATACAACTCAACCAACACAAATTCGTGGGATTTAGGCTCTATCTTTCTACTTTTACATGTGTAAAGCTCAAGGCTTTTGCAATGGTAAAAGATCCATGAAAAATCGTTTTTTAAAAATACAATAAGTGAGCATAAGAAAAAGAACTCTCCAATGGATATTCTTTCGATGCGATAGCATTTGATGTAGATCAAATCAAGCATAGTGTAAGCTTGATATTCGAATAGCTCCCCCTCAAGCTAAAGTATGCTTGAGTCTTCATTTTCTGATAGGTTGTATACCTTCCATAACTTTGAATCTACAAAGCTTTATTCCATCAAGTGCCTTCGTCATCATATCTGCTACTTGCTTTTCAATAGGAACAAAAGAAATGTCAATCTCCTTTGCCATGAGCTTCTCCCTCATGAAGTGGTAATGCACCTCTATGTGTTTGGTTCTTGCATGGAACTTACATTATCTCCAAATATGTGAGGTTTGGAACTCACAAGTCCCAAATCTATATATAATGCTTTTAACCATATTGCCTCTTGAGTTGCTATGGTCGTACCTCTGTACTTTGATTCAGTCGAGGATAAAGCAACTATTGGTTGCTTCTTGGAACTCAATGACACTAGCTTTGAACCTGCAAATGCTAAGTAACCAGAAGTGCTTCTTCTATCATCCTTAGCTCCTACCCAATCTACATCTGAATAGATTTTGATATCCTAATATGAAGAGTAAGGATAGAATATACCTTCATTGATTGTACCTTTGAGATACTTACTATACTCTCTTCGCTGCATCCATGTGTGGTCTTCTCGGTGAATGCATGAACTGACTAAGCACTCTAACACTATATGAGATGTTTGCCCTTGTACGAGTAGCATGTATCAAGCTACCTACCAAGCTTTGATACTCTTTAATGTCTTCAATTTTCTCACCTTCATAAACACTAAGTTTATGATTCATCTCCAAAGGTGTACATGTAGGTTTAGTATTCTCCATTTTGAACTTGAGAAGTATATCTTGAATGTATCTTCTCTGAGTCAAATACATTCCTTCATCTGTGTATATCACCTGCATACCTAGGAAATATGTTAGCTCACCTAGGTCACTAATTTTGAACTCCTCTTGCATGTGTCTCTTGATCCTTTGAATGCCATTTAGATCATCATCTATCACAATAACATCATCTACATATACACATAGATAGATAACCTCATCGTGATCCCTTTTGATGAGTAGAGAAGGATCTGAGTTGCTTGGTTTGAACCCTTGATCTTGAAGGTATGTAACCGACCTATGATTCCAAGCTCTAGGAGCTACTTTCAATCCATACAATGCTTTCTTAAGTCTACAAACATAAGATCGTTGATTAGGGTTTTCAAAAGCTGGTGGTTGTGACATGCATACCTCTTCACTTATCCAACCATTTAAGAATGCATTTTTCACATCAAGTTGCAGGAGTCTCCAACTCCTTGCAGCAGCTACACTTATCAATGTCCTGATTGTAGTCATCTTTGCAACTGTTGAGAATGTTTCCTCATAGTCTATACCATGAGTTTGAGAGCATCCTTTGGCAACTAATCTTGCCTTGTACGTGCAAACTGATCCATCGGAATTTCTTTTAACTTTATATACCCATCTGCAACCAATTACCTTTTGACTCGGTGACATTGGAACCAAATCCCAAGTGTCCATCTCCTTTAATGCATCTATTTCTTCTTTCATGGCCTTTTTCCAATTAGGGTTTCCCTTTGCCTCTTCATAGGTTGATGGCTCTTCTAAAATTGAATCTTTTCCCAAGTAGATTGAATGCCTTGTAAGAAATGTGGAATCATATCCATACCTTTCTGGTTTTTTCTTCTCTCTTGTTGATCTTCTAGGTGCCTGTTTGGAGCATTCCAAACCTCTTCCATCTTTGCTTTGCCTCTTGACTTCCATAGCTTGTAATCCTTTTCTCTTTCATCTTGGTCATCATCTGTATCACTTCTTGGATCCTGGACCTATGTATCATGCTTGCTTCCTAATTGATGAGAATCAGAATCAAGATCATATAGTAGAGTTACCTTTTGTTTGTCTTCATCGTACCAAGACCTTTGTTCTTCGAACACAACATCTCTAGTTATAGTGAATTGCTTGTTTAAGGATTATAGAACCTGTAACCCATCTTAATTGAATCATATCCAATAAACACTATCTTTTTTGCCCTCTCATCTAGCTTACCTCTTATTTGAGATGGTATATGAACATAAGCTAAACAACCAAAAATTTGCAATGTCCAAGACTAGGTTTTTTTCCATGCCATGCTTCATAAGGATTCATACCTTGAAGTGATTTGGATGGTAGTCTATTGAGAAGATACAGAGTAGTTGAAATAGCTTCTGCCCATAGATCATGTGGCAACTTCTTCTCTTCAAACATTGTTCTGGCTCATCTAACCAATGTCTTGTTTCTCCTCTTGGTGATTCCATTTAGTTGAGGAGAGTACCTAGTAGTCACTTCCCTTTTGATATTTTTATCTTGCAAGAACTCATCAGAATCTTTGGAGAAGTATTCTCCCCCTCCATCAGATTTGAGCTTTTTAAGTGATCTACCTATATGATTCTCCACATGTGCTAGACACTTTTTGAAACAATCAAACACTTCATTCCTACATCTACTATGGTCATCAATAAATGAGATATAATACCTTGATCCTACCAATGAAGGTTCTTGACTTGGTCCCCATACATCTCTATGTACTAAGTCCAATAAGTTGTTGTGGATGTAGCCTTTGTGGTTGAATGGTTGTCTTTGTGCCTTCCCAATCTGACATGCATCACACTTGTTGATCATGTGTTGCTTTGATATGTTCGGCAGTCCTAGAACACTTTGATCCTGCATATATCCTTCAAGGTTCTTTCATTCACATGAGCACATCTCTTATGCCACACTTGAAGCTCACTTAGGGTTTGAGACCCAAAAGTGAATAGAGCTATGTTCCTGCTTTCTCCTACTTCAAAAGTAAAGAGCCTACCATGCTTCTCACCTCTAGCTATCTTCTTAAAGCCTTGACATGGATCTTCCACAAAAGCTCCATGTTGGATGAACCTAACTTGCAAGCCTTTTTTGACTATTTGGCCTACACTTATTAGGTTTTTAGTGATAGTGGGTACATAAAGAACCTTACTCAGAATGCTTGTCCTACGATTGGAAGCTTTGACATTACCAATCTTCTCCACATTGTGTTGTGTGTCATCCCCTATTTGTACTTCATATCTATGCTTTGGACTTTCCAAATCAGATAGAAGACCAATGTTGCCTACAACATGATTCGAACATCTTGAATCTATGTAGAACAAATCATCATCTTCTTTACCTTCTTTATGGCTTAGATTCATGAGAAGAAATGAGTCTTCATATGGTTGATCTTCTAAATAATTGTTGTAGTCCCTTCTATTATAGCCTCTATTGTTATTGTTAAAGTTGTGTCCACCTCTGCCTCTGTTGCGACCATATCCACCTCTTCCACTTCCTTTCTGGGCCTTTTTATTGAACTAGCAATTCTGAGTGGTGTGGTTGGTCTTATCGCATATGGCACAAGGTTGAACATTCTGACCTTTGGCTTTGCCTTGCTTTGGTACTTTCTTCTTCCCTTTCCACTTGCTTTTGCTTGCAAAGTTGGCTTGGGAAGTCTCTTCTTCATCTTCTTCCTTGTTCTTGCCTTTCTACTTCTTATCCTTCTTATCTATATATAGAGCACTAGTTGAATTACCATGATAGGAGTTACCTTCCTTTATGCTATTGTTAGCTTCTTGATTGAAGAGTTGTCCAAGAAACATGTTGAAGTCTAGAGTCTGCACATCCATGATGAGATCATATGCCGTAGTGAAGGATTGCCATTGCTTATCATTTCAAATGCCATTGAGGATTTGCCTCATGATAGCCTCTTCTTCAATCAGCTCTCCAATGAATGCTAATTGATATGAAACCTCCTTGACCTTGGTAACAAACTCTGTGATGGTTTGTTTAGGTGTCTTCTTCATTTGGTTGAACTCGTTCCAAACATGATTCTTTCTTGCTTTGGTACTAGCAGAATAGAAAGTCTCGAGGGCATCCCAAGTCTCTTGAGATGTCTTGCATCCTCTAATATGTGGTAATAAAAAGTCAGAGATAGAGTTTAGTATGTACGACCTTGCTTGAGCATCCCTTGTGCACCAAAGTGTGAGCTTATCTGTCTCCTCTTGTGTACATCCTCTGTTGGAACTCAAGGTCAAGCATAAAACATGGAAGCACATCAAAGAATTGGACATAGAAGAAGAGAGAGCAAGTAGGGAGCTCCAAGAAGTGTATGTCAAATTTTTAGAAGAATCCCCTACAAAAATAGTGATTTTCATCACTAAAAACCATTGTAAATACCATTTTCTATTTTTGTAACTCCATTTTGTTCAAGCCGAGGAGTCCTTGAGCTTGAGGAGTATTCAAACTATCATCCTACCAATTTTCATAATTTTTAGACTTTGTTTGAGCCCTCAAATAAGCCCTGGAACCTAATTTTTAACTAGGCCGGACACTAGGTTTGGACAGGGCCAAAACTAGTCCAAAAACTATAAAAAAAGAGCTAGAGAGCTCATTTTTGAGGTTAGCTTGTTAGAGAATAGAGCTTTGTAAGAGAACTTTCTTTTGCAATTGAAGCTTTCCATTGTTCCTCTCTTTGATCTTACCTTGTGCACGTGTGTGTGTATGTGTGTGCATGTTTGTGTGCTTTCACTCACACACTTGTGCCTTCACTTGCTGGTGGTCTTCATACCGGTCCTCACGTCTCCGTGGATTAACAAGTAAAGGAGGTGGTGCTTACGCTTGAGCTACACCAAATTTTGATGCCGTTGTCGGGGAGAGAGCTTCGAGGACGAGCGTTGTGATGGTAAGATCGTAGATTTGGGACGTTGGAAGGTAAAAAAAGTGTCATTTTTGTTCATTTTCTATTTTTTCCTCTTCATCTTCATCATCATCACCATCTTCATCTTCTTCCATCTTCTTCTTCATAGAAATTTCTTTTTTTTTAGTGCATTTTCACAATTTTCATACCATTTTTCATGCATTATTGTGTGAGAAGGAGTTAGGTGCAAGGGAGAGCAAGCGCCTGTGTTTTTTCATGATTTTCTACACATACGGAGCTCACCATTGCTCGGCGCTCAAAAATTCAAATTTCCCACCAAAAAACACGATTTTGTGAAGAAAATCCCGATTCTGTGAAAAATTCAAATTTTTTTTGAAAATCACGATTTTCTATTTCTTGCCTAAAAAAGCCCTCTGAAGGAAACACGATTCTGAGGTCATTCTCAGAATCGCGATTCTCTGGTTGTGCTCAAAATCAGGATTCACTAAATTTCTCAAAAACACGATTCTGAGAAGACAAGATTATCTGTGGGTGCAAAATCATGATTCTCACAAATCACGATTTTCAGCCAAAAACACGATTTTGTGAAAACACGATTCTGTGAAAACATGATTTTGTGAAAACACGATTCTCTGTTGGCAATCACGATTTTCAAAAAACACGATTCGCTGAAAACACAATTTTCATCCCAGGTACAAAATCGTGATTTTCAGAACACGATTCTAAAAAAAACACGATTCTCTGTTCAAAATCGCGATTCTCAAAAAACATGATTCTCTGCTCAAAATTGCGATTCTCAAAAACACGATTCTCTGCTCAGAATCGTGATTCTCTTGGTTTCACAGGATCGCGATTCTCTGATTTCATAGCATCGTGATTCTCTGATTTCATACCCCCAGGAGCCTAATTTGACATAACTTTTTCATCCAAAGTCCATTTTTTGAGCTCTATATCTCGTTGGAAAGCTCGTTTCAGATAGACTAATTTGAAGTTGACCCTCAGGTGGGACTAGGGAACCAAGGGGACTCCAAAGGATTTTGAACCATACCAAGGGGAAATTTTGGAACTTAACCAAAGCTTATGAACCTGAGATCTGTTAGACACCTAGGCAAGGATAGACAAAGCATTAGATCTTCTCAGTCTAGTTTCAACCATACAGCTAAGTCTTGGGCACAACAACTAAGTGGTTGTCCTTACGTACTCAACTCTGACACAAGTGACTCAGAAATGTCTTTTAGCATGGGGAAACCTATAGGTGGCTCAGGAACTGCCCATCTACAAACACCAGAAGGTCCCTATAAGACACAATTGGAATATATTTGGACCAACCGATTAGGTGCTCGCATCTATGAGGATGGCTTGAGGCAATCAGTGGTCCAACTCAAAAATCGAGATCAACCCTTTGGATTGGAACACCCAGTGGTCAAGTTCAAAGAGGGTTCATACATTGACAAGGAAGGAACCATGTATGTGGTCACCAACCTACCAGATAGGACTGATGAGTTTGGAAATGTCATTCATGAGAATGAGATAGGAGACCTAGAACAAGGAAATGTAGGACAAGGACCCCAGACTCCTAGAGGTAAGTCAGTTTTGACCAGAGTGATCACTCCAGATTGGATCCCTCAAGATAAGAAAAGCATAGAACTATTCTTGAATAGAGAAACAGAGGAAGCTTTTTGGAGATTCAAGCCAGATCAACCTAGCCAATTGGGCATAGTCATCATCTATGAGTTCAAGGATCCAGAGATACCAAGAAAAGTTTACTTGGATAACACATCAGAAAAGATGTTCTTGGTAACAGAACATGATAGACATGCATATACTTGGAAGAGTGAATTGATTTTCGCTCCACCAAGATCCAATGTTTCCCTTGGCCTCCAAGGAGTAGGATCATCCCAAGCTCATGAAGCCTAGAGAGAAAGAACTAGAGAGAGACCTGAGGTAAGTTTTGCACACACTGTGGGCAAAAATAGATCAGGCTTTGAAAATGAAAGACCTGAAAGAGAGAGACATCAAGCACATAGGCAACAAAGAGATGAACATGATTTTCTTTTGCCTAGACCTCGCGAGCACACAAGAACCCTTAGACCCACTCAAGTGATCAAGGCAATGAAGAATTATTTTGACGGGATAGGAGATCCTTATGATCATGTGGCCGAGTTCAAACAAGTGTTAAGAGCTGAACAAGTTGAGGATTTGTTCACCCAGTACGAGGCATTTGGTTTAACTCTTAAAGGCACTGCCTTGGCTTGGTTTCAACCACTGAGTAGTCGCAACTATCACGATACAGGTTAGCTGCTAGACGAATTCATTGTCGAATTTTCCAAGAGTGGCATCAGACATAACACATCATCTTTGATCCACAGTTTCAAGCAGACACCCCAAGAAACAGTGCGACTAGCAGGTAGAAGGTTCCGACAGTACCTAGAAAGATGCCTTGCTCCAGAGTTACCCACACCAGCCAAACAAGTGGCTTTGTTCTTAGATGGCTTACTGAGCACCAAGTTAAGATCATATGTGTACTTGAAAGAGCTTAGAAGCATAGAAGAGTGTGTACGGACCTGCATTGACATAGAAGAAAACTTGGGTGAGTAGTTAGGATTGTCCGAACTCTATAAGGATTCTGATAGTTCTACTAGTCATACTTCGAAAATCTCCACGGAAATAGATGAGATAGCTGAGCAAGTTGCCAAGAAGCTAGGAGTCCAAAATAGACAAACACAGAGAGTCACCTCATTGAACCGATGTTATACCTACGGAGGGGACCACATGGCTAATGTATGCCCAATGCAAAACCAAAACATTAGAGAAAGGAATGCTCCATATTGCACTATTGAGACAAAATACACGAACCACACGGCTCAAGATTGTCCCTACAATAGGCAGGCTATTAGAGAAACTTATCAGCAACCTTACCAACAAGGTAGGTATCAGAACCAATACCAACAACCATATTATTGACCACAACAGCAATATCAGGCACAATATAGGCCACAACCCGTCTTGGGAAACCAACCACCAGCTCCTAACAACGTGATTCAAGTCAAGTATGCTGTGGGAGAGGAAAATCCAAATAGAGCATTGGTGCCACTAACCCCATTGATACCAGATAATGAGTCTCATGCTCATAGTTCAGACTACTCCCATGAAGGTAGTCCCCATGCTTATTACACTGAGTCGCCCGAGCATAGTGATATTTACTCGTATCAATATGAGGCACCACCTATGGAGCGAAATTGGGAACCTGAATACTCCAATGTCATGTACAAAAATGCTAACCCTAGGCCCCAATTGAGACAAGTAAGACCACAAGCCCCTAGAGGACCATGTTTCAGATGTCAGGGCGACCATTTCCTTCGTGATTGTCCCCATGCACCATCTCCGAGTCAAGGACAATCTATCACAATACAAGCTTTTTGCTCTGATGGCAAAGACCATCTCCCCAGAGATTGTCCAAGAAACCCCTCTAGTGCACCCAAGATTACACCCATTAATGTGGTAGGCTTAGTGGCAGATTCAAGTTCAAGTAGCAGTAATGTGGCTCCTATACAAGTTGTCACTAGAGCATAAGTCTTAAAACAGGATAAACCAGCAGAACAATCAGAGTCGAGTGAATCAGGAGAGCCTAGTAAGAGGAAAACAAGAACATCGAAGGATACCAGAGAGAGAGCCAATCGTAAGTGGAATAAAAAGTTATCGGAACTAGAAGAAATCTTGAAAGACGCAAAAACAAAAATAGAAGACATTGCATCTCAAAACCCCTCACATGTTGAAACTCCATCCATTCCACCTCATCCCACCCCACCACCCATTGTAAATAGACCACAACCAGGGTCTGTTCTGGCAGATCCAACCCCAGGCTTGGACATGATGTTCAAGGCCTACCAGGCTCGACTTCAAGAAGGGCTAACAGTTGCAAATCTAGAAAAGAGTTACCCTAGAGCGGATCTAGAGATTGAACGGATGAGAATGTGCATGAAAATGGTAGAACAAGCTCAAGCTATACTCGAGACTAGTCAAAAGTTCAATCAGACAAACTGTGTCAAACCGGATTTGCATTTCTAGGGCTTATTGGAAAGATTAGAGCAGTTGGTAAACAAACCACAAGTTTCTTCACCTCCACAGGCTCAACCAGTTATTGAGAGAAGAAGCTCACCACCAATGGGAGCTTATGTTCCTAATTCCACCGATGCTGGAATACCTCCTTCAATTCAGGAGCACTCTCAAGAGTTCTTGCGGGAAATACAAGAGGAGAAATGGGCCAAGGAGAAGGGTAATTTCCCTCCTATTCGTGAGATTGATGACCTTCATGATCAATTTCCCCAAGACATTCCATCTATTTACGGAGATGAAGTAGAACAACAAGAAGATGAAAGGTTAGATTTCAAATCTAATACCTTAGAAGAACTGCCTCAATTTCTAGGCCCATGGGAATCCGAATCTCTTCAGATCAGAGCTCCCACAATATTGGTAAGAAATGAAGACTCAGTGGTTCCAAGAAACACCGATGTCGTGAAGAACACTAAGGTTCAGTGTCATCTCACTGTAGAAGAGCTACTGAAAGCAAAACCTGAGCTATGGAATCACATGAAGGATCAGGTTCCAGAACTCGATTCCAAAATGCCAAAAGCAGGCTCAAGGCAAAAAGTCCCAGAGATACCTCTCGATAAAATAGGAGATATGTGTGAGGGTGAAGAAGGTAATACTTATCTTCCAATCACCTACCAAGGTTCCACAACCAAAGAAATCATAGATTCAAGTGCTGGTGTTGTTGCGAACATTTGTTTTATGTAGGGTACAAGTTTCAAATTATGTAAATACCTTTGGGAAGTCTTCAAATACTTCAAGAAGGCTCATATTATTCATAAAATGTAGCAAAAATACCACGTGAGTTCTAGAACATGGTGAGTCAAATTAGTGAGTCACAAGGGAGCTTCAGTGGTGTCCTAGTGGAAGGTCGATGTGGCTAGTTCTCAAAGTCCATCAATACTTTGCTTATTTGAGCACTTGAGTCATGTAATACCTCCATCCAAGTGTCTACCACGAATTTAGATGTATTATGAAGGTTTTAGATTAGTTTCTCATGCTATAAAAAGAGGAGAAAAGTCGTGATCTTGTGGGATGTCCAAGAGAGTCATATGTGTATCTCTACACTGCTGTAGTTTTGTATGCAGAGATTTCAGAGCTTGTATCTCCCTCATTATATATCCAAATTACATGTTTGATAGCTCATTGGAAAGCTCGTACTGTCTACTTTCTTCCTGTAAATGTTCATAATCATTGGATTTGTGAGCTGAGAGCAATACGCTCTGCAAGTAGTGTGTGTTCTCTGTTTTTATCCTTGCTGAAGGTCTCCATTAAACCTCAAACTTGCAGAGGTCATATCTCCTTGTGTATGTATCCAAATCATGTGTTCTTTGGCTTGTTAGAAAGCTATTTAAGTCTACTTGTATTCTTGAAAGTTTAAAAGACATTGGAGTTGTGAGTTAAGAGCAGTAGTCTCTGCAAGTGATATGTGTCCTCAGGTTCATCTCTGTTTCAAGGTCTCCATTAAAGCTGCATATTGCAGAGGTCATAGCTCATTGTGTATTTATCCATTTGAGGTGTTCTATATCTTGTTGGAAAGCTCTTAGAGTCTAGTTTATGTGTGTCAAACAGTTTTGGAAAATTCCAAGTGAGTAAAGAGCAATTTGCTCTGCAAGAAAATTGGTCTGTGCATACAAGTTTGTGAAAAAGTCAACTAGGTCCTGTTGGGTTTCACCTACTTCTAGCTGTACTTTGGAGATCAATAAACTCCAACATTGGTATCAGAGCAAGTACTTGGAGGCTTGGAGAAGGTTATCATACGTTGACGAAGAATTTGAAGCTATCAATGAAGCAGTTCATCATCAACACTACACAAAGGTAGAAGAAGATTGCAAGGAGGCATCTGAAGCAACATCTAAGCAAAGAAAGGTGCACATACCTCATTTACAAGGTAAATATTATATTTCTTCTCATCACACACATTGGAAAGGAGGCTTAAAGGAGGAAGCTTAGCATTTGTATTATGGGAGACCAACATGCACAAATAGAGAAGCTTGATAAGACCAATTATCAAGCATGGAAGTTTAGAATCACAGCATTCTTGCAAGGTAGAGGCTTGTATGGTTTGATTGACAGCACAGATATCAAACCCACATTACCAGAGGACCCAAATCAGCAACAATTGAGGGAGTTTAGACTTTGGAATGAGAGAGACAAAAGGGTTATATTCATTTTATCACAAAATATTCAAGATTCAATGGTAGTACACATACAAGATCTAGACACAAGTAGAGATGTTTGGCTTGCATTGGAAAGGTTGTATGCTACAGGTACAAGAGCAAGGAAGATTCAACTCAAAAATGAGTTGAATAACATAAAGAAAGATACAAGGACATCGGGCAATGATTACATATTGAAAGTTAAAGAGATTGCAGATCAACTAGGATCAATTCAAGCTCATGTGGAGGACGACGACTTGGTTGCACATACTCTCAACGGACTCAAAGATGGTGAGAGATGGAAACCCTTCATTACTTCAGTTTATGTCAGAGGAGAATTACCAGATTTTGATCAACTTATTGCCCTCATGGTCACGGAGGAGATGAATCTAAATGGTTCTACTTCAAATCAAAAAGGATCTCAAGGACAAGCTCTTTATGTAGGATCATCAAGAGGTGGAAATAGAGGTGGAAGAGGTTCAAATAGAGGTCGAGGAAGAAGGAGCGATGATCAAAGGACTTCAAGTGGCTTCTTCAATGCAAGAGGAAGAGGAAATCAAGTGCTAGAGGTACGAGAGGCTACTACAACTACAACCAAAGACAAAGGAGTGAAGATAATAAGAACAATTGCTATATAAGTGGAAGGTATGGACACTATGCCAAAGATTGTTATCAAAATGAAAATAATCAAGGTGGTAATCGAAGAGGAGGCTATTCAAGAAGAGGTAAACAACAAGGAAATTATGCAGTTGAAGGTAAAAGTGATGATTATGATTCTCTTCTTATGATGAATGTAGAAACTAAGATGAATTGCAATAGCGATGTATGGTATGCAGATAGTGGTTGTTCTAATCACATGTCTCATGATGCTTCATGGTTTTCTAATATGCATAATCCGTCATGTAAAGGTCATGTTGAAACAGGAGATGATACAACACATAAGATTATGCAGGTTGGAGATGTTGTTATGCAGGATAAGAGCACGACAAATTGCTTGAAGGATGTACTTTATGTGCCAACGATCACTAAGAATTTGATGTCGGTTGGTCAAATGGTAGAAAAAGGTCTACAAGTGAGATTTAATCATGCAGGTTGCTTCATTGAGGATCCAAAGCAAAGGAGGTTAATTGCTAGAGGTCAAAAATAAGGTAGATTGTTTACATTCAAGGTAAACCCAAATCATACAAACTATTTCTCTTATGGTATGCATCGAATAGTAGAGCTTGATCTATGGCACAAAAGGATTGGACACATGAATGTACACAGGTTAAAGGAGCTATCAAAGAAGAGGATTGTTGAAGGATTACCTGATCTTACTAAGCAACATATGGTGCATCTTTGTGAAGCATGTCAAATGGGTAAGCAGAGTAGACAACCTTTCAAGCATTCAAGCTATGAAAGTGATGGTTTGCTAGATCTCATACACACAGATGTGTGGGGACCTATTAAAGAGTCATCCTTGGTTGGTAATAAGTACTATGTATCATTCATTGACGATCATAGTAGAATGACATTTGTGTATTTTATTAAACATAAGAGTGAGGTCTTTGATTGTTTCAAGAAGTTCAAATCATATGTCGAAAAGCAAACGGGAAGGTATATTAAGAAGTTAAGATCCGATGGAGGAGGAGAGTATTTCTCTCAAGCTTTTACTGATTTTTTGTATGATGAGGGTATCAAAAGAGAAGTTACATGCAGGTATACTCCACAACAAAATGGAGTCGCAGAAAGAAGAAACAGAATCATAGCAGAAGCATCTAGAAGCATGCTTAATGATATGTGTTTGCCTAATTATTTTTGGGCTGAAGCTGTTAGCACAAGTGTTTACATTATGAATAGAGTTCCGACTGCTGGAGTTCATCATTTGACACCATATGAGGTATGGCATGGAAGGAAACCAAGTGTAAGTCATTTGAAAGTATTTGGCTGTGTATGTTATGTACATGTACCTAGTGAGGTGAGATCTAAACTTGATGCGAAATCAGAAAAATGTATATTTATTGGTTATGCAGATACTCAAAGATGATATAGATGCTATAATCCTCATACCAATAAGGTTGTTGTGTCAAGAGATGTAAACTTTGATGAATCACTTTCATGGTATGCAGATAAGAATTGTTTGCAGGTCATGGATGAAAATGAAGAAGGTGTGGTTGAAGGAGATGAATGCATAGTTCAGCCATCAGGAAGTTTAAATGATGAAAGGAGTGGTTTAGATGAAGAAAGAGGATCACCTTTCAATGGAAGATTAAGGCAAGAGTCACCTCCAAGTGTTAAAAGTAAAGGTAAACTCAAACTTGTTGAAGTTAATGATGAAGGAGAGGAAATTAGTGATGTATGTGAGTATGGAGAATCATCAAAGGTTCCTAATAAGAAAGGAAGAGCATCTACATTGGAGGTAATAAGAACTTCAAGAGTAAGTAAGCAACCTCAAAGGTATACTTATGAATCTTTCATGAATACTCATTATGCTTTTATGACAAAAGTTGAGCAGGAAAATGAACCCACATGTTATGATGAGGCCAAAGGAGATGAAAAGTGGGAGAAAGCAATGAGAGAAGAAATGGAAGCACTACAGGATAACAAGACTTGGAATTTAGTTCCAAGTACACCAAAGCAAAAGGTAATTGGTTGCAAGTGGGTTTTTAAGATTAAAAGAAATAGTGATGGTAGTGTGTGTAGATATAAGGCTAGACTTGTAGCAAAAGGATATAATCAAACTCAAGGTGTGGACTATGAGGAAACATTTAGTCCAGTAGCAAATATGGCAACGGTGAGAACTTTGTTGGCTTTAGCTGCAAGTAAAAGGTGGAATATATATCAACTCGATATAAAGAATGCCTTTCTTAATGGTGAGTCAAATGAAGAAGTGTATATGTCACAACCAGATGGTTATGTGGATGCAAAATGTCCTAATCATGTATGCAGGTTAAAGAAGGCATTGTATGGTCTTAAGCAGGCACCAAGGGCATGGAATGCAAGGTTGGTAAAGTATCTTATGCTGCAAGGATACACAGCGAGTCATGCTGATCCTTCACTTTATGTAAAACATGTAGATGGCATGTGTGTCTATGTATGCATTTATGTGGATGACTTGTTGATTACAGGGAATGATGCAAAAGCAATTGATGAGATAAAAGGTAATTTGGGAAAGGAATTTAAAATTTCAGATCTTGGTTTGCTCAGATACTTTCTTGGGATTGAAATTGTGTATAGCGATGAAGGTATGTGGTTGATACAAAGAAAGTATATATGTGATATGCTGAAAAGGTTTGGTATGTAGGAATGTAAATTTGTTTCTACTCCAATGGAATGTAATGTAAAGCTAAGCGCAAAGGAAGGTGATGAGTTGCATGATATGAATGTATATAGATCCATGGTAGGATCTTTGATTTATGCAACAAAAACTAGACCTGATATATGTTATGCAGTGGGAGTATTGTCACAGTTTATGCATGAACCTAGAGTACCTCATATGCATGCAGCGAAAAGAGTGCTTAGGTATTTGAAAGGTACCATGAACGAAGGATTATTTTATAGTCATGATGCTGATCTAACTCTTCAAGTCTTTAGTGATGCAGATTGGGCTGGAAGCAAAGATGACAGAAGATCCACAAGTGGATATGTGGTAATAGCAGGAAACAAGACATTAACATGGAGTTCAAAGAAACAGCCTACAGTTGCTTTATCTTCTACAGAGGCTGAGTATAGAGGTTTAGCATTGGCTACTACTGAGGTTATGTGGTTTAAAAAGTTGTTTCATGACTTGAATGTGCAGGTTGATGTACCACTGATATATGGGGATAACTTGAGCAGCATTCATATGACCTCAAATCCTATTTTTCATGCTAGAACAAAGCATATAGAGGTTCATTATCATTATGTTCGAGAGAAGGCCATGAACAATGAAGTGCAGGTTTCTTTTGTTGGAACAAAGGATCAAGTTGCAGATATCTTCACCAAATCCTTGGATGGACCAAAGCTTCAAAGATTCAACTATATTCTTGGCATGAAGGAAATACCCTTTGAAACTTGAGGGGGAGAATGTTGCGAACATTTGTTTTATGTAGGGTTCAAGTTTCAAATTATGTAAATACCTTTGGGAAGTCTTCAAATACTTCAAGAAGGCTCATATTATTCATAAAATGTAGCAAAAATACCACGTGAGTTCTAGAACATGGTGAGTCAAATTAGTGAGTCACAAGGGAGCTTCAGTGGTGTCCTAGTGGAAGGTCGATGTGGCTAGTTCTCAAAGTCCATCAATACTTTGCTTATTTGAGCACTTGAGTCATGTAATACCTCCATCCAAGTGTCTACCACGAATTTAGATGTATTAGGAAGGTTTTAGATTAGTTTCCCATGCTATAAAAAGAGGAGAAAAGTCGTGATCTTGTGGGATGTCCAAGAGAGTCATATGTGTATCTCTACACTGCTGTAGTTTTGTATGCAGAGATTGCAGAGCTTGTATCTCCCTCTTTATATATCCAAATTACATGTTTGATAGCTCATTGGAAAGCTCGTACTGTCTACTTTCTTTCTGTAAATTGTCATAATCATTGGATTTGTGAGCTGAGAGCAATACTCTCTGCAAGTAGTGTGTGTTGTCTGTATTTATCCTTGCTGAAGGTCTCCATTAAACCTCAAACTTGCAGAGGTCATATCTCCTTGTGTATGTATCCAAATCATGTGTTCTTTGGCTTGTTAGAAAGCTCTTTAAGTCTACTTGTATTCGGAAAAGTCTCAAAGTCATTGGAGTTGTGAGTTAAGAGCAGTAGTCTCTGCAAGTGATATGTGTCCTCAGGTTCATCTCTGTTTCAAGGTCTCCATTAAAGCTGCATATTGCAGAGGTCATAGCTCATTGTGTATTTATCCATTTGAGGTGTTCTATATCTTGTTGGAAAGCTCTTAGAGTCTAGTTTATGTGTGTCAATCAGTTTTGGAAAATTCCAAGTGACTAAAGAGCAATTTGCTCTGCAAGAAAATTGGTCTGTGCATACAAGTTTGTGAAAAAGTCAACTATGTCCTGTTGGGTTTCACCTACTTCTAGCTGTACTTTGGAGATCAATAAACTCCAACAGGTGTTGCTATTGCGACCACCTCCTTGTGGAAGCAATGGGGCAAACCCACATTAAGACCAACTAGAATGAATTCAAATGGCAGACGGTCATTTTGAAAGACCTCTAGGATTGCTAGAAGGGATAACTCTAACTACTTGTGGTGTAGAGTTTGAGCACACATTTGCTATATGTGACTTTGAGAAAAATAATGTTTATGAGATGATCCTAGGAAGACCCTTCCTACGACAAATGCAAATACTACAGGATCGGGGAACCAAATCCTTGTACTTACAACATTTATGGGTCACCACCAAGGTCAATTTGAAGGATTACTCATTCAGAGATGTACCACCCCTATAGTGGAATCCTATCCACAAAGCGAAAGAAGATTCCATCTCTGTGCATTCTGAAAGTTCACCTCATCCATCATGGTTGCATGAAGATACCCATTTGTGGATGTGCAAGGTCGCAGAGGAAGAGGAAAAACGTTTAAAGGCAAGAGAAGAAGGAACTTCTCCAGGAGATAGACCAGTTAGAGACCTAGCCTACACACCGATGATCTTTCTTGATGAGGAATTTGAGCCTCATGGCTGGCCAAAAATCTTAGCCACCATGGACATTGCTGTCAACGAAGAATAGTGGACACCTCATTGTGATGAGGAGGGTTATGATATCTCAGTGTTCATGTGTCAGCCCTTGCTAGAAGAATGTGACCCTAGTGATGTCATAGAAGAAGAAGAGAATGACGATGATATAGAGTCCATTGTGATGGATAGTTGCTTTAACTAAGAGCAACACTATCTAGAAGATATAGGAGTGTTCACCAAGAAAGAAGAAGAACCTCTCACAATTATTAAAATGGTAAATTCAAAGGATGGAAGTGAGAGCAGTCAAAAGAAAAAGAAAAGAAAAGTAGTGAAACAAGAAGAGGAGGAATCATTGTTTGAAGTACTAGAAAACTTCAAGAAATATGAAGTTGACGACCGCAAAATTTTGGTACGAATGCCTAAGAGACAGGCCATAATAGGAGAATCATATGATAATAAAGAAAAGACCAAGAAAATTGTAGTGACCATTGAAGAGAATGAAGAGAGATGCACATACATAGGAGATGACCTAAGTGCAAGAGAAGAAATGGAGCTCGTAGCTCTATTAAGGGAATATAGGGATGTGTTTGCATGGCACTATAGAGACTTGAGAGGGATAGATCCAAGAGTTTGCTCTCATACTATCCTCATGACTGTTGATGCCAAGCCCACCAAACAGAAGCCCTACACATATAATGATACATATGCAGCCAAAATAAAAGAAGAAATTGATAGGCTGATTGAAGCTGGATTCATCTATGAGATTGAGCATACTGAATGGGTGTCCCCCATTGTAGGGTGCCCAAGAAGAATGGGAAGTTGCGAGTGTGTATTAACCTCAAAAAAGTTAATGCCACTACGATCAGAGATAGTTATCCACTTCCAATCATGAAACACCTATTGGAGCATGTTGTGGGCAAGGAAGTTTATCGCTTCCTTGATGGATTTCAGGTTACAATCAAGTAGCAATTTCCCCAGAAGATCAACATGAGATAGCTTTTGCCATAGAGTGGGGAATCTTTGCATTTTGCATGATGCCATTTGGGCTCACCAATGCACTTGCAACATTCCAAAGGCTCATGTGCCATGTCTTCAAAGAGTTCTCGCGAAAGAGCTTAGAAGTGTATGTGGATGAGTTATGTGCTCATTCCCAAGAAAGAAGATACCACATCCCTGAGCTCAGACAGATCTTCAACCAGTGCAGAGAATATCGAGTGTGTCTGAACCCAGAAAAGTGTGTGTTCATGGTACGACAAGGTAAAATCTTAGATCATATTGTTTCTAAGAACGGAATATCTACTCATGAAGATAAAGTTAGAGCCATAGTAGAGCTCCCAAGGCCGAGGAATGTTAAAGAGGTACAAGCCTTTATGGGCCATTGTGGACATTACCGCAGGTTTATCCACATGTATGCAATCATAGCTAGGCCTCTTTATGCCTTGTTGTCTAATTTTGAGTGGAACAAGGAATGCGAGAATTCTTTCAATGAACTGAAGAAATGTTTATGCACAACACCAATACTGACCACTCCTGATTGGAATAAGCCATTACATGTCCATGTGGATGCATCCAATCACGCCATAAGATGTGTACTAGCACAACCCATAGGTGAAGGAATCTTAGATCTGCCCATAGCATATGCTAGTAGACTGCTCACCGCAGCTGAACGAAACTATACCACAACTGAGTGAGAGGGCTTAGGCATGGTATATGCTATGAAGAAGTTTAGACAGTATTTATTGGCCAACAAGTTCAAGTTTTTCATTGATAATCAAGCTTTGTTATATTTGGTCAGTAAACCTTGCAATGTTGGACGCTTAGTAAGATGGTTCCTCTTACTAATGGAATATGACTTTGAAGTTGTTGTCAGGAAAGGTAGAACCCACCTTCGGGCAGATTACCTTTCTCACATCACTTCAGGAGAGTCACCGCAAGGAGTGTTTGATGAATTACCCGATGCTTATCTGTTCAATTTAGAAGTTGTTCCTAAATGGGCAAATAAGTTGGTACCAGTCCTAACCTTCGGCCCTGAAAATAAGAATGTGAAAACATCACAAGAAGAAATTGTAAAATCACAAAAATATCACATATTGGCAGGAAGCATGTACAAACAAGATACTGAGGGTGTATTAGCTTGTTGTGTTGAGGACGATGAACATAGTAGTTGGTTGCAACAAGCTCATGAAGGTTTGCTAGGAAATCATTATTCTAAACAACACACATTACAAAATCTAAAACGTTTAGGAGTGTATTGGCCTAGCATGGACAAAGAAATACATGAATGGATTAAGATTTGTCCAATGTGCAGAGAGAGGTCACCAGTGGAGCATGCCACCCTTTATCAAGTGTCATTAATTCCTGATTGGAGTGCTCCATCGGTAGAGTTTATGAGATCGGGAACCTTACCCAAAGAGGCTAGTCTAGCAAGAAGACGAAGCATGGAGCAAGAGGCTCAAGACTATGCCTTAGTAGGAGACAACCTATATCGAAGAGGCAAAGATGGTTATCTAAGATTGTGCATTCATGAATCAGACTATTTGAAAGTCTTAGAAACTGCACGAAACGGTGTTGTAGGAGGACACTTCGGGCCTGATCGAGTAATCAAGACCATTTTATTCTCACGGCTTTGGTGGCCCACTCTTCATGTGGATGCTCATACCTATGTGAAGAAATGTGACACATGCCAACGTGCACAATATCCAGTCAGAAAAGATGATATGCCTTTGAGGCCAATGATGGGAGGGCATGCATTTTCGAAGTGGGGCATAGACTTCATAGGTCCTATTAACCCCCCAGCTAGAAACTCCCATGCAGAGTACATCATTGTAGCCACAGATTACCTTACCAAGTGGGTGGAAGTAAAAGCCACAACAAAGAATGATGCTCAAACTATAGCTAAGTTCTTATTCGAGAATGTGTTCACGAGATATGGGCTACCAATAGAGTTAGTGAGCAATAGAGGCACACACTTCTTGAATGAGGTAATTGAAAATCTTCTCCAAGAATTCTTGGTGATACATAAGAAGTCTGCCCCTTATCACCCACAAGCTAACGGACAAGCTGAGAGCACCAATAAGATCCTCTGCAATGTATTGACAAAATTGGTAAATAATAAACGCTCTGATTGGGACAAATAACTTCATCATGCTGTTTGGGCTTATCGAGTTGCCTACAAAATGGTACTCAATGCCACCCCATTTCAGATGGTCTTTGGACAGAATGCTGTGCTACCATTAGATTTCCTAATCCCAGCTTTAAAAGTAGCACAAGAGCATGAGTGGAATGGACATGAGTTGTCCTCCAAGATCTTTGATCTAGAACGCTTAGGTGAGACGCGGCTACGAGTGGCAGCAGACATCTACGCTGCAAAGAAAAGGCAAAAGGCATATTTTGATGCATACATCAAAGATAAAGGATTGAAAGAGGGAGACCTAGTGCTGGTTTATACGCTAAAGCAACATGCCCGTAAGTTGGAAAAAAGAGGATACGGACCCATGATCATTAATAGAATTTCCACTAGCGGTGCAGTTCAGTTGGCCACTCTAGAAGGAGATATCTTGCCAAACTATATTAGTGGATGTAGAGTCAAGTTATACCAAGAACCTCTTACAGAGGATATGCTTACGAGACTCAACACTGCTAAGAAGCGAAAAGAAGAGGAGTTAAGGGTGAGGGAAGAAGCACAGGTAGAGGCCAGACAACGTATTAGGCGAAATAAGTTAAGGTGACTAGGCCTAGATGTCAACTCAAAAGCTCCAAAATATCACATGGATATGTGCCAAAAATCAGGCATAATTACTTCTCAAGTCATTGACCGACTTCCCTTTGTGACTATAGAGATAGGACAAGGAAAGGGTGCAAGGACTGTGAAAACATTGATTGACTCAGGTGCAGCAAGTAGTGCAGTTAGACTATCCTACTGTCAAGACTTGCAGTTGAACATCAATCCCATAGAAGCTTATCTCATAGGATTGGGAGGTGTGGAAACCCCTTGTTTGAGCGAGGTGGAACTTCCCATCTACCTTCAAGATGTTCCAATGAAAGTCAAAGCGCTAGTGTGTCAAGATGAGAACCTTACAGAACCACTTGTCTTGGGTCAAGATTGGATATATGACCATGCTGTTAACTTAAACCTAAGAAGTCAAATCCTTCATGTTTGGGTACAAGAACAATGCATTACAATAGAATTAGAGAACTGCATGCTCACAAATCCAGATGTCCCACATTCTCTTAGTTCTTCTAAGACTAATCATATGGAAGAAGATGTTGTATGTGTCAAAAGCTCTATGATGCAGAAGGAGTCAATCATAGAAGAACAGGTTCAAAGGCAGGTGGATCTTTCTTCTTCTCCAAACACTCAGGAGGCCACAGTAGTTCCACCACAAAGACAAACACAACTGTTCACGACAACGGCTAAATCAAATAGAAAGACACCATTCAACAAGAAAGTAGTTTCAGGCATGAAGCAGATCTAGGTATGCAAAGGAGAGCAACCACCAGCGTTGCCCCCACAAATCCCATCCAAGCAAGCCCACCAGGCCAGCAGACGAACGAAGAAGCTAGGGGAAGCTCAACCACAAGGTATCCGAAAAGTTTGGGTGCCTAAGAAATTAGTTGCAGCTCAACTACGGCGATTACAGATGTGGGTACCTAAGAAGCTCTTACATCCACAACAACCTATGTTCTCCCACATGCGAAAGGTCTCAACAAAAAAGCCAAACAGAGAAAAGAAGAACCGCGTACAGAGACCGAACAAAGATCAAATCACCTCTTCGACAATAGTAGGAAGATGTGAAAAAAGGGTATGGGTTTGGAAGCCAATAGTACAAGTAGCCTCCACCGAATCAAAGCGCCAACCACACTGGATACCACAGTTCAGAAAGCATCCAAAGATGAAGACGCCTGAAGTGATCTCTACAGTGCCAAATATTGTTCTAAAATGGACCCCAGTAAGGAGGATTACATCATTTCGAGATCTAATGGATACCTCCACCAAAGCTAGCATCAACATCTACAAATAACATCAAAAGCCTCGACGAGCAACAACCATGTGCTTCTTGCACAACCCTATCTTCTTCATCATTCAGGTCATGCACTTCCAAAGTATGCATTAATATAGGGCCCTATTACATGGCCGTGCATAGACACATTTGAGAGTCCCATGCACAAGAGCACATTGACAGATGTCAACTATTTTTTTCTGATACAACATCTGTCTTCTTGTTTGGTGACATTGTTCCTCAGAAAAAAAAAGAGAGAGAGAAAAAACTTGTTCCCAGGTTTGGCTCTTGGAACATGAATGAGTCATGCTTAGTTGAAGGTGGAACTGTTGATTACTGGGCATTCATCAGTTTGGATAGAAGTGTGTCTTGGCTAGCAGATGATATAATTGCTGTCTTATCTGGTAGATGTCAAGAACTTGGCATGAACATGGCATCCACAACTATGGTTTCCTCTTACCATGGTAGGAGTGAAGAACTTGAAGGTCGGCAACTTGAGTAATGCTTAACTACTGCATGTATGAGAGCATCCAAGGAGATATCTGTAAGGGGTAGTTTTGGTACCCTGCAAATCTTTGTCTGTATACTGGGTGAGAAGACTCCTCCTTATGGTGAGCTAAAGAGAATATGTGAAACTAAGCTTGGTGTAGTTATCGAATGTTGTTTGTCAAGGAATATAAAGAAATTCAATTCTGAGTATTTGGAAAATGATGCTTTGAAAAGAGGAGACATGATCAACCACTCAAAAGATCTCATCAGGGGACCATCAACACGGACATTCATCAACCATGTTCCATCCCAAAGGCCGAGTGTAAAACACGAAGAGATGAACATCGATCGACCTTCTCCATGGTAAGTATCTTTACTTTGGAAACATCATAACCATGATAGTTTAGGAAACCTCTTCATCGGCATACCCTTGAGCACTTATCTCAAGACCCCCAATTTTTGCACCATACTTCTTCCGATGCATTTTCCAAGTAAGCATGCATAGGGCTACATTACAAGGCCGTGCACAAGGCACATATTTTCCTCAACCCATGCACGAACACACTTACCCATCATCCATTATGGGTTATGAGTACTTGGCATGACTACTATGAACATCATCTTTGGATGATCTGAGGTCATCAATGGAGACTCACAATGACATAGTCATGCTGGAATCCAAGGCAGAAGCACCTACCAAGAGACTACAACTTGCAAAGGATCGCAGTGACAAATGAAGAACCGATCACCAACCTTGCCACATTTGGAAGAGAGACGGCTCTGGTTCATCCGAATGGACACTCCCTCTCAAAGCAACCTAGAATAACCATTATAACAAGGGTCTATCAGGGAGGACAGACTCGAGAGGGGGGGGGGAGTGTTGGAACTCAAGGTCAAGCATAAAACATGGAATCACATCATAGAAGTGGACATAGAAGAAGAGAGAGCAAGTAGGGAGCTCCAAGAAGAGTATGTCAAATTTTTAGAAGAATCCCCTACAAAAATAGTGATTTTCATAACTAAAAACCATTGTAAATACCATTTTCTATTTTTGTAACTCCATTTTGTTCAAGCCGAGGAGTCCTTGAGCTTGATGAGTATTAGAACTATCATCATACCAATTTTCATAATTTTTAGATTTTGTTTGAGCCCTCAAATAAGCCCTGGAACCTAATTTTTCAATAGGCCCGACACTAGGTTTGGAGAGGGCCAAAACTAGTCCAAAAACTATAAAAAGAGCTAGAGAGCTCATTTTTGAGGTTATCTTGTTAGAGAATAGAGCTTTGTAAGAGAACTCTCTTGTGCAATTGAAGCTTTCCATTGTTCCTCTCTTTGATCTTACCTTGTGCGTGTGTGTGTGTGTATGTGTGTGCATGTTTGTGTGCTTTCACTCACGCACTTGTGCCTTCACTTTCTCGTGGTCTTCATACTGGTCCTCACGTCTCCGCGGATTGACAAGTAAAGGAGGTGGTGCTTACGCTTGAGCTACATCCTCCTTTGGATCTTGGAATAGGCATAGTTTCATCACCTGCTACAATTCCATAAAGATTTCTACCTTGCAAATAGGCCTGCATTCTTATTTGCCAAACCCCATAGCTGTGTCGATCAAGCTTCTCGATCATTGAGGGAAAGCCATAACCCATCTTGATCAAGCTATGATACCACTAAAAGAAACTTGGAAAAGCTTGTAGGAGGTAGAAAAGTGTGTTTCAAAGCGACGAAGTTTGGTCCAGCCAACCCGCACAAGACCAAACCTTGAGCTTATGGAGACTCAAATAGACCTTATAAGCATGCGATAAGTGCAAAGAAATGCACTATGTACTTTGGAGCATCAACGAGAAAGAGTTGATACAAAACAGATAGGTTCACATGTCGACTAGCTCAAAAAACTTAGTATCTATGGAAGAGACAATGAACTTCGAATGCTCATAGCGACCAGCGCCATTAAAATTAAAAAAAATCCTTTTATGTGAGTGATCCAAATAGGATTGAGTCTATAAAATGCACAAAAGTATAAGGAGTAACCAAAATATGCTATAGGAATGAATCAAACACTCAACAGGGGTACTTCCTATTTTTCAGGAATACGTAGAGATTGACCCCAAGATAGAAAAACTGAGATTTCTCCCAATCTATAGAACCAAATGCTATGAAAATTTATAGGCATAAATTAAACACTAATACCGATCTAATGAGCCATCTCGCTCAATTTGGAGCTCTGGAGAGAGAGCAGCAGTCTCTGCAAGATTACTGTTGGCAAAGAAGATGATGCAGAAAATTGAAGGAGCAAGACAATGATGGCCACAAGTGTATGTATATTGCTTCCATGTATTGCACAAGTGATTTCAAGTCTTCATATAGACTCGAGGAGTGTTCCATGACTTCTACAAGTGGATTTTGAATTCAAATGAAGGTGGGAATGCTTGTTGGAGGGAATCAATTCACTTTCCTACAATCTAGGAAAAGTGAAGATCTAGTTTGATCTACTTTTAAGTGATTGATTGCTTGATTGAATGCAACTCAACCACCACAAACTTCTGGGATTTATGCTCTATCTTTCTACTTTTACATGTGTAAAGATCAAGGCTTTTACAATGGTAAAAGATCCGTGAAAAATCTTTTAAAAAAATACAATAAGTAGCATAAGAAAAAGAACTCTCCCATGGATATTCTTTCGATGCGATAGCCTTTGATGTAGATCAAATCCACCTCAAGCATAGTGTAATCTTTATGTTGTAGCATTTCAAAAATAAATCGTTTCAAGCATACATTTTCATTCAGTTTCAATAGTTTCAAAATGTCATTCTGACGCATAATTTCATTACAAAAATGAACATGCTCAAAACTGCTCAACATGTTTAAGCCTAGCACATCTGATACATGATCTCTTGCAATTTTCATTCTCTTTTTCTCCTGGCCAGATTTTCTAGTCAAATCTAAAAATGGTTTTACCCGTTTAGACCATATTCTCAATCCTATAGGAGTTTCTTTCATTTGTTCGAATGTTTCTAATTGAGAAGACAAGTTCATCAACTTTTTCTAGATCCCTCTAATGTAAGTCTCTCTGATGTAGTACATTTTGTAGATAGTTTATGTATTGCAAACAAGTTTTTGACATCTCATTGACCTTTGAACAATAGCCACCTAAACCGTCATCACCATCTCCTACAAATCTAATCAGATCATGAAGATTATGAAAAGGTGGATACCTTCTAGTTTGTGGATCAATCAGATAAACAACTTCATCTGCCTATATGTTGATATGTTTTTTGTCTTCTTTGCGCAATCCATCAACTTCACAAGGTTGAAGAGCTGTTTGGAATACCTTTCTTGCTGTTACATACTCTTGACTGATTTTCAATGTTGATATGAAACTTATCATGCAGACTTTGGCTAGATGAAAGGCCAATGAGAGTGTTTGGATTGAGGTTCTCCATGGCAAAAATGTTCAGATTCACGAGGAAAAGAGAAGTAGGTCTGCTATGGAGAGGAGGCTAAAAAATTGAAGAATGTTCTAAACACACATTATATAGGTGGAAGAACAAGAGGGAAACTTGAAATTCAGTGAATGCCTGATGAGCACAAACTTTGAGGTATATCACTTTTCATGATTATCACATGAACTTTCTCTCTCTTACAAAACTAATATATTTCATAAGGAACATTTTAAATGCATGTGCATGGAATTTTTTAAAACGATTTGACAACATTAATCAACATTAAGCAAACTAATTGAAATCCTTATACAACCCAATTTTTGCCATTTTTCACCCTGATGTCTTCTCTCTACCACTGCATTTTGTATTTGGTGGTAATTTCTCTTTTGATTCCTCTTTCTTGGAGATAAGAATCAAATCCGTGGGAGAAATATTACCCCCCTCCATTTGAACCTATTCTTTTTAGGGTTTAACCTATTTGGTTCTTCAGAAGAGCTAAATACTTTTTGAAACATCAACTCACTTCATCTTTATGCTTCATAAAATATAAGATAGTCCATGTACTACAATCATCTATGAATGACACACAATACCTTGATTTGAAGGTTGAAGGCTCCTTTCTTGGTCCCCAAACATCTCTGTGGACCAACTGTATTATGTCTCTATGTATGTAGCCTTTCTTGGTGAAAGGCTACATGTTTGACTAAAGAAATCGACAAGCACTACATTCAAATATCATATATTGTTTTAATATATTTTGTAGCCCAATTACACTCTGATTCCTACTCATAGCACCTTGAGATAACGTACACATGTACCGACCCAAGATGCATCTTCATCATTGTAATATCTCTACTTTCTACTCCCAATTGGAATTGATCATAACCAAAGTATAGATATGTCATGGAATAGATTGCATATCCTTCAAACACTTCCACAAACCCATCAACAATCATACCTACACCTACATCTCTAATTTTCACTTTATTAAGAATTTGAAGATCTTGGATAAACATAAGATTACCATTCCTCTTAGGCAATGTGAATGCATGATCAGAATAAGGTGTACAAGAGGACCCAAGGATATGCATACTTAAATTTTCTTTAAGCAATCTCATCAATTTAGGTAGGTGTGCTTTACGAACAAGGATAGGATGCAAATTCTAATTCATATGAGGAATTGTAAAAAATAATGATTGGAGTTACAATCATTGGATCTGTAAATCATTAGGAAACTTAAAGTTTTGAACTTGATCTAGACTCTACCAGCAATAGGTATAGTTTCCACTTAATTTCTCTCTCTGAATTCAAGTTAACTCACATCAACTTGAGTGGATGCTTTGAGAAAAATCTAGAGCTCTTTGAACAAGATGCTTAACCACTAGAATAAATAGATTTTTGTTTAGTGCTCTAGAAGAACCTAATGTTATCATTAACTTTGAACCTCTTCAAAGCTAGTTTATAACATCCCCCTTTCCCAATGTTTTTGTTTAATATAATTATTCTATGGCATAGGTGGGTTCTCAAAATGTTGACTTTCTTGGTCTCTCATGATAGGCATACACACACACATTGTCTCTTTCTCTCTTTCTCTCTTGTTGTCTCATGAATGAAAATGAGGGCGGAAGGGTAGATATGCTCACAATTGAAAATTTTTTGTGAAGGTGGAAGAGGATGGCTATGGTGGAAGAAGGCAGTGCAGAGAGAGATGAAATAAAAAGTGGTGAAAAAAATAACAAAAACACTCGTCCTCAAGTGACCTCCCTAGTAACAATGCCAAATTTGGTGTCACTCTAGACAAAGATGAGTCCACCTACAGAAGCTCACCTCCTTAATTGTCAATGCATAGAGACATGAAGATGATATGATGATCATGAGCAAAAAATGTGCATGAGAGTGAAGGTGACAAGCACTCAGGATGCACACACACATTCACACATGCACACACAAACAAGGTAGAGACAAAGAAGGTCAACTATGGAACGAAGTGAACTCTAAATTACAATTTCTCTCAATGATCTTACAAGCTTCTTTTCCCATACATTAGTAGCCCCAAAAGTGAGCTCTCTATCTCTATTTATAAATGTCTACTAGCTTTTGGCTAGTTTCAGACATAGTGTCCAACATAGTTAAAAATTAGGTTCTAAAGCTAATTTGAGGTATCAAATGAGCTCCAAAAATTATGAAAATTTATACTTGTACATTCTACGGTAGGGTGGAAGATTTACATCACCTGTTCATATTTTGCAACCATGCCAATAAATTTTGGCATTATCTTATCCCCTACATCAAGGCTAAAAGAATCCAAGCTCTGGGTATCCAAAAGCTGCGTCTGGGATCTTCTAAAGAAATGGACATTGCTTTCGAGCAAACTTGGAGAAGTCATACTCTTTAGTTCATTTGGCAGAGCAAGAATCAAAAGCATTTTCAAAGTGGCTCCATAAACTTTCTGATCCTTCTTAGCAGAGTGCAGGCTAAGTGTAGATGGCAGACTCTAGTCAACATGCACAATGTTTTGGATTATGGAAAATCCTTCACTGATATTATGTATGAATCACCTCCTTGCAAGTGGAAACTATTATTGTTCTCCACGTACTCAACTGATTCTTATGTATTATCATGCTAGTTTTAAGATCCCTCCCTAAACCCTATATGGTTTGAGCTTGTGCTCTGTTGTGTACTGTCTCTTGATCCATTTGGGTTCTAGGATTTCCTCCCCCAACACCTTGTACTTAGGTGATGTGTGGGCCCTTGCCCCTTGCTCCATTGTACTATACTTCCATTAATTTACTTTTTTGTTGGTCTCAAAAAATAAAAACATTTTAAATTGCAAAGTAGAGGCATAACTATGTACACTTTCCACATGACATGTAGGAGAAAAAAGGTCATCAGAATCAGTGCATTTTTCTTTTGCATAACATTTGGATGAACCCCTAAGCTTATGGCAATAACATCCATGCTCTTCGTATTAATATTAAATTTTAATTCCATGCCCTTTGTAATAATATTAAATTTTAACTCCATGCCCTTAGTAGTTTTAGTGTTTCACCAAACAATAGAGGCTCATTCTCAAAACAAAAGGCTAGAAATATCATATTTTCATGCAACATATAGACAAATATAAAGATATATAGACATAAGAGTTGCACAAAAGATGGAATAGACATGCATGAACATTAGACACCATAGACATAGATATATAAACACTATTATCAAACACATAGATGTATAAATACAATTGATATGAGCTAAAAAGAGACAAAGGTGAAAGTAAAAAGAAAATGATTCTATATGCTCAAAGGGATTCTTACCCAGACTCATCCCTACCCTTGAGGATCATGTGGG
>CM035434.1:58960345-59172845 GCA_020310875.1 Ceratopteris richardii
CACAGGAGAGAAAGTCTTTTCCTAGACTATACCTTGGGTTTGAGCAAGCCCTTTAGCCACAAGCCTTGCTTTATACCTATTTATTGACACGTTTGAACTCTTCTTTACCTTATAGTCCATCTAGATCCAATGACCTTCATGGATAGCTTCTTGGGATTCAATTCCCAAGTGTGATTCTCCTGAAGAGCTTCAATTTATTCTCTGCACTCTGATTTCTTCTTGGCCTCTTCAAATGTTGATGGTTCTTTTGAGTTTGTATCATGAGCAATATAAACTGAATGCTTACAGATCATGGATGTGTCATAGCCATATCTTTCTGGCTTCTTCTTCTCTATGGTTGTGTTGGTGCAAGGCAATCACCAATTGAAGTTTTGATGAAGGATTGAAGTCAAGGATTGAAGAAAAGATCAATTTATGAAGCATGAAGAAAGTATATATTTAGAAGATGAAGACTTGTATACATATGTACATTAATTAAGAGTTAGCTCACTTATACTTTTGTTTGGTTATGATCTTGTACACATTTGACTATATATACAAGTAAAAATGTCAGGGCAAATACGAGAGAGCATGAGAAGAGAAGGATTAGAAGTGATTAGACACTTTAGAAGTGAAGTAGATCTCTCTCTCATCTAGATTTAAAATTTTGTGAATAGAAGAAAAGTTACGCCTCATATTTCTGAGTGTTCTCCTTCTGTGTTGAATCTTTTGTGAAATGCTTTTGTACAAGTCTAGTTCTATAGTTGATTGACCTCTGTACAAATTTTCAGCTTGTAATTGTGATCACGCTGAGAGAATTAAGTGTAGGAACATTTACATGTGTAAAGGTGAAGAAGTGAAGTTATAGGAGGTGCAAAATTTGATGCTAATGTTTTGGTCAGTTCTCCTTCCATAGTGTAAAGTTTTGAGCAAGCAAGCACTCATTCTTAAAATTGGAAGGTAAGCTACCTACTGCTAAAAGCATTTGAATAAACGGGTTGTAGTTTGGGAGAACTATGTGTTTAAAGTTACAGGTGTCAAAGTCGAGTGTAAAGAAGTACAGTTTTAGACATAGGTGAATTGTTAAGATCATTTCTCAATATCTATTGAGTCTTTTGGAATGATTTAACTTTGAGAAGGTGCGGAAACTATAGTGGACACCTTGTGCAAATTTTTATAAAAAACCTTTACACATTTGATCAATCAATGAGTGAGATTTATGCAGCAGACTTTCTGAGTAGTTACTCTCTTCATAGTTTGCTCAAGTTTTTGGTAACTGAGCATTGATCCTCCAATTTGGTAATATTTTTGAGTTGTTCTTGATATAAAGGTGCTCTAACTTCAAGGATATCTTGTTCTTTTGGAGATTAACACTCTCCATCAGTGGTATCAAAGAAGGAACCATCAAAATTGAAGAAAGGAGGATCCTGACTGCTGCAGTCATGAAGAATTCAACATTTGAAGATTCAAAAGGTGAAAGCGTGAGAGAAAAGCTTGAAAAGGAGGCCAAAAGATATCAAGAAAATCAAAAGGAGCTTCATTTGAAGTAAAGGTACGTTTATTTCTTATAAAGGTTGAAGAATTTAATACACAGGTGAAGAAAGGATGGGAGATTCTCTTCAGATAGAGAAACTGGATAGAGAAAACTAGCATGGTCAATGAGGATGGAAGCTCATCTTATGAGCAAAGACCTCATAGGCTATATCATAGGTGAAGAAGAAAAGCCTCAATTCAGAGATCCTAGTGTTCCAACTAGGGATGAACTATCAGATTTGAAGAGTTGGATGAAGAGAGATGCTCAAGCTAGGAGCATTATCTATATGGGAGTTAATGACTACTTGCTACCTACATTAGAGGTCTTGAGAGTGCAAGTGATATATGGAATGCTTTGGAGGAGGATTTTCAAAACACTACAAAGTCAAGGAAGGCATCTTTGTGGGCAGAGTTTACCACATTCAAGAAGAAGGCCTCTCAATCCATTTCAGATTATGTAACAAGGATGAAGGACATTGCAAATGCATTAGGAGCAGTTGATGAAGATATTGAGGAGGATAAATTGGTAAGGAAAATCCTCAAAGGTTTTAGAGGTGATGAGAAATGGAAGCCATTCATTTTGTCTACTAAATTGTCACTAGATCATTTTACTCCTGATTTAAATCAGTTGCTAGGATACATGCTAACCTTTGAGCAGGATGTCAAAGGTGAAGGTGATAAGAGTGCAGTTCAAGCAATGTATTCAAAGGATAAGACGAAGAGTAGCAAAGGGAAACAACAAGCAAATGATGATGAAGGTACAACTAGCCAGGCTAACTTCCTAAGAGGAAGAGGAGGTGGCAAAGGTAGAGGAAGAGGCAGGTGTAATAAAGATGGAGTTAAAGCTTGCTGGATTTGTGCTAAGACGAATCACTTAGCTCATGATTGTTGGCATAATACTCAGAACAATGGTGGATATAATCAGAACTTGAATTCAAGAGGAAGAGGTGGTAGAAATCAAAGAGTTAATTTTAGAGGTAGAGGTAGTAGAGGTTACTTTGGAAGAGATGCAGGTAGAGGATTCCAAAGCCAATCCTACAACAATACCTACTACAATTATGCTTTAGATCAGAAGGAGGATTCAACCTTGATTATAAATGCAACTTGTGAAAGGCAAAGTGAAGACCAAAGAGTCTTCTACATTGACTTAGGGTGTAGCAATCACGTGAGTGGCAACATAGCCTAAAGATATGGTTAACAATGGTTCAGTGCTTGGATTGCCTAATGTTGCAAGTCAACATATGACATACAGATATGAGGCATGTCAATTAGTTAAGGCACATAAGCAATCTTATTCCAAGCATGGTTTTATATATTCAGAGAAGCTTGAGTTGGTACACACAGATGTGTGGGGACCATCAAAGGATTTCAGCATAAATGTTTCAAGGTACTATGTGATTTATGTTGATGATGCCACTAGGTGGATCACTATCTATGTGATCAAAGATAAATCAGAGGTATTCAATACATTCAAACAATATCATGTGTATGCAGAAAGAATTACAGGTCAAAATTTGAAGAGACTAAGGTCAAATGGAGGGGGAGAGTATTTCTCTAATGAGTTCAGTTATTACTTGTGGAATGCAGGTATAAAAAAGGGAAGTTACTTGCAGGTACTCTCCTCAACAAAATGGTGTAGAAGAAAGGAGAAATAGAACTATTGTTGAGTTTGCAAGATCCGTGATGAAGGAGAAAAATTGCCCACATGATTTGTGGACTGAGGCTGTAGATACAGCTACATATTTGGTCAATAGATTACCATGTAAAGCTTTGCACGGTATGACACCATATGAGGCATGGTGGGGTAAGAGACTGATGGAGAGTGTTAATCTCCAAAAGAACAAGCTACTCTTGAAGTTAGAGCACCTCTATAACAAGAGTAACTCAAAAACTTCACCAAATTGGAGGATCAATGATCAATGATCAAAATTTTAACAAACTGTGAAGAAGATCATTTCACACAAAAGTCTGCTGCACATTATTGACTCATTGATTAATCATTTGTGTAAAGTTTTTTATGAAAAATTGTAGAATGTGTCGACTAGATTTTCCGCACCTTCTCCAGTTAAAACACTTTAAAAGCTTAAGTAGATTATGAGAAATGTTTCAAACAATCTACCTATGTCTGAAACTGCCTTCCTGTAGAGTCGACTTTGACACCTATGACTTCTAACCCATAGTTCTCCTAATCTAGAACCCGTTTAAGCAAATGCTTTTAGCCATAGATGGCTTACCTTCCAACTTAGATTTTGACTCCTCATTTGTGCAAAACATTGAAATGTGCACTAAGAAATGATCAAATCTTTGACCATCAAAGTTGAACCTGTTTCAAAAGACTGTCAACACTTCTTCACATATGAATGTTCCTACTCATAATTCTCATAGTCTGTTTACAATTAGGCTCTCAAACTTTAACCATAGACTCGCTAACTATGGAATTACATGTCTACAAAAGGATTCTTGAAATGATCAAGCACAGGAGGAGAATGCACAAAAAAATCGGGTGCAATTTTTCTTCATTACTAGAAAACTTTACATCTGGATGAGAGAGCTAATGTTCACATTTCTCAAGTGTCTAATCACTTCTAATTCTTCTGAATTCTTGTGCTCTACACTCTCTCATATTTTCCCCAACTTTTTACTTATATATATAGCCATATATGTACAAGCTTATGACCATACAAAAGATATATATGACTTGTCTCTAAATTAATGTACTTATGTGTACACATCTTCATCTTGTGGATATGCACTTCCTTTATGCTTCATAACTTGATCGTTTCTTCAATCCTTGACTTCAATTCTTTATCAAAACTTCAATTGTTGATTGCCTTGCACCAACAGCTCCCCCTCAATCATCAATTGAGGTTTTCTCTAACTTCTTTATACCTGCCATATCTTTGAATCTCTGTAGCTTTGGTCCATCCAAGCTTTTGGTTGGCATGTCAGCTATCTGATCCTTTGTTGAAGTATGTATGACTTCAATCTCTTATCACTTTCTCTCTTAGAAAATGATACTGAATCTCAATGTGTTTAGTCTTTGCATGAAACACAGGATTAGCAGCTAGATACAATGAACCCTTAATGTACCTCAACACTCTTTGTCCTGCAACCCAATTTTCTTTCCTAGGACAATGCATGAATTGAGATAATACTCCAACTACATATGACAAGTCAGGCCTAGTTAATGTAGCATAAATCAGACTACCAACCAAACTTTGATATAGCTTCATGTCCTTGAACTCTTCTCCTCCATATCTACTCAATTTATGATTCACCTCCATTGGAGTAGGTGCTACCCTGCAACCATCCATTTTAAACTTGATGAACAAGTTTTTCAAATACCTTCCTTGAGTTACATACACTCCATGTTGAGTGTATGAGATCTCCATGCCCAAGAAGTATGACAAGTCTCCCAAGTCATTGATCTTGAACTCTTTCTCCATTTGCTTCTTTAGACTTTGAATACCTTTCTCATCTGTACCTGTAAGAATTATATCATCAACATATATGCACATGTAAATGAACCCATCGTTACTTGCTTTAACAAGCAAGCTACTATCTGCTTTAGATACTTGGAAACCAAGTTCTTTCAAGAACTTCACAAGTCTATAATTCCATGCCCTTGGGGCCTGCTTCAAACCATACAATGCTCTCTTGAGCTTGCAACCATGTTCTGGATACCTTTCATTTCTGAACCCTTGTGGTTGCTCCATGAAAACATCATCTGAAATGTAACCATTTAAAAAAGCATTCTTCACATCTAATTGACATAATTTCCAACCTTTACATGCAGCAATGGCTATGAGTGTCCTAATGGTTGTCATCTTTGCCACAGGACTATAGGTCTCATCATAATCTATACCACATGTCTGAGAAAAACCTTTCACAACAAGTCTAGCCTTATACCTAGACACACTTCCATCTGCATACCTCTTTGTCTTGTAGATCCATTTGCATCCAATGATCTTCTGACTATTTGGTTTAGGAACCAAATCCCCAATGTTACCTTGAATCTTCAATGTGAAGAGTCTTCCTTCTTTCTTTCCTGAAACAATTTGTTTATACCCATTGCTAGGGTCTTCCACAAAAACTCCTTCATTAGTGAACCTAACTTCATAACCTTTTTCAACAATTTGTCCTACACTTATCAGATTCTTTGGAATTGTAGGAACATACAAAACCTTACTCAAGAGAGTACTACCATCCTTGGCCTTCACTGATCCAATTGACTTCACATTATGCTTTTTATTGTCACCTGTTTGAACTACATGATTAGTTACCTTATTCTCCAAATCAGTCATCAATGCTATGTTGCCACTCAGATGATTGCTACACCCTGAGTCAATGTAGAAAACTCTTTGGTCTTCACTTTGCCTTTCACAAGTTGCATTCATTATCAATGTTGAATCCTCCTTCTGATCTGAAGCATAATTGTAGTAGGTATTGTTGTATTGTTGGCTTTGGAATCCTCTACTGCATTTCTTCCAAAGTAACCTCTCCTACCTCTACCTCTGAAATTACCTCTTTGATTTCTACCACCTCTTCCTCTTGAATTGAAATTCTGATTATATCCACCATTACTCTGAGTATTATGCCAACAATCCTTAGATAAGTGATTTGTCTTACCACAAATCCACCAAGCTTTGACTCCATCTTTATTACTCATGCCTCTTCCTCTAGCTTTGGCACCTCCTCTTCCTCTTAGGAAGTTAGCTTGGCTAGTTGTACCTTCATCTTCATTTGCTTGTTGCTTCCCTTTGATATTCTTCTTCTTATCCTTTGAATACATTGCATGAACTGCACTTTTATCACTCTCACCTTTGACATCCCGCTCAAAGGTTAGCATATGTCCTAGCAACTAATTTAAATCAGGAGTAAAATGATCTAGTGATAATTCAGTAGACAAAATGAATGGCTTCCATTTGTCATCACCTCTCAAACCTGTGAGGATTTGCCTTACCAATTTATCCCCCTCAATATCTTCATCAATTGCTCCTAATGCATCTGCAATGTCCTTCATCCTTGTTACATAATCTGAGATAGATTGAGAAGCCTTCTTCTTGAATGTGGTAAACTCTGCCCACAAGGATGCCTTCCTTGACTTTGTGGTGTTTTGGAAATGCTCTTCCAAAGCATTCCATATATCACTTGCACTTTCAAGACCTCTAATGTGAGGTAGCAAGTAGTCATTAACTCCCATATAGATAATGCTCCTAGCTTGAGCATCTCTCTTCATCCAGGTCTTCAAATCTAACAATTCATCTGTAGTTGGAACACTAGGATCTCTAAACTGAGGCTTTTCTTCTTCACCTATGATATAACCTATCAAGTCTTTGCTCATAAGATGAGCTTCCATCCTCATTGACCATGATGGATAGTTCTCTCTATCCAACTTCTCTATTTGAAGAAAATCTCCCATCCTTTCTTCACCTGTGTATTGAATTCTTTAAACTTTATGAGTAATAGATGTACCTTTACTTGGAATGAAGTTCCTCTTGACCTTCTTGATAACTTCTAATCTCCTTTTCAAGCTTTGCTTTCAAGCTTTCACCTTTTGAACCTTCAAGTGTTGAATTATTTACAGCTCCAGCAGTCGGGGTCCTCCTTTCTTCAGTTTTGATGCTTCCTGCTCTGATACCACTGATGGAGAGCGTTAATCTCCAAAATAACAAGCTACTCTTGAAGTTAGAGCACCTCTATAACAAGAGTAACTCAAAACCTTCACCAAATTGGAGGATCAATGATCAATTATCAAAATTTTAATAAATTGTGAAGAAGATCATTTCACAGGAAAGTCTCCTGCACATTAATGACCCATTGATTAATCATTTGTGTAACGTTTCTGATGAAACTTTGTAAAATGTGTCTCCTAGATTTTTAGCACCTTCTCCAAGTTAAAACACTTTAAAATCTTAAGTAGATTATGAGAAATGTTTCAAACAATCTACCTATGTCTGAAACTGCCTTCCTGTAGAGTCGACTTTGACACTTGTGACTTTTAACACATAGTTCTCCTAATCTAGAACCCGTTTAAGCAAATGCTTTTAGCCATAGATGGCTTACCTTCCAACTTAGATTTTGACTCCTGATTTGTGCAAAACTTTAAACTGTGCATTGAGGAATGATCAAATCTTTGACCATCGAAGTTGCGCCTGTTTCAAAAGATTGTCAACACTTCTTCACATATGAATGTTCCTACTCATAATTCTCATAGCATGTTTACAATTAGGCTCTCAAACTTTAACCATAGACTCATTAACTAGGGAATTAGATGTCTACAAAAGGATTCTTGAAATGATCAAGCACAGAAGGAGAATGCACAAAAACATTGGGTGCAATTTTTCTTCATTACTAGAAAACTTTACATCTGGATGAGAGAGCTAATGTTCACATTTCTCAAGTGTCTAAGCACTTCTAATTCTTCTGAATTCTTGTGCTCTACACTCTCTCATATTTTCCATGACTTTTTACTTATATATTGTTATATGGAGAACCCCTCAGAAGAGGTGTGAACCACCTCTTAGATTGGTTATTACATGGGCTCACACATGAGTGCCATGTGGCACCCATGTGTGAAGCCATGTGGGGGGATGACTCACAATTATGAAGAGAGAGAAAGAGTAACTAATGATGGACTACGCGGCTGGGCGGCAGAAGGGAATCGAACTCCGTGCGCAATCATCTCTGAGAAGTCGACATCGATCGGCGTGCAGAAGCTAGCCCAAAATTGGGGAGCTCATCGGAGCATTTACAACACTGGTATAAGAGCAGGACAGCGACAGCAGACGTAGGACAGCGCCAGCAGACGCCGCACGCGCGAGAGACGGCCCACGGGCACACCAAACGAGGCGCCAACCGCCGCCGTGTGCAGAGAGGAGCCCGCACGCGTCCGCCAGCCCACGAGGGGGAGCCTTGCTCCTCCTTCCCCACGCTTGGATGAGTGAAGCTCTTTAGAGCTTTCCTTTTGTACCCCAAAAAGGCCTGCAACCCAAGCACATGTGGGATAAAGCTCCATCTTCATCGACTGTCATGCATGGACTGAGGTTTTCGAAAGCAAAGTGTAAGCCATTTCAAAATCGAAATTTTTCTTGATTTTACAGGAATAAAAGAGACCTTTTGAATCAAGATATTGGCTAAAGTGAGGATGCACATATGTATTACGGGCTGTGGAGAGGGTTTAGAGTTTTGGGTTTTCATTGAAAAGCTTCAATCCTTCAGTTTGGAGCTCTTCAAAGTCTCTACTTCAAGAGGGTTACCTTTTTACCTCCCACCGGTGACATACCTCACTTCTCCGGACCATTTCTTCTTCATACCATATCGGATTTCAAATATCTTGGTCACGTTTCGAAGCTACGCTTTCAAGCTTCGCTCAGAGACCATCGGTGTTGGATTTGGAAGAGATTTGCCCTATCAAAATCTCTCTGCAGCGTTTCAGCAGGAACTAGGCGGCCACTTCCGGGCCTAGTTTTTCTTCATCCGGACTCCAAATCCAATTTTTTTCACTTGGGATTGTCTCAAATTTCTTGAAGTGCAGGTGCTGGGCAACAATTTGTGGACTGGCGAGGATTGGAAAATCTCTGAAATTGTTCAGTTGTACTCAGTTTGCCCGTTTGAGGTTTTTCCTATGCACTTTTGGTGTTATTTGGATGGTTTATGGTGTCTAGAACCTCCCCGGACCAAGCGGACATTTCCAATTTTCTTTTGGGACTGGCGAGGAATCAAAATCAGCGGCTTGAAGCATCAAGGACCACTTGGATTTAGCTTCCGCAACTCTACTTTGTATCAGGAAGTGTTCTTGTGTTATATCTCTCTTCTTCTTGCATATTTAAACTCTACTTCCATTCATTTTTATACTCTCTAGTTAGCAAACGGGGAAGGGTACTTAAACATGGAAACTAAAGGTAAACAAGTAGTTGAGACCACTTCTCCACCTAGAGAGCGACTAGAGGATCAGGATGCTAGAATGGAAGAAGTAGAGTTAGGACAAGAAATAGAAGAGAATTTAGAAGAAAAAGAGCCTTCACAGCAAGAGTATACTTACGAAGAGCTTATAGATGAATTTGTCACTCATGACCAATTCATTGACTTGAAAGAGCAAACCCTTAAGTTAGAGAAAGATTTGAGTAGCATTACATCTCTTATACACCAACTTAAGTCTCAAATGATCTCCCTTGAGACTAGTGTCACCTCTTTCCTAGCTAGGAAGGAAAGAGAGACCCCTAACATTCCTCTAGAGATTACTAGGAAAGAGACTTCTCTTCCTAGTAAGCATAAAGGAGAGAGCTCTAGGGAAGCTCCCCTCTTGAAAGACTTAAAGCCACCAACCTTCACGGGGATGACCGAGACAGGAATAAGGATGCAATCTACACTTTTTTACAAAAGTGGCATGATTTGCATCAATTGAAGGGCACCCCACCTGAGTATCGTGTGCTAGAGGCGAGTCTCTCCCTCGGCCCGCGTGCTTATAAGTGGTGGATGAGTCTTAAGGAGGCGAACTCTATCCTAGTGACTGGACTCAGTTTGAGACTCTTTTCCTAAAAGAGTTTCTTCCTAAAAATGAAGAGGAGAGGAATTGGGATGAGTGGGATAGGATTACTCAAAGAGGCAGGCCTCTTTCAGTCTATCTATCCCACTATAGAGAGATCACTTTGAAGCTTAAGGGTCTAGATGATTTTCAGAAGACCAGAGGTTTGTTAGGGGCTTGGATAAAGCCATAAAGAGGGAAGTCAGGAGGAATGCGCCTAAGACGTTTGAGGAGGCGATCAAATATGCACAGATATATGAGGACCATAACCGTCCTCAGTATACTCCTATGGAGACGGATCAGCCCCTTAAACCTCTGAGCACCACTAAATTTAAGAAAAAGTTGCCTTTTGGGAAAAACAAGGTTTTATTAAAAAAACAAAGATCACAAGGGCCTAAGCTATCCACAGACCAGTTTGAAAAGGCCAAAAGAGAGAACCTATGTTTTAGGTGCCTATCCCCTAACCATTCGCAGTGGAACTGTCCACTCAAGAAGGGGAAGAAAAGAAGAAAGGACCAGAGTCTAGTACGGCTCCTGAAAGGGGCAAAAAGGCGGTCCACCTAGTGCAGACCCTTCCCATTCATGGTAGCTCTAGCTGCAAGGTGGTGGAGGTGATGCACGAGGATATAGAACACACGTGTTGTTTGACTCAGTCATTGTGGTCACCGCAGTTTGGACCACATGACTTGGTCAAGCTACATGGTAGTGTATACGGGACCAGGGTGCGAGTCATGATAGATGACTCTACCACTCATAACTTCATTAACTATGCTTTGGTCAAGAAATTGAAGATTCCCCAGCAGCCTAGTGCACATAAATACATTGTATCTATGATGCAAGGGCAAGATAAAAGAATATGGGATACTATGGTATCCAATTTGGAAGTCAAGATGCAGGATTATACAGATCATATGGACTTCCAAATTATGAACATGGAGAGGACAGATCTAGTCTTAGGAAGAGAGTGGCTATGGGGGTTGGGAGATACACTTAAACGCAGCTATCAAAATAACACACTCGAGTTTGAAAAGAATGGAAGTAAATTTTATATTCAGGGAGAGAGAGATGTACCTAGTGCACCTCTCATCTCATCATTAGAGTTGTATAGTCTCTGTTGTTCACAGCATGTACAGGATATGTTTTTATTGTATAGTCATGATATGGAGCATTGTACAGACAGCTCATCTGATGTATATTTTCATGCTTTGAATGTAAATATGAACAGGACTTTCTACTATTCTTTTTTGCAAGAATGTGTAGTTAAAAGTCTTAAGGATCTTATGTTTGAGTACAGAGATGTTTTTCCCACTGACTTACCTAGAGGGCTACCACCTGAGAGAGGCGACATTGACCATGCCATTGAGGTTGTTACTAACACTAACCCTATTTGTAGACCACCTTATAGGCTTAGTGTTTCTCAGCATGAGGAGATTGAGAAGCAATTGCAGGATTATTTAGATAAAGGCTTCATTAAACCTAGTAACTCACCATGGGCATCGCCAATGCTCCTAGTTAAAAAGAAAGATGGCTCTATGAGACTATGTATAGATTATAGAGCACTTAATAAGGTAACTATCAAAAATAGATTTCCAATGCCTAGGTTGGAAGATCTATTTGATCAGTTACATCAAGCTAGGTATTTACCAAGCTTGACCTTAGATCAGGATATCATCAGATCAGGATTACGGCAGAGGATGTCCCTAAGACTGCATTTAGGACTAGATATGGGCACTATGAGTTTTTGGTGATGCCTTTTGGTCTCACCAATGCTCCTGCCACTTTCATGAAACTCATGAATAGTGTTTTACGGCCTTATCTAGGAAACTTTGTAGTAGACTTTTTAGATGACATTCTGATCTATAGTGCATCAGAACAGGAGCACTTGGAACACTTGAGAAAAGTATTTTCAAGTGCTAAGGGAAAATTCGCTCTTTGCTAAGGAGTCAAAGTGTGAATTTTTCAAGACAGAGGTTAGGTACCTTGGGCATATAGTCTCCCAAGATGGAATCCAGATGGATCCTGAAAAAGTAAGGGCTATTATGGAATGGCCACATCCACGGAACCTGGAGGAGCTGCAGATCTTCCTAGGTTTATCAGGTTTCTATCGAAGATTCATTAAGAACTATGCCAAAATTGCTGTCCCGATGATGGAACAGCTTAAAGGGAAAGGGAAAGCCTTTCATTGGGGAGACGAACAGAAGCAAAGTATGGAAAAGTTGAAGGTAGCAATTGCTACAGCTCCACTTTTACATATAGCAGATCCCAATAAACCATTTGTGGTTGAGACTGACGCGAGTGATTTTGCTATAGGAGCGGTTTTAGTACAGGATGGTCAACCATTAGCTTTTGAGAGCAAGAAACTAGAACCGGCTCAAAGGAATTACTCCGTCTATGAGAAGGAGTTGTATGCAATAGTCCATGCTTTGAAAAAGTGGCGTCATTATTTATATGGTGCCAAAGTTACGATAGTGTTTGATCAAGAGAGCATTAAGTGGCTCTCTAATCAAACAGACCTTAAAGGTCGGAAGGCCTGATGGGCAGAGACCCTTCAAGAGTTTGATTATGAGCTTAGGTATAGGAAGGGAAAGTTTAATGTGGTGGCTGATTCACTTAGCCGCATGCCTATGCTCAATGGACTGAGTTTTACTCAGATCACTAGCGAGCTACTTGAGTCTATTAAAGGGAAATGTAGGCTTGATCCTGCATATTCCGAGATTGGGAAGCCATAGAGAATGGGGATCGTAGATATACGGGTTCCAAAGAGGATAGAGAGTATCGACGGGTACTCAAGAAGGATTCAAGTGGAAGAATTACAGTGTCCAAGATGGATATCTGTTATATAAAGGTAAGGTGTGTGTCCCTAGAGATACTGAGTTGAGACGGCATATTTATATGAGTGTCATGACACACCTAGTGCGGACAACCAGGAGTTAACAAGACTTATGATCTTGTTAATAGGCAGTTTTATTGGCCTGGACTTCATAAGGACGTCCTAGAGTATGTGCTTAAGTGCAATAAATGCCAGGTCAACAAAGCTGAGAGATTGAGGATTGGAGGGCTACTCCACCCATTGGATATTCCCAATGGGAAGTGGGAGAGTATCTCCATGGACTTTATAGTCGGTTTACCTAAGACACAGAGAGGGCACGACTCGGTCTGGGTAATTGTGGATAGGTTAACCAAAATGGCTAGGTTTATTCCAACACATACTACAGTAAAGACACCTGAGTTGGCTAGACTCTTTGTAGAGAACCTATACCGGTTATATGGTCTTCCTTTAGACATAGTTTCTGATCGGGAAAGGAAGTTTACTAGCCACTTTTGGAGAGCGGTCTTCAAAAGGTTGGATACAAAGCTTAGCATGAGTACGGCCGAGCATCCACAGTCGGATGGGCAAACAGAAAGGGTTAACCAAATCCTAGAGGATATGCTTCGAGCATATGTGAATGAAAGGCAAACTAATTGGGAAGAGTAGTTACCTATAGTAGAGTTTGCATATAATAGTGCCAAGCACTCTTCCACTGGGCATAGCCCATTTATGCTTATGTATGGGTTTCAGCCAAGGGCTCCTTATGCAATTGGCTTGCAGAATGAAAAAGTCCAAGCTGCAAAGGACTTCTTGGAAGAAATGAATGACATGCTTAGGACTTGCTAAGGACAGCATTAGGAAAGCTCAGGATAGGGCTAGAGCCTATGCTGACCCTCAGAGAAGAGATATCAACTTTGAGGTAGGAGAACAAGTCTATCTTAGAGTTCCATCTAGGTCTGAAACCATGAAGACGGGACCTTGTCCAAAATTATCTCCTAGGTATTGTGGACCTTTCCAAATACTTAAGAGAATAGGAAAGATGGCTTACCAACTCCAACTTCCAGAGAATAGTCAAATTCATCCAGTTTTTCATGTTAGCCGGCTTAAGAAAAGGTTGGGTGAATCTGAAAACCTCATTCCAGATAGTGAGGTAGTAGAGCCTATTTCTGTTCAATCTATTCCACATGAGCCAGAGAGCATACTACGCACTCGAGAGAAACGGACGAGGAGTCACTTGTATAAAGAGTGTCTAGTAAAGTGGAAAGATAGTTCAGAAGATAGTGCCACATGGGAGCGGGTTAGCACCCTTCAGAGACGGTTTCCCAGTTTCAGTTTACCTTCCCAAGAGTTTTCTTAAGGGGAAGGATATGGGGAAACAACACGGAGACAGGACCATGTATTTCTATACATGGGGATATAGTGGGAGTAGTGTTATTATTAGTTCTCTCTTTCTATTAGACCTTCCAATACCATTTTTGAGGACAAAAATGGAGTTAAGGGGAAGGAAATGTTATATGGAGAACCCCTCAGAAGAGGTGTGAACCACCTCTTAGATTGGTTATTACATGGGCTCACACATGAGTGCCATGTGGCACCCATGTGTGAAGCCATGTGGGGGGATGACTCACAATTATGAAGAGAGAGAAAGAGTAACTAATGATGGACTACGCGGCTGGGCGGCAGAAGGGAATCGAACTCCGTGCGCAATCATCTCTGAGAAGTCGACATCGATCGGCGTGCAGAAGCTAGCCCAAAATTGGGGAGCTCATCGGAGCATTTACAACATATATATAGCCATATATGTACAAGCTTATGACCATACAAAAGATATATATGACCTGTCTCTAAGTTAATGTACATATGTGTACACATCTTCATCTTCTGGATATGCACTTCCTTTATGCTTCATAACTGATCTTTTCTTCAGTCCTTGACTTGAACTCTTTATCAAAACTTCAATTGTTGATTGCCTTGCACCAACAGAGACCTACGCTAGATCACTACAAAGTATTTGGATGCTTGGCATATGCATATGTGCCATCTCAATTAAGGCACAAATTGGAACCTAAAGTTGAAAAGTATGTGTTCATTGGATATGATGATAAGCAGATGGGGTATAGGTTGCGGAGTCCATCTACAAAAAGATTTCTTGTATCAAAGGATGTCACATTTGATGAGAAAGGTACTTGGTATGCATGTACAATCACTCATGCAGGTGATGAAATCAAGTTGTTAATCAAAAGAAAGGTAAATCAAAGGTTCAAATATTTGATGAAGAAGAGAACAATGAAGTACAGATTGAAGTTTAAGAAGTGCAAAGGTTTGATCTAGAATGTGATGAACCAGAAACCTCAAGAAGTAAAGAAGTCAAAGGGTCATCAAGACACAAATGGCAACCTACAAGGTATATCTATGACACTTCTTTTTTGGCTACTAAAGATTATGCTTATATGGTAAAGGCAGATGAAGACCCTTCTACATATGAAGAGGCAAAAGGTAAGTGTTGGAACTCAAGGTCGAACATGAAGCATGGAAGCACATCAAAGAAGTAGACACAGAAGAAGAGAGAGAAACTAGGGAGCTCCAAGAAGTGTATATCAATTTTTGAGAAGAATCCCCTACCAAAATAGTGATTTTTGATCACCTGAACCATTGTAAATATCATTTCACTTTTTTGTAACTCCATTTTGTTCAAGCCGAGGAGTCTTTGAGCTTGAGGAGCACTAGAAGTATCATCCTACCAATTTTCATAATTTTTAGACTCCGTTTGAGCCCTCAAATAAGCCTTGGAACCTAATTTTTAACTAGGCCGGACACTAGGTCTGGACAGGGCCAAAACTAGTCCAAAAACTATAAAAAGAGCTAGAGAGCTCAATTTTGAGGTGGGCTTGTTGTGGATTTCAGTTTTGTAATAGATTTCTCTAGTAATCAAAGTCCTTCCATTGTTCCTCTCTTTGATCTTCCCTTGTGCACGTGTGTGTATGTGTGTGCATGTTTGTGTGCTTTCACTCACACACTTGTGCCTTCACTTGCTCACGGTCTTCATACCGGTCCTCACGTCTCTGCGGATTGACAAGTAAATGAGGTGGTGCTTACACTTGAGCTACACGAGTAAGGAAAATTGGGAAAAAGCTATGCAAGAAGAGTATGATGCATTGATGGAGAATGAGACATGGGATTTGGTTCCTAAACCAAATAGTCAGAAGATAATTAGATGCAAATGGGTCTACAAAACAAAGAGGTATGCAGGAAGTGTGTCTAGGTATAAAGCTAGACTTGTTGTGAAAGGGTTTGCTCAGACATATGGAATAGATTATGATGAGAACTATAGTCCTGTGGCAAAGATGACAACCATCAGGACACTCATAGCCATTGCTGCTTGTAAAGGTTGGAAATTATGCCAATTAGATGTGAAGAATGCTTTTCTAAATGGTTATATTTTAGATGATGTTTTCATGGAGCAACCACAAGGATTCAAAGATGAAAGGTATCCAGATCATGTATGTAAGCTCAAGAGAGCTTTGTATGGTTTGAAGCAGGCCCCAAGGGCATGGAAATATAGACTTGTGAATTTCTTGAAGGAACTTGGTTTTCAAGTATCTAAAGCAGCTAGTAGCTTGCTTGTCAAAGCAAGTGATGATGGGTTCATTTACATGTGCATATTGTTAGTATATGATCAATGTCTACCCCTCATGATTGTATGCACATTTTGTAAGGCCCCCATTATGAGGAGAAGCCAAGCATGCATTACCCAATTGATGGGAATCCCAACTTGCATGTTGGATGAAGGTCATATTGGACCATGTAAGGTATTGTAAGGAAAGGGAGTTATCAGGGTCCCCAATTGGGGGGTCCGGGGTAGCGGGGAGCAGCCCCGACTAGGGGTTCCAAGGGGGCCAGCGGGCCCCCTGGCTGGGGGGTCCCAGGGTGCGAGCGGGCCCCCTGGTGGGGGTCCGGGGGCAGTGTCCCCGTCGCGACGATAAAGGGAATATTCCATAGAATATTCCCTGTTGGAGTCAGAAATCATTTATATTTGTTAGGTCGTTCAACCGGCCTAAGCCGTGTATGGCAATTACGCGGGCGGTGGCCGCCCACGCTCTACCGCCCATGTATAGCCGTCCAGGGAAGGCCACCCATGATCCTATATATACATGACTTCTGCACTACCTGAGACATCAACTTGAGCCAGCATACCTCTACCTTGTATCTCCCTATCTAGAGTTGTCTAGATCACCATTTAAGCTCTACCTTGAGAGCGCACGGGTGGACAACGCCATCATCTTTGTACTTGCTGATTAGTAGAAAATTGTTGAGATTCTCCTATATCTATTATCTTCTCTGCTACTGCTCCTGTGTTATATTGCGTAACTATTGTCTTACATGGTATTAGAGCTGTAAGGTTCGAATAGCTTGAGAAGTATCACTATTTTAGCCTACTAGCAGACTAGAATATCAATAGATTATTCGAGTGATTACATGATGGCTCCATCGTTGAACACTAGTCTTGGTGCTTCCGCTAATGTTAATGCTGCACCTATTCGACTTCGTCCACCTGCATTCACTGAAGGGAAGCTGGATGGAACCAACTATACACTCTGGAAGTTCAAAATTTCTACAATTTTGGACTCCTATGAATTATTTGACACTGTCATGGGACCGATGGGATTGGATCCAGAGCCTATACCAGTTGAAGATCCAGCAAATGCAAGATTGATGATTCAGCCAGACCCAGATCTTCTACGAGCTTGGAAGAGGCGGAATGCTGATGCATTATGTGCGATTGTCACTAGTGTAAGTGATTCTGTGCTTACTTTAGTTCAACATACTACTAAAGCACATGAGGCTTGGGGCATATTGGCTCGTCAATATGAAACCAAGAACCACACTAGGATACAGAATTTAGAAAATCAGTTGGCAAATGAAAAGCATTCTGATTCTGAAAAGGCTGAAGATTTTATCAAACGGATAAAGCATCTTCAAGATCAATTGGCTACAGTTGGTGTTGTTATAACACCAGAAGAGCTGGCTCGAAGATCTGTACGTGTTCTTCTAGCAAAGTATGATGGATTAGTAATAGCCCTTAATACTCAGGTAAGGCCAACTCCTCTTACATTTGAAGAGTTTTGTGCGATGCTTTTAGAAGAAGAGATGCGGCTGAAGAATCGGCAAAGTACAACTGATGCTGCATTCTCAACAAATGCAAAAGGTAAAGGCTCTTCTGAGGGATCAAAGAAGAAGCCAAAGAAGAAAAAGTTCACAGTAAGTTGCTTCTACTGTGAAAAGAAAGGCCATGCCATCAAGGATTGCAGAAAGAAGCAAGCTGATGAACGGAATGGGACTGTAAAATCATCATGGAAGAACAAAGAGTCTGCAAACAACACAGAGCTGGAAATTTGGGTAGCTATTGAAGAGGTATGTTCATCTGCTCAAGCTCGTGTTAATGAACCATGGATTTTAGATAGTGGAGCTTCTCGCCATATGACCAGTAAAAAGGATTGGTATAGTTCCCTAGTGCCTCTGCGGGAATCCATCAATGTAGTGGTGGGAAATGACTCCAAGTGTCGAGTCGAAGGAACTGGTACCATCTCTTTTATCACTTCTCCAGGTGTTGAGAAAAAGTTATCCGATGTTCTCTATGTACCTACACTCAAAAGAAATTTTTTGTCAGTTTCTGCAATAACAGATCGTGGACTCGAAGTTCACTTCAATAAGAGTGGTGCGGAAATCATGGATTCATCAGGTAATGTTGTAGGTAAAGGCATACGACGGGATAACTTGTATGAGTTAAGTGCTTTAACTGCTACAGAAGACAAAGATGTAAGCAGGTTATGGCACCAACGATTTGGGCATCTCGGATTTGCAGTTTTGAAGGAGATGCAAAGAACAGGGATGGTTGCTCATTTGCCTGCATTTTCAGAGTTGTAGGAACCTTGTGAAGCTTGTATGATGGGCAAGCAACAATGACAGGCATTTCCAAGAGAGACCAGCAATCAATCTCAAGCTCCTCTAGAGTTGGTACATGCTGATCTCTGCGGTGAAATGTCTACACGTGCTTTAGGAGGATCTTTCTACTTCTTACTGTTAGTCGACGATCATAGTAGAAAGATGTGGGTTTATTTCATTCGAGAGAAGGCTGATGCTTTTGAAAAATTTAAAGTGTGGCATAACTATGTAGAAAATGAATCAGGAAGGAAGCTGAAGAAATTTAGAACAGATAGAGGAGGTGAATTCTTGTCAACAGAATTCAACAATTACTGTAAGGAGCATGGTGTGAAAAGGCAACTCACCACAGCTCATACACCTCAACAAAATGGCATTGTTGAGCGCAGGAACAGGACAGTAGTTGAAATGGCTCGTTGTATGTTAAAGGCTCAAGACATGCCTGATTCATTCTAGGCAGAAGCAGTCAATACAGCAGTCTACATCCTCAATCGAAGCTACACACAAGCACTGAAGGGGATGACTCCTCAAGAAGCATATTCTGGTAAAAAGCCTTCAGTTTTGCATTTTAGAATTTTTGGTTGTTTCTGTTATGCACATATTCCTGATTCAACAAGATCAAAGTTGGATTCAAAAAGCAAAAAGTGCATTAGGGGAAAAAATGAGCCCTGCATGGGCCTTGTAAGGATCCCTAATTTTTAGGGATTAAGATTAGCAAAAAGAGGGTTTAAGGCTAGAAAAAATACCACTAGTGGTTTTCAGAATAAAATATTTATTCTCAATTTGGTGCTCAGTCCAAATGGGCTCGTTGGCATTTTTTGCCCTTAGATATGATCACATCGACGGTTGTGAGTGTCTTCACTATCTCTGTCACAAGGCGACAAAAAAGCTTCTAAGATATGGACAGTCGTATGCACTCTTGTCCATTAGATGATATGCTCACGGACGGTCACGATTGGGGACTTAGTGTCTGTAAAAAAAAGACAAAATAGCAAGCATTTAATGAGCTAAGAGAGGTTGTAGACTGGCAGAAGAAGACAAAAAACTGGACGCAACTCCGTCGCGCGATGAAATGACCACCGTCCGATCGACTTATCATCCGATGGCTTACAAGCGACCTTGGGATCATTTTAAAAGCAAGTCTTCACAACCATTAGATCAAGCAATGATCCAATGGATGTGATTTAAAGTGGCCCAAATTCCAACCGATTGAATCTCGACCGTTCTTTTTCGGGTCCATCCGACGACAGAGATAGAAAGGCGCCTCTTTTCTTGAGTTTCAAAATGGACCATAAGATCCTTGCTACATCCAATGGACATAATTGCATGCCGACTTTTTCTTGATATTTAACATGAGCCATCAGATCTTTGAGTTCATCCAATGGTTATGGTTGCAACTCTAGTCCTATCAAACCACTTTTATAGAAGAACTGATGGTTTTTAGTCATTGATACCACCTTTGACCACAAAGAAACAAGGGAAGCCTAGGTGATCTAGGCAGTAGACTGTGGCCACCACCCTCTTCTCATTGGTCCATCACTAATCACCTCTTAATCTAAAAGGCCCATTCAGGGTTCATTTTTTCCCCTAATGGTGTCTTCCTAGGATATAGTGAAGAGTCTAAAGCATACAGGTTGTGGGATCCTGAGGCAAGGAAGATTTTTGTCAGCCGAGATGTGGTGTTTGATGAACGACCACACTTAGTAGAAGATAAAGGTAAATCTACTTTCTCATCAAACGGAGAAATATCTCACCTTGTGCCTATCAAAAGACAGGTTAAAGTTGAGGAGGAGGAAACATCTGATGGAGAAATTTCCTCAATAAAAAGCCAACCAGTTGTAGCTGCACAGCGTAAGCCACTACCAAAGTGGGCACAACAGCTCTTTGATGATCACAATCCACATGTAGATGTACCAGAATCATCCTCGGATGGATTACGAAGATCAAAGAGAATAGAGGAGCAAAGAAGAGCCTCAGAACACATTGTTAACATGGCTCTAATGGCAAATATCATGGGCTCGATAAAGGAACCTACCACCATTGAAGAAGCCCTTGATGATCCAGGTTCGAGAGCGGCAATGTAGTCTGAGTATGATAGTATACTCAAAAATGATACATGGGATATGGGATCTAGTTGACTTGCCACCAAAGAAGAAGGTAATAGGTACTAAATGGATTTGGAAAGCTAAGTATAAAGCAGATGGAACATTAGAGAAGTATAAGGCAAGATTAGTTGCATAGGGTTTTTCACAGATTGAAGGATTCGATGTTCAAGAAACTTTTGCACCAACAGCACGCATGACAACTATTCGGACGGTACTTGCAGTAGCTGCACAAAAGGCCTGGCCTATTTTCCAGATGGATGTCAAATCTGCATTTTTGAATGGTCACCTCAAGGAGGAGGTATATGTATCTCAACCACCACGTTTGAGGTTCCCAATTCAGAAAATAAAGTTTGCAGGTTGAAGAAAGCTTTGTATGGACTTAAGCAAGCTCCACGGGCTTGGTACCAACGAATAGATCATTTTTTTAAAAATATGGGTTTTGAAAGAAGTACTTCTGATGCTAACTTGTATGTAACGAAAAGGGATAGCAAGCTAGTTGTTGTCATTGTATATGTAGATGATTCGATCATTACAAATGATCATCAGGAACTGATCAATCAAACTCGGATCAACTTGGGAACTGAGTTTGAAATGACAGACTTAGGTCTACTGCATTTTTGTCTGGGAATTGAAGTATGGCAAAGGAAGGATTGCGTTTTCATCTCACAACAAAAATATGCCAAAGAGATTCTCAAGACATTTGGAATGATGGACTGCAAGCCAACTAGCACACCTATGGAGGTAAATCATAACCTATCTATGGATGATAACATGCCTGATGTAGATGCTAAGAAGTATAGGAAGCTCGTTGGAAGTCTTATTTTTCTGTGCAACACTAGACCAGACATTTGCTATGCTGCTGGAGTATTAAGCAGGTTTTCCAACAAACCTAAGGAGAGTCACTGGAATGCTGGAATGCGAATTCTAAGGTACATTGTAGGAACCTTGGATTTTGGTATTTTTTATACCACAGGAGATACACTCCAAGGATATTGTGATTCAGATTGGGCTGGAGATTGTGATTCTAGAAAATCAGTTTCTGGATATTGTTTCTCACTTGGTTCACGAATATTTTCTTGGGTAAGTAGAAAGCAACCAACTCTGGCACTCTCCTCCACTGAAGCAGAGTACAAAGCAGCTTGTTTTGCTTCTTGTGAGGCAGTCTGGTTAAGGAGAATTCTTGCAAATCTAGGCTTTCCATCAAATATGGCAACTGTACTCAAGTGTGATAATCAAAGTTGTATGGCTATTGCAAAGAACCCAGTATTTCATGCTCGCACCAAGCACATAGAAGTACAGTACCATTACATTCGTGAGCTAATTGAAGATGAAATTGTGGAGCTAGAATATTGCCCAACAGAGGCAAATTGTGCTGACATATTCACTAAAGCACTTGGAAGAGAGCAGCTCAACAGACATCTTCAACAGATGGGCATAGGACCGAAGCCTACTTGATTTTTCATCGGTAAACATTGAGGGGGGGTGTTAGTATATGATCAATGTCTACCCCTCATGATTGTATGCACATTTTGTAAGGCCCCCGTTGTCGTCGAGATTTGCTCTCCTCTCTCACTTGTGAAGGCCTACAAAAAACATATTTGGCGAAGGTAGCCAGAATTCCCCGAGAAGTCCAGGATGCATCAAGGATGTCAAAGGAAGGTCACATACAAAGTTTCAAAGAAATCAAGAAAGTCCATGGTAGCGGTCAAAGCTGGTTAAAGCTGGTCAAAGTTGGGAAATTAGGGCAAAAATTTCATTGTCACCAAATTAGATGAAAATCCATATACTTGTAAAGATTGTCAAAGGCAGTCTATAGCCCAAATTTCAGCAGAAAATGGATTTTGTAGCACATTGATATGCTATGTTCATTTTGTAAAAATGTAATTTTTCTAGTTTGACCCTACAAATTCTTGTATAGAAAATTATGTTAGCCATATGGTTTGGCATGTATAAAGATCATATGTGGCTACATATTTGTACAAATTTTCAAGGCTATCAGAGCTTCCTAGACACCTTAATGCCACCTTGCAAGCTTCCAAATGTAGTCAAACTTGTACAAGGGAGATTCAGATGGGAGTTTTTCTTGCATATTCCTGAAGGAGATCTTTGGAAACATAGTCCTACAAAGTTTCATCTTCATCAAAGTCTTTTTGGAAGGTCAAAGAGCACAAAGTCCAGTTTTCAAGGTCACCGCAGTTTTCTAGAATAAGAAAATTGAAGGCTTGAAGGGCTGCCACATGTCAAAATATGATTGAACCATGGTGTATGGTCAAGATGAGCTCCTATTCAAGGGTGGAGATGCACTAAAGCATAAAGGAAGGAGGATCCACGAATTTTTTCCATAAAAGAAGACTTTGTTGACAGTTAAAGATCAATAATGCAAAGTTTCTCCAAAAATAGTGGCTTATCTTATTCGAACTGATGTCAGCATTGATCCGACGGTCCAGATCATCCCCAGATCCAATGGTGGAGAATGAGGGCGCCTAAAATTCACTCCTTTACACTAGATTTGATAGAAAGAACAATTCCAAGCCATTGATTTGATTAATCAAATGGTTGTAATCAAAAGTAGTGATCCTAGAGTTGAGAGTTGATTTCTCTAGATCCAAGGGCCCAAATTCATTCAAAAAACTATATAAACCCCCCTCCAAACTCCTAGAGCATCATTGTTAGGCATCCATAGGGCTCATGCTAGCTTACGGTTTCCTTGAGACGATCACCCTCGGTTGAGCGAGTGAGGATCCAAGGTGAGCTAGTATGAGTATAGAACCTAGTTTCAAATTTAAGTTAGAACTCCAATCTAGGATAGGCTCTTGAAACCAGCATCTCTATCTTGACTCACCCTCGGTGGAGCGTGTGAGTGAGTTAGAGCTGATTTTAATGAGTCTTAGACTTCTTTAGTTAGACGTTACGAGCCTAGACAGACATAGGGTCACTGGAGTGGAACTCACCTTCTTACGTGTGACATTCGGTTGAACTGTCATGGTTTGAGGGTCGGAACCACCTTTGATCAGTAGACTGCTTAGCATGACGTACCACGACGATATTTTACATGTAACTTAATTCAAATCCTTTTAATTCATGTCACTTGTCACTTGTCTCTTGTCTCCTCTCTCAGTCTCTTAAGTATTTTTACATGTCTTCTATTTCTTCTATGTGTGAGAAGGCTCCGCAGTATTGCGTTGAACCAGTGAGGATGTTTCTTTGAGCTTGTGAGTAAAATCCATCATCATAATTCACTTGCATGCATATAATCCATACAAATCCATACATATTTATTAGTTTCTGAAAGTGTATAAGAAGCTCCAATATTGGACCATTCTTCCTTTCGAAACTGATTTATGTGAAAGGATTCCATCTATTCTCGTCATGCATACATATCATCCAAAGAAGACTATGCATATGGATTGGAATTAGGAAGTGTTTAAGAAGCTCCTTCAATGGACCATTCTTCCTTCCAAATTTCATTTGTATGTATGGTTCTCTTTCATTCTTATCATTCATGTTCATAAATCTAACTTGCACTCCTACATTCCCATTCCCATAATTATTTCAACATCTCTATCTTCTCCATACTCAACATTAATTTCACCTTCACATCTTTAAACCTTCCAACATTCATTAGCTTCATACACCCTGTGTGTGCCACGACCGGACCCGATCCACCCGGATTGCAATCACCTCCACACCGTTATGAGGAGAAGCCAAGCGTGCATTACCCAATTGATGGGAGTCCCAACTTGCATGTTGGATGAAGGTCATATTGGACCATGTAAGGTATTGTAAGGAAAGGGAGTTATCAGGGTCCCCAATTGGGGGGTCCGGGGCAGCGAGGAGCAGCCCCGACTGGGGGTTCCAAGGGGGCCAGCGGGCCCCCTGGCTGGGGGGTCCCAGGGTGCCAGCGGGCCCCCTGGTGGGGGTCCGGGGGCAGCGTCCCCGGTGCGACGATAAAGGGAATATTCCATAGAATATTCCCTGTCGGAGTCAGAAATCATTTATATTTGTTAGGTCCGTTCAACCGGCCTAAGCCGTGTATGGCAATTATGCGGGCGGTGGCCGCCCACGCTCTACCGCCCATGTATAGCCGGCCACGGAAGGCCACCCATGATCCTATATATACATGACTTCTGCACTACCTGAGACATCAACTTGAGCCAGCATACCTCTACCTTGTATCTCCCTATCTAGAGTTGTCTAGATCACCATTTAAGCTCTACCTTGAGAGCGCACGGGTGGACAACGCCATCATCTTTGTACTTGCTGATTAGTAGAAAATTGTTGAGATTCTCCTATATCTGTTATCTTCTCTGCTACTGCTCCTGTGTTATATTGCGTAACTATTGTCTTACACATATATGTTGATGATATAATTCTCACGAGAACAGATGGGAAGGGCATACAAAGTCTAAAGAAGCAAATGGAGAAAGAGTTCAAAATTAGTGACTTGGAAGACTTGTCATATTTCTTGGGCATGGAGATTTCATACACGCAACATGGAGCGTATGTAACTCAAGAAAGGTATTTGAAGAATTTGTTGATCAAGTTTAAAATGGAAGATTGCAGGGTAGCACCTACTCCAATGGAAGTGAACCACAAATTGAGCAGATATGGAGGAGAAGAATTCAAGGACATGAAGCTATATCAAAGTTTGGTTGGTAGTTTGATTTATGCTACATTAACTAGGCTTGACTTGTCATATGCAGTAGGAGTGTTGTCTGAATTGATGCATTGTCCTAGGAAAGAACATTGGGTTTTAGGACAAAGGGTGTTGAGGTACATTAAGGGTACACTCAAGGAAGGTTTGTATTATGGTTTTACATGAGATACAAACATCAAGATATATAGTGACACAGATTGGGTAGATAATCCTGATGATAGGAGATCAACATATGGATACTTGTGTTATGTGGGAGACAAGCTAATCTCTTGGTGCTCTAAGAAGCAACACACAGTTGCTTTATCATCTACAGAGGCAGAGTATAAAGGTATGGTTGAAGCTGCAAAGGAAGTTCTATGGCTTAAGACTCTTATGAAGAGTTTTGACATCATTCAGAGTACACCCATTATTCATGGAGATAACATGAGTTCATTGTATTTAGCTGCTAATCCTGTTTTTCATGCCAGGACTAAACATATTGAGATACAGTATCACTTTTTAAGAGATAAGGTGATGGATAAGGAAATTGAAGTCATACATACTTCAACAAAATATCAGATAGTTGATATGCTAATCAAAAGCTTGGATGGACCAAAGCTATAGAGATTCAAAGACATGGCAAGTATAAAGAAGATAGAGAAAACCTCAATTGATGATTGAGGGGGAGCTATTGGTGCAAGGAAATCACCAATTGAAGTTTTGATGAAGGATTGAAGTCAAGGATTGAAGAAAAGATCAATTTATGAAGCATGAAGAAAGTACATGTTCAGAAGATGAAGACTTGTATACATATGTACATTAATTAAGAGTTAGCTCACTTATAATGGTTATAAGCTTCTACATATTTTCCTATATATATACAAGTAAAAATGTCAGGGAAAATATGAGAGAGCATGGGAAAAGAAGAATTAGAAGTGATTAGGCACTTTCTCTCTTATCTAGATGTAAAAATTTTGTGAATAGAAGAAAAGTTATGCCCGATATTTCTGAGTGTTCTCCTTCTGTGTTGAATCTTTTGTGAAATTCTTTTGTATAAGTCTAAGTCTATAGTTGATTGACCTCTATACAAAGTTTCAGCTTCTAATTGTGAGCAGGCTGAGAGAACTAACTGTAGGAACCTTTACATGTGTAAAGGTGAAGAAGTGAAGTTGCAGGAGGTGCAAACTTTGATGCTAATGTTTTGATCATTTCTCCTTCCATATTGTAAAGTTTTGAGCAATCAAGCACTCATTCTTTAAGTTGGAAGGTAAGCTATGTATGGCTAAAAGCATTTCAATAAATGCTTTGTAGTTTGGGAGAACTATGTGTTTAAAGTTACAGGTTTCAAAGTCGACTGTAAAGAAGTACAGTTTTAGACATAGGTGAATTGTTAAGATCATTTCTCAATATCTACTAAGTCTTTTGGAATGATTTAACTTGAAGAAGGTGTGCAAACTATAGGTGACACCTTGTGCAAAGTTTTATCCAAAAACTTTACACATTTAGTCAGTAAATGAGTGAGATATATGCAATATACTTTTTTAGTAGTTACTCTCTTCACAGTTTGTTCAAGTTTTTGGTAATTGAGCATTGATCCTCCAAATTGGTAAAATTTTGAGTTATTCTTGATATAGAGGTGCTCGAACTTCAAGGATAGCTTGTTCTTTTGGAGATTAACACTATCCATCAGGTTGATCTTCTTATGGTTTGTTGAGATGATTTTGCAACATCTCTCAAGACTTGCACTTTAGCTTTGCCTTTGGAACTCCAAGAATCGATCTCTCTCCTTGGGGTTTTCTGATCATTATTAGAATCACTTGAATCTTCCTGCATATGCTCACTCTTCCTTGGTAGAGTTGGGAAATCTTCCTCTAGATCATAGGGAAGTTTACCTTTCTTGCAGTCATCTTCAAACCAATATTTGTTCTCATCAAAAGCAACATCTCTACTATCTATGAAACCTTTATTACTTGGATTATACAATCTATAGCCTTTCTCATTGAGATCATATCCAATAAATATACACTTCTTTGCCTTTGGATCAAAGTTGCCTCTAATTTGTGAAGGTGTGTGTGCATATGCAATGCACCCAAAGATCCTCCAATTATCAAGGCTACATCTTCTTGCATTCCATGCTTCATAGGGTGTCATTCCATCCAAATATTTAGATGGAAGTCTACTGATTAGGTAGGTGGCTGTGGATAAAGCCTCTGCCCATAGATAGTTTGGAAATATCTTCTCATTTAGCATTGACCTTTCAACCTCCACTATGGTTCTATTCCTCCTTTCTACCACATCATCTTGCTCTGGAGTATTCCTTGTTTTGATCTCGCTTTTGATACCCCTCTCTTGGAGATAAGCATCAAACTGATGGGAGAAATATTCTCCCCCTCCATCTCACCTTAGCCTCTAACTACCATAATTCAACAATGCAATGTTCCTAGTGTCTTGGAGCTCAAATGTAAACCATCTACCTAATTTTTCTCCTCTTGCTATCTTCTTGAATGCTTGATGTGGATCCTCAACATATGCTCCATGCTTTGTGAATCTAACCTGCAAAACTTTCTCCACAATCTGGCCAACACTTATGAGATTTTTTGTTATGGTAGGCACATGCAATACCTTGCTCAATAGGTTCATGTTTCCATCTAGACTCTTCACATTCCCAATCTTCTCTATTGGATGTCTTGTGTCATCTCTTGTTTGGACTTCATGCTTATTTCTTGGATCCTCCAAGTCTGTAAGTAGAGCTACATTCCTTGCTACATGATTTGAGCAACCTGAGTCTGTGTAGAAAACATGTTCATCTTCTTTACCTTGTTTAATAGTCATATTCATCAGAAGTAATGAGTCCTCTTGGGTTTGATCATCTGCATAGTTTTTGTAATCTTTGTTATCTCTATATCCTCCTTGATAGTTGATGTCGTTGTTGTATGAATTGTTGTTGTAACCATTGTTGTTGTTGAACCTTCTTCTTGAGCTTCCATATCCACCTTTGTTATAGCCCCTTCCTCTTTGATTCATAGGGTTCCTCAAACAATTCTCACTAATGTGGTTATTCAAGCCACATATGGCACATGGAGAGGAGCTTTGAGATCTCCCAGTGCCTTGTCTTCCTCCTCTCTCTCTTGCTCTTGAACCTCTACCTCTACCTGCAACGTTTACTTGAGAGGTACTACCTTTCTCATTAGACTTTTTTCCTTTTCCTTTACCATCCTTATTCTTGTTCTTATCTCTGTATATGGTAGAGGAATGATTACCTTTTGATTTTTCTCCATTCTTCATCAATTTTGCCTCGTGTGTGAATAATTGTCTCATGAGGGTGTTGAAGTGAGGATGCCGCATATCCATGTATAGGTCCATGGATATGGTGAAAGCTTCCCATTTGTCATATGCCTTTATTCCATTTATTACTTGTCTTACTACCTGCTCTTCATCTATGACTTCTTCAATGCTGCAAAGTTGATCCACTATATCCTTCATTTTGGTGACAAAATCAGTCACACTCTGCTTGGGCATCTTCTTGAGTGTAGTGAATTCCATCTAGAGTTGGTTCTATCTAACTTTAGTGCTTGAGGAAAAAGAATGCTTCAAGAGCATTCCATGTCTCTTGGGAGGTCTTTCAGTTCGTGATGTGTGGAAGTAAAAAAATCAGAAATTGAATTAAGAATTTTTGACCTAGCTAGAGCATCCTTTGAGCACCATGTGTTAACCTCTCTTGTTCTTCTAGAGTTTCTTGTCATTTGCTTCCAAGGATTTGCATCATCTGATCTATAGAAATGTAACCATAGAGGTTTCTTCCTTGAAGATATGCTTTCATTCTAAGTCACCATGTTGAGTAACTGCCTCAATCCAATTTTTCTATGGATGAAGGGAATCCATCTCCCATGTTGAGTTGTTGTTGCTTTGATACCAGTGCGAGGAGATGGTTGGATACAATCGAGAGATGGATTGGTCTTGCACAAAACGTGCTCTACACCTACCAATGACACTTCATGGGTCCTTAGTCTTTAACTTCTCAAATATGCATTTAGAATCACCATGTGCTTTGGAACATCATTGCCAAATGATTCTACTAAAAAAAATAACTTGCATGTACTTGTTTTATGAGAAAACCTCTTATTTTGGAATTGCTCATGCTGAGTGTTTTGCTCAAAGCTCACAACTTGGTATGAATTGACTAGCGAGATTTTGCACATATCTAATTGAAGTGTATAGCTAACTAACTAAAGTTATTCCATGAATCTAGAGTGACTATACACTGAGCAATAAGTTTAGCAACCTTAGGGGGTCATCCCGATATTTCACAAACAAGGTGATTTGTAGACATAGACTACTTCATAAATATATATATATATATATATATATATATATATATATATATATATATATATATATATATATATATATATATATATATATATATATATATATATATATGTGTGTGTGTGTGTGTGTGTGTGTATATATATATATATATATATATATATATATATATATATATATATATATATATATATATATATATATATATATATATATATATATATATATATATATATATATGTGTGTGTGTGTGTATATATATATATATATATATATATATATATATATATATATATATATATATATATATATATATATATATATATATATATATATATATATATATATATATATATATATATATATATATATATATATATATATATATATATATATATATGTGTGTGTGTGTGTGTATATATATATATATATATTAGAAAATTCACTCTAACTATAACAAGTCAAAGTGCATCAAATGATGGAGTACACGCAAAGAATTTGCTTCTACAAGATCACTGAAAATAATGAAGAAGTGACAGATAGTAGTACACAGAAATGATCATGAAGAAATGTATCAATTAGTAAGTGATAATGCACATATGATACATGAGAAGTGTAGAAGAATACTCTCACAACAGTAGAGCTCAAGGTATGCCCAAAGTTGCAGCTCAATAGCTCTCAATGATAGCTCATATCGACACGACTAGAAAGTCATGTTTTTATACACATAGAAGTCATTTGAATTTTGAATTTTCCCACTCCTAAAAGTGTTCCTACACTTTAGGGGTGATTGAATTGATTCCCTCAACAAATAATTCATGGATTGGCTTCTTCTATATCCATGAGATTCTCCTACGTTTTTCTTTTACCATTTATCCATGGTGATAAAGTGAAAAACATCAAGCATGTGTTCCCACACATTTTCTCATGTGATTTGTAGTAGAATGAGATTTAGTCCTGGATGATTGACCCAAGCACTTAGGTTTGCCAAATGTCCCAACAATTCATAGACTTGGAGGTGGTTCTATTGGAAGAGCATCAATGGCACTAGTGCAAACACTAATGTTTTCTCACACCATAGTTTGCCATATCAATGCAAAAGCATTCCATTGGAGATTCAGATAATCCATAATTCTTCTCATCTTTATCTTCCTTCTTTGAATGTGCAAAATTAGTAGATTTCTGCTTACTAGTTGAAGAGCTCCATTTTCCTTTGCCCTTCTAACTAGCCAAGAAAGCTTGATGTGCAACTCGCATAATGGACCTGTTCTACCTGGACTGATCTTCCTGCAACAGAACATAGACTAACTCCTCAAATGATAGGGCATTTGGATTACCTTTCATCATCAACCAAAGAGTAGAAGGAAAACTTTGATATAAATCAAGAAGACCATTCAGAACGGTCTACACAAGTGAGCTATCTAGTATAACCTCATCAGTAGAAATCAACTATTCCTTCAAGTGTCTGATCTTCGTTAGGAAACTATCCATAGAATCACCTTCATTCATGTGCTCACTCTCCAACTGTTTCCGGAGGTAAGCAACACGAGCCTCATTCCTAGCTTGGTACAATGTGGTAAGTGTATCCCAAGCTATTCTACAAGAGCGAATGTGAGGAATAATGGCACGTTTGATAGACAAAGCTATCAATGCATGTACCTAGGGATCTTTGCCATCCCAGCCAATCATATAAGCCCATAACGGGTAGTTGGTACCATCCAACTTATCCTCAACAGCCAACATATGAAATACATCACTGCTTTCAGCCATGGCTAGTGACTAAAATACCTTGATGAAAAAAATTGACTATATCTCAAAAAGTTGAACAGAACTACCCAGACGAATTTCGCCAGACCTGTAGCAGACTTTGAGATGCTTATACTGGTAAATAGAAACTGGTATATATCTTTGGCACAAAAAGATGAAATAGCCTACACAAGCACTGTGATAATGTGTTCGAAGGCCGAAACGAGCTCAGATCACGATTTCGGCACCACAAAGCTAAGCTGTTTTGATCTTGAAAACACACTGAGTATGCTCACCAAAATTTGTGCAATTTTGAAGTGTCGACGGTGCGCTAGATGAGGCGACGACCTGCTCTGATACCAATTGTTGGAGATAGACATCTGAAGAAGCATGCGAACAGCACAAGGAAGGAGAAGAAGCTTGGAGCACAACACACAATGCTGAATGTATTACCAGAGAATGTACAAAGATAAGTAGCCCATTAGGGCAATAGGCGTATGTACAAGGTGGGGAAAAAAAACCTCCTAAAGAGGGAAAAAAGTGCCCCGACGATGCTAGAGTGTTCACACACATCACTACCTAAATATATCAACAAATCTCATTTTCTCGTTCCTTAAAAGAGATATGTATGAATCCGTTTGCTCATCCCATCCATAAAACAATGCATAATCCCTCATTATATAAGTTTTTACAAGGGTGGAGAATTAATCTCCTATAAATAATGACGGATTATGTGGTGAAGAGTGAAGAAAATAAATTCCTTTTTAGGGTCAAAGCGCTCTTCTAATATAGCTAATAATGATACGATGAATGTGTATCCATACTAGGAATACTTCCTCTAATAAGTATACTCTTTGTATGGATCTATGTCATCCATCCACATTCATCCTTACAAAAAACTATAAATTGAGTATCCATGACAATAAAATCAGCCAACAGAGACTCCATTGGAAGAATAAATCTTACACAAACTATGATGGGTAACTCCCAATCCTAAGGATATGTCTACTAAGAGCTCTCCTCTCATCTAGTGTGACATGCCCCCATGAATGATGAGTTCTTTTCTCTCTGGTCACATAAGAAGAGTGCTCAAATGGAAGTTGTTTCCATCGTCTCATACGAGTGGAACCTTCTTCCAATTCATGGTCTAGATCCCTTAGTATTATTTCTTGGGATCCTATTACTAATGAAGTTGCCTTAACTATGAATCTTTGATGGAGATAAGTCCATAATATTCATGCTTACAATTATGATTACACCTTATTTATGTTTGTACTGGATGCATGTTACCATGCCATGAAATTCTACTTAAAGGTAAGTGTGTATATAATGCCAAGAAAAGGGAAAAGGTTTGAAAACATTTCCCCAAGGAAATGGAGTTCTAGAAAAATTTAACCATATTATCAACATAAGGGTTTGGGAGCCTATGGCACAGAGACCATTCACAATAACATAAGCCTTTACAAGCCCATGGCTTACAAGCCATATACTAAAGCATCAACTCCATAACCTGCAAAAACATAATATGTTTGGAACAACATCTTTGTTGCATATCCTTGCAATTGCTTGTAGTTACATTTCTTGTAAATCATCAAACAAGTGTATTTCTAGAAAGTTGATTAATTTCTTAAACTTAAAACAATGACCAACCTATATGATCAAACATCTATGCATGTATATACTAAGATGCCAGAACATCAACCATAAAGCCTAAGAATATAAGCCATATGTCCCTGAATGGTTTGATGTCATAATTGAATGTATCCAAGCTTTTTGATAAGCCTTGCGATCTCTAAAATTTTCTCCTAAGGTCCTAAAATGAATTTTGAAATGTCAAATGATATCAGATCACTTCCTAAAATAGTAAACATAGTCAAATGATTACAAAAAATGATGCAAGTATTTCCAAAAATGCATATGTAATCCATTTCAAAACATGCAGAATTTTTCTTCAAGACTTGAAAAAAATCATAAGATTTAATATAAATCATGTGGAAATGAAGTGAAAGCACTTTAAATGCCTTCTCCGTTTACAAGGTGTCACTTATGGATGGTAGTTGTTGAAAATTATCATAATTTGTATACCTTAGTAGAGTTGGAAAATACAATATTTCTAAAATTTATTTCCATAATATTAAAATAGACAACGTGCTATTTCAGAATGCCATAGCATGTCCAATTTGGAGTCTCCTAGACCAAGATATGGCCTCTATAAGTACGACATGCCAAACTAGTCAACGGGTGGAGATGCTAGGAAAAATAGAAGAAATATGATTTTTGAAGTTCCCAAAGGCATTGTTGAGTTATGTAAATCCTAAAATTCTCTCCATATCATGAGAGAGTGTTCTAATCCATGTTCCTATATGCTTTTTCTTGATTTTCCTAATTTCATATTATATTGCACATGCCATAGTTTATGTTTTTATCTTTTTCCTATGATAATCTTCTAAAGCTATCCCTTTTCCGGCTCTTAAAATTGGAGATTTTCCTTGAATTTACTTCTAAAATTTAGTTAAAAAAAGAGTAGAAAGGGGTTTTTGAGGATACAAAATACCTCCTCAACTCATCCATTCATGAATCTAATGATTCCATAGGGATTTTCATATGGCATACTCTCAATATTCATATTTTTACCCATCAATCCATGCCTAGAATATGTGAATTTCCCTTCCACCAAAATGGAAATTTATTAAATTTAGGTGCTGGAATTTTCCTCAAAAAATGATGGAAGGGGGTTTTGGAGAGCTTATAGACTTCTTTTACTGAACCCGTTTTTGGATTTATTAACTCTATATGGAGGTTCATACATCATAGTACATGTGTGCATGATTTTTTCCACCAATCTATGGCAAATCCCTCTTCTTTTTCCTCTCCCAAAATGGCCACTTAATATGTTTAACTCTTGTAAATATCCTCAGCATAATTGAAGAGGTAACGTTTAGGGAAAGATCATATCTCTTGTTGATCTACTTTTCATGACAATATATCTTATAAAAAATAATCATCCTATGCTTCATATATAAACTATTTCCTTCCTTAGAAAATGCTTAGAATTCCTCTCTTTTCTTTCTCTCAAAAGGAGATTAGGAGAGATTTATTTTCTACTTATATTTATTTAAGACCTTTGAGAGGGAGAAGAGGAGAGGGAGCGAGGCCTTGAAGGTGCATGTCCACTATCCCTATCCATGGGTCAAATAGGGTAGGAAGATATGAGGAGTGAGCTTCCCTCCCTCCTTGCGCTTGTGGTGGTTTGGGTCTATGTGAGAATAGACTTATGCCATGTGTTGTCCTCCACCTATGGGTGCACATGGGCTATGCTTGGCCTGTTTATGTGGCAATTACCAAGCTCTCATACCAGTAATATGTGACAGACTTTTTCTTCCCATAGCTCTAGCTCACAGGGTAGATTCATCTAGATTTAGAGATCTATAAGACCTATCTTCCTCCCAACCGTGTCCGACTGCTTTTATGCATATAGCTCAAATGAGTCTTGTTTAAGAGATGTTGGGGATGTGCAGATCATGTGATCTTATCCCTATATTCATATATATACATCATTTATAGAGCATTGCCTCAAGAGAGAACATTATGTGGGATTCGATGCTCCCATGCATGTGTGCACGTCGCTCTTCTCTTCTCTCTTCCTCTATCTCCTCCTTGATCCTCTTTTCTTGCACACCAAAGCCCTTCATTGGTATTAGAGCTTACAGAAGCCTTGTGGGCAAGAAATTTGAATGGAAGCTTAGGTCACAAGTGGTGAATGTGTAGGTCAGCACCTCTCAATAGGTGTTCCGTATTCTAGTCATAACTCGAACTAGGCAGCTCAGATTGGTGCATTTTAACGTTTTGTGCATAGTTGAGACAGAGAGCTACAACTTTCTAGAGGGACAAAACACTTGTTTCAGAGTTCTAAATTGCTGAAAATTCAAATAATTCAGATTGATGTAGAAGACTAATCTACAAGCACTTGAATAGAAAGTCAATTGTTGGGCCATAAATTGAGTTTTATAAGTTGGATTCAAGCAATTCAACTTGTTGTGTGTAGGTTAGTTTCAACTTTATAGAAGAATGCAAGTCTAGATTTAGAGTGCTAGGTAGCCAAAATTATAAAATACAGAGTAGCAGTGTTGCAAGTGAAAGTGAAATTGATAGTAGATGCTTGTTTTGTGTATATCTTGAGCTACACACCTCGGATTGAGGTGTTCTATATATCATTACATAGTTAAGAAAAAGTTATTGAAGTTTGCTAAAGAGGAAAAAATCAAACTCAGATATTATCATCTTTGAAAAGCAAAACACAAAGCAACATATTTTCATCATAAGAGCCCTAATTGCTTTTGGAGTTTCATTTTGTTTTGGAACATTTTTAAGAGAGATTTTTTGGTGTGCAATCTCTTATTTTTAGAGCTTAAAGGCATTATCCATGTATGATCAATGTGGTAGCTCCTCCATATGAGAGTAGAAGATGATCTTGTCACGTGTTTGGCATGTGATATGACATTTTGATATACTTTTTTGAGGTTTATGTCATCATGAGATTGATCATGACAATATTAGTGGATGTATAGTGGCAATGTCTTCTACATGTTCTTTATGCCACTTGGTTATGGATTTACTTGCCAATTGCACACATTTTATGAGATTTGATTTTGGATCTTGTCTAGTGCATATATTCTTGTTTTTCTTTGCAAGTACATGATCTAGATTGGAGCCTCAATTGCACATCCATTTGTCACCTTCATTGGCTATTATTTTAGCATATGGTCATTGATTTGATATCTTATTTGCCAGTGTGATTCTTGGCATATGTGGATGGTGATTCCCACATGGTTATTTAGGTTGAGAGTCCATTTTATAGAGGAGATGTTGTCAAAATGTTGCCAGCCTTTATACTAGAAGAGTACTCTAGTAGACCCTTTATGCTTGTGTGATAGCTTTGGATCGTTGTTTATCTCCATTCATTTGGACTTGGTCATAGGTTGTTCATGAAAATTGGACCATCTTATAGGATTCATTCTTGAGTGGGAGGTGTATCACCATTGTATTGGTGTTATTGCCATTAGTTTTTGGCATATGTATTTGCCATTATCTTTGGTTGGAATTAGTGACAAGTGGTGACAGATTACTCATTATTCTTTAATTATTGATTATCTTGTTATAATTGCTTGATTTATAGGGGATACTCTACTACATGTTTCCTAGGATTCTTTCATATCTACTAGGTCAGTTTGGAGACAATGAGCAAGCTTATGCTCATGTTTTTATGTGCATGCTAGACGCATGGTTATGTGACATGTGATTCACATGGTTTCTTTCTCTAGTGAGGTATTTATGATTTGAGTTGTGCATATGGATATGTCGGTGTAATCCTATTGAGGATAGAGTATTTTTTCTAGTCTCTTGTTACATTTCTAGTCTCTTGGATTGGCAGTATGGTGTCTTTCTCAATTTAATGGCACATGATCTCTTTCTCAATTTGATGTCTTTCTCAGTTTGATGTCTTTCTGAATTTAATTTCACCTTGTGCATTCTATATATGAGTCTGTGATGTATGAGGAGAGGGAGTAGTGCATTATGGTAGAGACTACATGATATGTATGGGAGTCCATTGACACATCTGAGACATAGATCAAATCAACAACTTCAATGTTGGCACATAGACTACATGATATCTATGGGAGTCCATTGACTCATGTGAGACATAGATCACATCAACAACTTTCAGAGTCCAATATTGTAAAGTAAACATTATCTGCCAGGTGCAATTGAATGGTAGACCTAGCCATTTCATTTGAATCATCCCAATGATCTTTGTCCATGTGAGCAAGCTTCTTTGACATTCCATTTACTAGCTTCCATTGCCTCCTCTGAACTAGCACATCTTTAATCTCATTCTTCCATAGAGCAAAGTTTGTGCCATCAAATTTTTGGATCGAGAACTCACTAGAATGATAATGGAGCTAAACTAGTCCAAACACCACTAAGGCTCAAAAAGGATGACCAAGTGTCAGATTCGGAGAAAACATCCAAGAGTGTCTTCCCAAAAAAATGAATTAATGAACAATAATGACCAACCAAAAAGATTATGTGAGAATAAATGTGCTCATACCAATAAGTGTATCAAGGAGTAAATTGGCCACTACATAGTTGACAAAACTAAAAATCTAGAAACATTTTGCAAGAGTATCCTCTTGAGCATATAATTAGTGTCAAAATCTTATAAAACTTGCAAGTAATGGCATTTTAACGTGCATAGCAAATAGCTCACTCCACTTCATATAGTCAATTACCCAAAACAAGCCAACTAGGCTCATCGAGCACCTATGAACAAGTAGCATACATCTCCTATGACAAAGTTGGGTAAGTCTTCCACCTACATCACCAAATAGATCCTGACATATGGGTGTCTCCTAGTTAAGGAAAAATCACTATGACCCTCTTTATCAAATGTAAAAGGCTTTATGCAAAAAACATTACCGCTATATCAATGACCACATGGACGTACATAAGTGATATCCACAAAATCATGTGTATGTGCTCAATAAATGAAGTAACATGGCATTGCAAAGGCTAAATTCACAGCCCAAGTACTAGCCAACAACACCTATAAGTTTTTATCAACTTTTTTCTTTAGGCGCAAAAAAACCTACATAGACTTGTGATGGGTACTCCCACCACAACTTAAATCTTTCAAGAAACCTCTATATTTACTAGTATGGATGAAAGCACATCCCCAAAGGTGAATATTTATTGTCGAAGAAGCACAAAGAGCACTCTTCTTGATGTTACCAAACCTATGTAGAGAGAACTATGCATGAAGTACTCCAAAATGGTTCCAAGAATCACCCCAAAAATGCTTCAAAAAAAGGCTTTGAAAGCAAAGAATGAAGCTTTGAGGGTCCAAAACATGTGCAACATAATGTTAACCTTAGTCTTTCCTCTTCTTCAGACACCACAAGAGTGTAGCTTAGTGGCAAGAGATTTCTTGTAAAGCAAGCTTCAAGGGAGACAAGTTCTTGGTACTTCATTGAGCATTGAGACCCTCCCTCACATGCAACCAATGGCAATGATGTCTTCTATGACTTGGATGACAAGGTATGCCAAGGTCTATGCCTTGGTCGCCACCTTGGAGAAGGCCTTCGATGGGCGGGTGGGTGCTCGCTTTGATTGCACAAAAGGAACAAAGCTTTTGCATCCGAATGCTCTCATAGTACTAGAGTATTTCTATGGCAATAGAACAAAGTGGAATCTCCTTCTTGAGAGCTCCACAATGATACCCTTGAAGTAGAAAATTGAGTTCCAGATGCCACACACACTACTATGCACATAGGCTACAAAATATGCAGAAAACACATAGTACAAAAACCATGAACATGGATTTCTTAGGTCATACAAATGCAATCAAACTTACAATCCATGGATAACCAGGTCACTATATGTTTTATTAAAGAACATATACAAAAGTGCCTAACAGCCATTTGGCTTTTCATATGGACACTAATGATAACAAGAAGAAATTGATACTTTTCACCATGGAGGTAAAAACCATCATATCCTCACACTTTCTACTTGTCAATTGGTAATAAAAAGGTTGCAAAGATTCTCTTGGATCACAAAGGAATTGTCTAGATCAACTTATAAAAGATGAAGGAAATCCAAGGAAACACATGTTGAGTGGTTTTCCTAATGATTCAAGTGCTAGCATGTGAATAACATAATCATTTTGAAGAAGCAAGTAAGCATAGGGAATAAAATATATCCATGGAGGAGGAAGTCAAGGTTCTAAGGAAAACATTATGGTTCCAAGAACAAAGGACATGAAGATCAGTGGAAACAAATGGCTTTATAAGGTAAATAAGGATGTAGATGGGGGTAATTCTAGGTAGAAAGTAGGGTTGATTTGCAAAGATTTTTTCTCAAATCTATGGCATAGAATTTTAAGAGATACTATATCTAGTAGCTAGGATTATCACCATCAGGATTTTGTCTAAAATTCTAGCTACTAAAGGATGGAAAATTTATTAGTCCGATATGAAGAATGATTTCCTAATTGAGATCTTGAAGAGATATTCTTCATGGAGAAACCCCATGGCCTTGAAGATCAAAAGTTCACACATCATATATGCATGATTAAGAAGGCCCTCTCTGGATTCAAGGAATCCCCAAGGGATTGTAACCAGATATTATAGATTACTTACTAAATGGTGTTGATATATTTAGGTAGTGATGTGTGAACACACTAGGATTGCTGGGGCATGTTTTTCTCTCTTTAGGATGTTTTTTCCCCTAGCTTGTATATATGCCTATAATCCTAAAGGGTTACTTATATTTTTACATTCTAGTGGTAATACATTCAATATTGGGTGTTGTGATCAAAGCTTCTTCTTCTTCCTTGTGTTGTTTGCATGCTTCCATAGACCTCAAACTCTAACAATTGGTATCAGAACAGGTCGCTGCTTCATCTAGGGCATCATTGACACCCCTTTGTTCACAGCCTTAGAATCACAAAAAATTGGGTGAGCATACTCACGGTGATTAGGAGATCAAAACCGCTTCACTTTGTGGTGCCAAAATTGCGATCTTAGCTCGTTTTTTCCTCTGAATGCACTATCATAGTGCTTATGTAGGAAATTTCATCTTTTTGTGCCAAAGATATATACATGTTTTGGTTCACCAGTATAAGCATCTCAAAAATCTACTTCAAGTTTAGCAAAGCTTGATAGTGCAGCTCTATTCAACTTTTTGAGAAACAGTCAATTTTTTTGCAGTAGGGTATTTTAGTTAGTGGCCATAGCTAAAAAGAGTGATGTATTCCATATGTTGGCTATTGAGGATAAGTTGGACAATACCAATTACCCATTATGGGCTTATATGATGCATCATGTATTGGTTGCATAAGGATTGTTGAATATTGTGCAAGATGTTGAAAAATGTCCTATTACACCTGCAAACATAGTTGTTGAAGGTGATGCAAATGGATTTGAAGATAGCAATATTGTTCATGTTCTTGTTCTGATAGCCTTGTCTGTCAAGCGTGCCATTATTCTTCACATTCAGTCTTAAAGAACAACTAAGGATGCTTGGGATACACTTACCACTTTATACCAAGCAAGGAATGAGGATACACTTACCACTTTATACTAGGAAAGGAATGAGGCTCATGTTTCTTACCTCTGAAAATGGTCGAAGAGTGAGCACATGAATGAATGAGATTCCATGGACATTTTTTTGACAAAGATCAAAGATTTGAAGGAACAATTAAATGTATCTTTGTTGGGTTTGGTTCAGAAAGCAAAGGCTATCATTTCTATCATCCATAGACTTAATGCATTATGGCTAGCTGTGATGTTTTTTTGTGGAAGATGATATTCAGCCATTGCTTTCATGCACTAAGGAGATATTTGTTAGCTCCAAAGACATGTATGGTACTTTGCTCCCTCTTTTTACAGGTGGATAGTCTAGTTCTGGTCCTAATGAGGCAACTTCTCAACCTTTACAAGTTTCATGTGCTGATGTAGATCATTCAATTTATGATGTAGATTTACATGATGCACTTGTTGATGAGAGAACTGATATTGAGGAGGCAAAAATTATGCCAAAATGGCTAGTGCAGACTATGTGTGACAGCAAATTAGATGCACCTCTATCATATTGTACTTGTTCTAGCTCTCATAGTTCTTTTTTGCATCAGATTGCTATGCTACGACTGTCTGTAGTCTTTGTGATGAGAATGAGCATGTTTCCTTTGATGAAGCACAAAATTCAAACAATTGAATGGCTACTATGCAATCTGAATATGATGCTATAATGAAGAATGATATGTGTTCTTTATGTGACTTGCCTCCTAGCAAGAAGGCCATTGGCACTAAGTGGGTATACAAGCTTAAGCGTAAGCCTGATTGAATAGTTGACAGGTATAAGGCTAGGCTTGTTGCAAAGGGTTATGCTCAAGGAAAGAACAATTGATTTTGATGAGACCTTTTCTCTTGCATGCCAAATGACTACTGTTCATAGCGTCAATGTACTTGTAGCTCATCATGGTTTGAATGTACATCAATTGCACATTAGAACTACATTTACGAATGTTGATTTGCATGAATAAGTGTATTGTTTTTGGCCCCATGGATTTGTGTAGAAAGGACATGAGAACAAAATGTGCAGGTTGAAGAGGGTATTATATGGTTTGAAGCAAGCACCACATGCTTGGTATGAGAAGATACATGCCTATCTGATTGTACATGGTTTTGAGAACAGTCCAATTGAGAGCATCTTATATCTCAAGCATGCAAATGATGTGCTTCTGATCATTGTTGTGTATGTTGTGTATGCTCACTAGTCCTCATGAGAAGCATATTGCTAATTTTAAGGATGATCAACATGCCTCATTTGAGATGTCATATTTGGAGCATTTGCATCATTATCTAGGCATTCATTTTATGCAAGTTGATGACGGAATAGCTTTGTGTCAAATAAAATATATAAACACATTCTTGCAACATTTTGGCATTGAAGAATGCAAAGCTATTTCCACTCCTACAGAGACAGGTTTACAATTATGTCTTCATGATGCTAGAGATGCAATTGATGTTGTTCTGTATCAACATGCTATTGGATGCTTGATTTACTTATGCATTACTTTGCCAGATATTCAGTTTTTTATATTGGAGATGAGGAGGTTTATGCATTGCCCAAATGTCAAGAAAAGGTTACTTAAAGTAGCATCTAACATTTGCATTTTGTCTTTGAGTTCATTATATTGCCTTGAGAAATGAAAGCATCAAAGAGGCATGTATATTGTTGAGCCTCTTGCTTAGCCTCTTTCATGTTTAGGTCTTATGCTTCTTGTGTTTGTTAGCATGCCTCTGGTGGGGACCTCAACTCAACTTTATATATTATTTACTCGTTGAAAAATAGAAGAGTAATTGCTCTATCTTCTTTTCTTGTATAATTTTTTTCCCTTATTACTCAAAGAAGAGAGAGATCTTTCCCCAAACTCTAGAGTGAACTCAGCAATGCAGACCATACTGTTGTAAGATTCTGATGCTTCTTGTAATAATACAATATGTTTTGTTTATGGTGGCCAGTTTGTTCCATTCAATCTTATTCTGCATTTCTTTCTCAAGTCATCTGTATATTGTAAGGGAAGTATGTTCGTTGTGCATAGAAGTGTGTATTGAAAAGGAATAGAAATATCTATATTTGTATATCATGAAATCTCATTCCCTAATCTCTAATCTTATATTTTTATATCATGAAATCTCATTCCCTGATCTCTAGTTTGCTAAGATGAAGACATTTACAACAAATGTCTGGTGAACACCAATGGATGGAGTGTTGTTGTTTGAGTTAGACTCTAGAAGAAATTTAGCACATCATCTAGGTGATGGAGGTAGACCATGCCAACATCTTTTGTACAAGGTTTTCAAGATTTAAAGGGGAACAAGAGAATTTCACCATATCGAGTTCGCCTAATTCAAAAACCACAAAACATTCTGATAGCAAGACTTGAGGTAGTGTATGTATCTTGGAGTGACTAGTTTGGATAGTCTAGAAAGCAGTGATTCCATATCCATTATATACACAATTGTTAGAGGTTCAAGTAGCATTTGAGGGTGTAAAGTTACACGTGGAAGGTGTAGAAGGAAGGAAAACTAGTGGAGAATCAGAGAGGGTGAAGGATAAGAAACCCTAGGACTCTATAGTGGCACTAGGATCAGTGGTCTTTGTCTTGATGGGTATTTGCAAGGAAAGCCACTAATGCACAAAAAATGTTGTACACAAGTGTTTAGAATATTTCCTTTTGATACCTATAGACAAAGAGTGGAAGTGCTAGCAGATTCTAAGGAAAATGGCAGCTCGGAGTCATAGAATTAGTGGAATGCAATTTAACCATTTTGGTGGTACGATGGATGATGATCCAGATGTACATGTTCAACTTCTCAATACTCAAGATGAATGATTGGAAGGTAGAAAATATGGTTCTTGGAAATGTCAGGTGTTCCAAGCTACACTCGATGGTGAAGCTGTTAAATGGCTAAACAAGTTTGGTCGAAACCATTTTGCAAGATAATGATCCATTACAAACAACCTTTCTAGGAAGATTTTAGAAGGCTAAGATGATGGGACAACTCTTTATTACATTTCAGTATATGTTCTAACAAACTATGGAGACACTGAGGGACTATGCTTCATTGTTTCAAAGTAGGTTGAGAAAAATTTTTAGTCCAAAATGACCTGCAAACCATGTGGTGCAAGGTTGGTTCCTATGTTGAAGGAGAAAATTTTCCTCTATTCTTTGAATGGCTCTCTCAAATTATTGATGAGACAAAATAGTTGGAGTGAAATCTAGTCCATTCTTGCCACTTCCAAGGGTCCAACTTTGATGATACCACCAATTATGGGGGTTTTGGACATGCACACAATATTGCACCACATTGTGCATTGAATCAAGTTTATTGTGGCATATGTAATCTGATGAATCATACTATAGAAGAATGTATAAACAATACATGTAATAAAGGAATAGCCACTAATCAAGTGAAACCTGATGTAGTGCATGTTGGTCCTTTGTATTAGTCACCATACATACATAAAACTAGTTTGGTAGATGAAGGTAATACTAGGGGAAGTAATGATAACATATCACCATCTCATCACGATCAAGGTGGATTATATTATCAAGGTAACCAGTGAGGCCAAAGATTATTCAAGTGAATATGATGGAATGGAGGAAATTATGAAAAGGAAACAAAGGGACTCAATGCCTATTTTGTATGGAGTTGGGATATATGAGGTTGAAGTGTCCAAAAGCCAACGAATATGATAGAAGGAAGAAAGATGCTAAGCTTAAAGCACCCAGGACCTATATGGTCACCCTGAGTTATGTATAGCCAATGCATCTAGTAATTAATCGGTTTGGATAAGACCTTCAACAATAAGATCCAACACTATACCCGAATATTCCAAAGGATAATTGGGTGTATAACCAAGCTTTTGGATGGATTCCCTAGATATCCTTCTATTTTGCACCATTTGAATAGGCTAATTCATCTAATATAGAACAATTTGACCAGATACGAGTTCAAGTCCAGATCTCCATTCTACAAATGAGGCAATGTTCTTGTATACAATAGAGATAAAGGAATTAGAAGCCAGGGTAAAAAGCGTAATAAGGGAGCAACAAGATCAAGCCTTTATGAAGAAAAGGGACACACAACCTCTTATGTTGTTCTTGATTCCTATTCATTACCTATAGGATATCTATTAGTTTTAGTACCAACTTTTGAAGAACCCCTCCTAGCTAAAGTGTGCACTCTTAAAGACATTCCAATCTGGATTCAAGAACTCACGTTCCTTATTACCATTGTTGTTATCAAATCACTTGACAAACATGATGACTATAACTTGCTTCAAGGTTTCCCGTGGTTGAAGCATGCCAAAGTCTAGTAGGATTGGGGATCCCATGTTGTGACTTTTCACAAGGGACATAAGAAGTAATGTGTCACATCATATGAGAATCAAATTTCCTCAAACGATCAATTGCAATTCTGGAATCCCCTCATATGCTGGAAGGTCTTGAGGAAGATGAGGGAGATCAATTTTTAGAATCCAAAAGGACCTTTGGTTCATTGTACTTATTGATATTATCAGAGTGTTTGCACAATATCAAAAGTAGGAGCTAGCTACACCTTTGATTTGACCAAAGATAGTCCATAATGATATTTTGGAAGATACATTACTACTATGAATCCAATATCTTCTCAGGAAAGATATTTTGCATGTACAAGAGGATCAAGCATAGGTATTCGATTTCGGTCCTACTGATCAACCTCAACTAGTTAAGGTTTGTGTAGAGTTATCAACGACATTCTCTAGTGAGTTGATTACTTTGCTAAAAGAATCTAAAGATGTCTTTGCTTGGGAGTATTCAGACATGCGGGGTCTCGATCCTCACTTATACCAAGATAAGATTCAATTGAAACTAAGATGCATCTCTGATCATTCAACAATAGTACCCGATGAATGCAAACTTTGTGAGACAGGTAAAAGAAGAAGTGGATTGACTTCTATAGTTTGGATTGGTTGTACCAATTGAATGTCTAGAGTGCGTCTCCCCTGATCATGATTGTCCCAAAGAAAAACAAACAATTGTAAATCTCTATGGATTATCATAAAATAAATGTAGGTAATTTCTTAGACCCTTTCTTGTAGCTTTATTTGGACACAATACTTGATGAAGTTGCGACAAAAAGGAATTTGTTCTTTCCTAGATGGATCTTGTGGATACAATTGGATTCCAATGCTTGAGGCCAATGTGCCCAAAAAAAATCTATCACCAAATTGGGTGCTTTTACTTGTATTTTCATGTGTTTTGGACTTCAAAATGCCCCTATTTTCAAAGATGTATGCATCAAATATTTACTCCGTACTTGAGTAGCTTCATGCATGTTTTTCTATATGGTTTTTTAATTTTCAGAAAACAAGTGGATTTGTAGCATCTACAACTTTGATCTACATAGTGTAGAGAGGTTCATCTTTGTTTAAACCCTACTAAGTCAATGTTTGTGGTAAAGTGCAAAAGTTATTCAACCATATCATTTCCAAGGAAGCTAATGTGGTTGATTGTAATAAAGTTAAAATGGTATTGCAAGCCTCACTATTGCAATCATCTAAAGCATATCTTATATTTTTTGGCCAAATCTAATGCCATCACTTATGTTGTTTGGCTCATATTTCCATATCGTTCAACTATTTGAATCATGTCAAAATTGAAAATTTCCAATGGAGTGCAGAAACCTCACCAGATCTAATCTAGATTGTCTCCAACCCTTAAGGATTCAAAACTTTTCAAGCTTTGATAGAGTAGTAGAGGAATCCACCAAGGAAATCTCTAATCTAGGATTCACACATACCATATCCTCCCTAATCCCCACAAACTACCATGTTTTGAGACTATGTGATTATCTATGCGATATTTTAAGAAGTACAAATCAAGACATCCATTTCATGAGTTACTCTGAGGACAAGATCATATCTTTAGTCATAGATGGAAAACCTAGTAACAAAATGAAAATGTTAGTGTTCATTAGAAGACCATGAATAGGGATGAGTGCATAAAATAATGTATTAACTTAGAGGGAAATTTTCAACTTTGAAAGGAGTCTTTGAAACATGGACATACCAATGGTGTATAGTCTGATTCATTGTTAGATGAACTTGAAGGGCTTTGGCGTGTTGAACAAGAGGAGAAGGAGGAGATGTGTTGTGAAATCAACAATCCTATCAAGAATCTAACTACCAACACCACACTCCTAAGAGTGAGCATGTCTCTCCATCCATCCAGCTCCACCCATATATATACCTCTAGGCCAAGGGGATGCATGTCCTTGGATTTGGCCAAGTCATGTCCATCCAAGTGGCCATCAGGTGGACACTCATGATCACATGCCTTCTAATTTCCCAAGGTCTATCACATGCCTTATAAAACCAATGAGGATTCGTCTCTCACGTACACACAAGGTGACTCCTTAAGAAGCTTCTCCCAAGACTAAGGTTCAAACACCTTAGGATAAATCAAGCCTAAGATTCCAACCATTCAATTGGGAGCTCATATGAAGAAATACCCCAAGGGTTTCACCCAAAGGTTCAAGGCATGCTTCAAGGGTAATTCAAGCTCTAAACTAAGGCAAACATACATCATACCTTTAAAATCCATATATTTAACCATATGAACCCATCAGTTATACAACATTCTCCACCCTTAACATTTTCATCCTTAAAAAATGTGTGTAGGTATAATATGTGAAGTATTCCCCCGTGTGCCATGATCTATACTCTAAGCATGTTCATCTCTCTCTTTAGATTCAGTTCTTGTAATCAGATAAGGGCTATTCTAAAAGGAAAGGAATCAAATTCCATGCCCAAATCACTTTCACTTAGTCAAACCAAATGTAAATGCATGCCTTGTACCTATAGACTAGTGAAATGAGTGGATTCTTGTGGTGGTCTAGCTTAACTGCTCCTTTTTGGCACTTCCACAAACCACGAGCCCCTAAAGTCTTACATTTCTTGTATACTTTGTATATTCTTAGAAATTTATAATTTTAGAATTCTATGATAGAGATCCTATCTTTATTTTGAAAGAGTCAGATACTAGATTCATCTTCCACTTTCAATAGAACGGAGAGGAATATCTAGATGTCATATACTTGACTTATTCTTTTGTAGCTCTTTTTCAAATACCAATATAATTTATTTGTATTTGGTAGGACTAAGTGAAAAGTATGAACTTAGCAAAGTGGCTATATTCAACCTCTACCAAAACATGCTTCATAAATGAGGATAAATACTATCATCTCATTCTTTTGTAACTTAGGAGGACTTATATCTGTCATCTTGCTTTTCTTGAAACATTAAGTTCAAGTATTTAGAATGATAGATAATAAATGGAATTTGAAACTTCATTCCTACTAGTGGATCCTTATCCTGATCATCATCGATTTTCCATGGATGAATCCTTAGAACATATCCTTGTTCCTTTTTGGAAAATTATCTATTTTTCAAGATTTTTTTGATCCAAAGAATAAAATCATGGCTTTTAGGAATGGGAATTATTTTGTAGACCATTCTCTTGGGTTCTTTACCTAAATTCTTTGTTTGTGTTAACTTTGCAGGTCCTTTCAAAAAGAATTAGTACTAACTATCTTGAACCGACTTTTGTACCTCAGATAGTTAGGTATACTAACTTCAAAGGTCACCAAAGATTACTAAAACAATTCCTTCAAATCCTCAAAATATTTGAGGCATAATACTTTATCAACCCATTAAAATACCTTCTAGATATTCTATACATTGGATGGAGTTAAATGGTTCAAGTTTTTCTTTTTAATTCCAAGATATTGTGGGAAAGATACCTCTATCATGTCCGAGATCCTGCAGGGAACTTAGTGAACATTCTTGAATCACTTTTTTCCACCAAAGATTCAAAGGAAGATCTTTTATAGATCATTCTACCAAATAGGCTTGACTTTAAACAAGCTCTTTACTTTTGAAGTTTAACTCCGTAAAATCCCCAAAATTCTTTACCCTTTTACTTATCCAAATTTATTGTACCATGTAGACTTGGCTATACATTCTATTAAGAAGAATGCATTTGCTTAAAGGGATAAACGATAGCCTTTTCTATGATAAATGTCATTTTTCATTCCATTTACCCTTTTGTTCATACAACCAAGTGAATTAAATTGGTTCAAAGAGGTACACTTCTACACCTCATAATGAACCTAAGACCTTAATCTTAATGGTCTTACCTCTAAGGCCTATCTTGATGTTTTCTATCGAAACTTGAGTCTCTTTTCCCCCTAGCCTTCAGGGAAAATTCTCAACAAGAGTTCGTTCCTACTGTCCATATGAGTGGGTTCTTTCTCCAATCCCTAGAAAAACATCCTTAATCTTTCCACCTTCTTTGTCCTTTCAATGCTCTCTGATGATTTTCTATGATCATGAATTCCATCTAGGAATTCCTTGGAATCATACTCACAAGAAAAAAGACTAAGGTATCTAGATCTCGTGCCAATTAATCTTATCACTCAAAGATTTCTTAGGATGACCTTTAAATTTCCTTGTCATGATTTATCAAACCATTAAAGTTTTGTTCCCTTTTGACTAGTTTGAGTCATTTGGTTTTCCTAAAATTCCTCTAGCCAAGATAAGTTGGAATAGATGCCTTCTTCAATGATATTTATGTTGGATATCTCTAAATCTCCAAAGGCTTGATCTAAACTGACTTAAGAGCACCTCTATATCAGTTATGGACCAAAATTTATACAGTAGTACCTTCATTTATCAAATCTTCCACTATCACTTCTCTGAGTGAGAATCTTCCTTCTTCAAGAAGTCTACTTCAAATATTAACTTCATTACCTACACATATCTTCAGATTTCTTCAAAATAATGATGTACATATCTCCATGCTACCTTTGCACAATCATATCAACCATTAGTTCTTCAAAAGAATTATTAAAACTTTAATTTGATCCTTAAGATCAAAAGTACGTCAGAAACAATCTTCCTGAACAAGCGACTTTGACATAGCTAACTTCTAAGGTTGATTTCTCACAGCACTGATCCCGTTTTGCTAAATGCTTTTAGCCATAGATTCCTTACCTTCTAACTTAGATTTTTAATGCTCACTCATCAAAAACTTTACACTATGCACTGAGATCTAAGTAAAACATTGACACAAAAAAGTGTGTGAGTCTAAGAGGTCTACCTGCAGACTTTACATATACATGTTCCTATTAATCATACTCACAACATGAAAGGAATTAGGCCATGAAACTTTGAACATAGCTTCATTATCTTCCAGATTAGATGTGTACAAAATATTTCTTGATGCACATGATCAGGCTGAGAGAAATCAGAGAAATACTCGTCGCTAATTTCTGAAGATGACTCTCTACACATCTACCTCATTGACACTTGGCTTCTAATGACTCTCTCTATTATTTCTTTACATCATTGAATTATATACATATATTTCTAGACTTATCCCATGTCTATTGCATTACTCCTTATCATCCTAAGGATCACCTATACTCATAGTACAAGAATTTCCACCTGTAATGTACATATGTATACAAGCTACCATTCTGAAATCTCTTCTCTTTCTCAAATGACTTCTTTCACTTCAATCTAATCATTGACTTTCTTCAAGCTCTTTGTAATCATCAATTTGGGATTGCTTTGTTCCAATAGCTCCCCCTGAATCACTAATTGTGATTATTCCATTCTTCTTTACTCCTGCCATCTCTTTGAACCTCTATAGCTTAGGTCCATCTGAACTTCTTGTCAACATATCTGCAGCTTGCTCTGTTGTTGGAGTATACAATACTTCAATCTCTTTATCAAGTACCTTTTCCCTCAAAAAATGTACTGAATCTCTATGTGCTTAGTCATGGCATGAAAAATAGGATTAGCTGCCAAATATAATGAACTCACATTGTCTCCAAAAATAATTGGAGTACTCTCATTAGTTCCGAAACTCTTCAACAAGGTCTTTAACCATATCACTTCTTTGCAGCCTCTACCATTCCTTTATACTCAGCTTTTGTGGATGACAAAGCAACTGTGTGTTGCTTCTTTGAACACCAAGAAACTAACTTATCTCTGTTGGAGAAACAATCACTAGTTGGACATATATTTGAAGGTTAAAGCTTTAGAAGAAACCCACATGCCTATGTAAAGGGACAAATTCACAAGTGTATTATATTTGTAAAGTTAGTGCACTTTAGTTCTAGAAGTTTTTTAAAATCATGAGAATGAGAAAATCTATATAAGTTAGTCTGTATCAACTGACGAGATGATAGAAGAAGTGGAAGAGAGTGATAGAATGTGAGAAGGAGTTCATTTTGTATGACTGAGTATAGTCGGGCTTCTCTAAGTGAGAAAGCATCTGTAAACTTCTGAGTTTTCATAGGTATGATAAGAACTAGTTAAAGCTTTGTGTATAAGTCTTCTTCTTCCATGTCCAGAGTTTCTTTTGTGTGAAATGATTTCAAAAGTTGAAGTTTTCCAAGCAAGTGGATGCTTGGCATCGAGTTTGTGTTGATAAGTCCTTGTTTTATTCTTTGAGTGTTATGTATTGCTAGAACTTCTTAAAAACATGATGTTTGTGGAGCAACTCGATGCCTGGCATTGAGTTTCAACATAAAGTCGATGCCTTGTATCGACTTCCCACATAAAAGTGGTTTTCTTCACACCTGTGGTTTATGCACCTATTTCAGGAATAAAAAGTGGCTGAAAAAAGCACAAAATCGATGCCTGGCATCAACTTTTGGTTGCAAGTCAATGCTAGGCATGGAATTTTTATCTTTAGACAAGCAGACTTAATAAAACAGGCAAAATTTCCACTTTTGGAAGTCATACAGGGTCATCTTGTAAAGGCTATATCTTGAGTTCTAGAGATTCGTTTCTTGCATATCATAGCTTGTTGGAAAGCTCTACTCCTCTTATTTCATCCATCTAAAGGTCGTGGAGAGATAATATTTGCGCTAAGAGAAATTTACAAAATCTTGAAGGTATGTCATTTCAGTGACTAAAAAAATCTAAAGAAGTAAAGTTCTTGGTTTTGGCTATCATTTCTCAAAGTTTTGAGTGGCAATGAGTTAATGATGACCATAGAGGTTTTCTAGTGTCACATTAATTCATTTCTTGTGATGTTTCACACATCAACAAGTGGTATTAGAGCACAAAGATCCTAAAGAGCAGAACGCGGCAAAGGTACGAGAAGTTTTGGAAAGTTTTCCATTAAAGTTTGAAAGGTGAAGCATTTGAAGACAGAAGGCATCAAAAGGTTACTTCAAAAGTATCCTCATACACAAAGAAATCCAAAAGGTATTATTCTTTATCCTTTAAGCTCACAGGTTGTAGCAGAAGGAAAGGAGTATGGCAAATCATATCTCCATTGACAAACTAGACAGAGATAATTACCCCGCATGGGTAATGAGAATGGAAGCCTTCCTTATGAGTAAGGATCTCATGATATATGTAACAGGTGAAGAAGAGAAGCAATTATTTGAAGATGAAAGGCGACCAAAGAGAGAAGAACTAGATGCTTTAAAGCATTGGCAGAAGAAGGATGCAAGTGCAAAGGCATACATTTATAACACAATCTCAGATCATTTGATACCACACATCAGAGGATTGGAGTCATCTGAAGATATATGGAATGCATTGGAGTATCATTTCCAAAGCACTACTAAAGCATGGAAAGCAAGTCTATGGTCAGAGTTTACAACATTCAAGAAGAAGCCAAGTCAAAGTATTAGTGATTATGTCACTAAGATGTAGGATCTTGCAGATAGTCTTGGATCCATAGATGAAGATGTTGAAGATCACAGGTTGATTGCTCAATTACTTACAGGTTTGAGAGGAGATGAAAGGTGGAAACCTTTTGTCTTATCAACAAAACTTTCATTAAATCATTATGTTCCAGATTTGAATCAATTACTTTGTTTGATGCTCACATATGAGCAAGACTTGAAGGGAGATGGAGATAAATGACAAAGTTCTGCAATGTACATGAAGAATAAGAAGAAAGGAGATAAAGGTAAAGCAAAGGATCAAGAAGATTCAACTTCTCAAGTTTATTATGCAAGAGGTAAAGGCACTGGTAAAGGAAGAGCAAGAGGTTTTGGAAGAGGAAGAGGTAATCAAAATAACAACAAGAAGGCTTGTTGGATCTGTGGATTGACTAATCATTTGGCTCATCATTGTTCGCACAATCAGTCAAATCAAAACCAGAATAGTAGAGGCAGAGGTGGAAGATATCAAAGTAATTTTCAAAGAGGCACTACAACATATCAGGCGTATACCGAGGCTTCTACCGAGGAAAATGAGCGGGCGCGATTTTGCCCCGACATCGGTGTAAGGGTCGATGTAGGCATCGGAACCAAAGTGTCGGTATAAGCGTCAGTATAAGTGTCGGTATATGCCTCGGTATAAGCATCGGTATACGCAATGGTATAAGCGTCGGTATAAGCCATGGTATGCCCCAGGGCAAAATAGTAGGTATAAGCATCAGTATGTGCATTGGGATACCGACGCTTATACCATCACCTATACTGACGACCATATCGGCAAAATGTTTTTGAGCAAAGTGTGTTGTCTCTTGCTACAACAACATTCCCATGCTGTTGTGTAGCAAAAGACAATCAACTTTGCCCAAGAAAAACCCAAGTACATGTGACATGTATGACAGGCAACAAAAAAATGATTTGATAAAGCAAAACATACTGTCAAATACAAAAGACATGAGCAAGATGAATCATGAATCGCGCACAAAGAAATGGGACACATTGACATGATATTTATAAACAACAACTAAAACACATGTATATGTGTGTCTGCCTATGTATATACATGTGTATGTGTATATGTATTATGCGTGTATATTTCTATATGTGTAAATATTTATCTGCATGTGTAAAAACCCTAAAACCCTAATCCTAAAGACCTAGACCTAAAACAGGTGTATGTGTGTATTCTTGTGTATATATATGTGTAGGTGAATATATATATGTGTATGTGTGTGTATGCATATGTGTATCTATGTAAAAATCCTAAAACCCTAATTCTGAAGGGCTAGACCTAAAACATGTATATGTGTGTATGTGTGTATGCATGTGTATATATATGTGTATGTGTATATGTATTATGTGTTTATATGTGTATATGTGTGCATGCATGTGTGTATATACGTAAAATACAAAAACCCTAATCCTAAAACCCTAACCCTAAAACATGCATATGTGTGTATGTATATGTCACATATGTGGATGTGTGTATGCATGTGTGTGTGTATATATATATGTGTGTGTGTGTCTATGTATGTATGTGTGTGTGTATATGTGTATGTGTGTATGCATGTGTATATATATGTGTATGTCCATATGTATTATGTGTTCATATGTGCATATGTGTGTATGCATGTGTGTATATATGTAAAAGCCAAAACCCTAACCCTAAAACATGCATATGTGTGTATGTATATGCCACGTGTGTGTATGTATGCATGTATGTGCGTGTGACTCTCTCTCTCTATGTGTATGTGTGTATGTATGTATGTATGTATGTATGTATGTATGTGTGCCTGTATGTATGTATGCATGTGTGTGTGTGTATGTATGTATGTGTATGTGTATATGTATGTGTATGTGTATGTGTATGTGTATGTGTATGTGTATGTGTATGTGTATGTGTGTATGCATGTGTATATGTGTGCATGTGTGTATGTATTATGTGTGTATATTTGTAAAAGTAAAAAACCCTAATCCTAAAACCCTAACCCTAAAACATGTATATGTGTGTTTGTGTGGATGTATATGTGATGCGTGTGTATGTGTATGTGCATGTATGCATGTGTGTGTACACATGTGTGTATGTATATGTGTGTGTGTATGTATGCATATGCATATGCATATGCATATGTGTATGTAATATGTATGCATCTATGTGTATGTATCTCTATGTCTCTCTCTTTCTCTTTATGTATATCTCTCTCTTTATCTCTCTCTCTCTCTTTCATCTCTCTCTCTCCCTCTTTCTCTCTCTCTCTTATTCTCTCTCTCTATCTCTATTTAATAAAGAACAAAACAATCACTTACATCGATGTAATTCTTTTGAACGCTCTCGTCAAAGCCCAATTCACATCGTCTCTTGTCAAATTCCAAAGAATGAATGCCAAAAATCCCCTGCAAAATAGAAGAAAAGAGAAATTCAAAAACCCTAATCCTAAAATCCTAATCCTAAAACCCTAACCCTAAAACATGTATATGTGTGTATGTGTGTATGTATATGTGATGTGTGTGTATGTGTATGTGCATGTATGCATGTGTGTATACATATGTGAGTGTGTATATATATGTGCGTGTATGTAATATGCATGTGTGTATGTATGTATGTGTGTGTACATGCATATGTGTGTGTATGTATGTATGCATATGCATGTGTATGCACATATGTGTGTGTATACATATCGGAGTGTGTATTTGTATGTGTGTGTATGTAATATGCATGTGTGTATGTATGTATGTGTATGTACATGCAAATATGTGTGTATGTATCTCTCTCTTTCTTTCATCTCTCTCTCTCTCTATCTCACTCTATATCAATCGAAAACAAAACAATCACTTACATCAATGTAATTGTTTGGAGCTTTGTCCTCAAAGTCCACTTAATGTTTTCCTTTGTTGAATTCCAAAGAATTGATGCCAAAATCTCCTGCAAAACAAAAGAAAAGAGAAATTCATAAACCCTAAGCCTAAAACCCTAACCCTAAAACATGTATATGTGTGTATGTGTGTATGTGTGTATGTATATGTGATGTGTGTGTATGTGTAAGTGCATGTATGCATGTGTGTGTATACATATGTGCGTGTGTATACATATGTGAGTGTGTATATATAGGTGTGTGTGTATGTAATATGCATGTGTGTATGTATGTATGTGTGTGTGTACATGCATATGTGTGTGTATGTATGTATGCATATGCATGTGTGTATGCACATATGTGTGTGTATACATATGTGAGCATGTATGTAATATGCATGTGTGTATGTATGTATGTGTGTGTGTACATGCAAATATGTGTGTATGTATGTATGCATATGCATGTGTGTATGTATACATGTGTGTGTGTACATGTGTGAATGTATATGTGTGTATACATGTATGTATGTATGTGAGTATGAGAATGAATATGTGTGTGTATGTATATGCATGTGTGTATCTAATATGCATGTGTGTATGTAATATGCATGTTTGTATGTAATATGCATGTATGTATGTATATGTGTGTATGCATGTGAATATGTAATATGTATGTGTATGTATATGCATGTGTGTATGTAATATGTATGTCAGTGTGTATGTAATATGCATGTGTGTATGTAATATGTATGTGAGTATGTGTATGCATATGTGTGTGTATGTATGTATGCATCTCTCTCTCTATCTCATTCTCTTCTATTTCATCTCTCTCTCTCTTTCATCTCTCTCTCTTTCACTCTCTCTCTATCTTTCTCTTTCATCTCTCTCTCTCTTTCTTTCTTTCTCTCTCTCTCTCTATGTTTCTCTAAATCTCTCTCTTTCTTTCATCTCTCTCTCTATCTCACTCTATATCAATTGAAAACAAAACAATCACTTACATCGATGTAATTTTTTGGAGCATTGTCATCAAGGTCCACTTAATGTTGCCCTTTGTCGAATTCCAAAGATTTGATGCCAAAAAGCTCCTGCAAAACGAAAGAGAAGAGAAATTAGAAAAGGGAAAACACAAAGAAAGAGAAAGGGTGTTATAGTATGCTATAGCATGTGCTACAGAGAGAGAGAGAGAGAAAGAGAGACAGATAGAAAAAGAGAGAGAAAGAGAGAGAAAGAGAGAGATGTCTGTACACAATAGGTTTAGAATGTAGTTCGTGCGCGCAAACTCGACAATAGCAAACTCTGCTTCAAAATGCAAGCAAATGTCAAATTTTTGCTCTCGGGCCCAGTTAAAACGTTGCCTCGGTATAAGTGTCGGTATAAGCGTCAGTATGAGTGTCGGTATAAGCGGCCTCCATGGATTTTCAAGCATTTTCAACGGTCATACCGACACCGAGGCGTGACCGTCGGTATGGGCAACATTGGTATGCCCCTCATATGTTGTAGTGAGGTAGAAAAAGTCCAAGAGGAGGCTATGGTAGAGGTGGAGGAAGAAGTTGGGGACATAATCAATCCTACAACACCACCTACTACAACTATACAAATGAACATAGAATGAAGGTCATACATCATTGATGATGAAGTCAATCAACACATCAGATAAAGAAGATCTAAAGGTATTTTACATTGACTATGGATGTTCTAATCATTTGTCTGGAAACATAAAATTGATGTCAGAATTGGAAAAAGGCATTTCTAGTCATACTGTTCAAAGAGGTGATAATACCAGACATAGTGTACATTCAATTGGAAAAGTGAAATGCAAGAGTGGAGCAGATTTGCTAACCAATGTTTTGTATGTTCCTACAATACCTAAAAACTTGATTAGTGTGGGACACATAGTTGAAAAAGGTTTTCAAGTCAGGTTTACAAATGAAGGAGTATTTGTTGAAGATCCAGAGAATGGATATAATGAGATTGTCTCTGGTAAGAAAGAAGGTAAACTCTTTACTTTAAGAGTACAAGGAAACATTGGTCAAGCTTTGCTCACACATGGTGAAGGAGTGATTACACAACTTGATCTCTGGCATAAGTGATTAGGTCATTTCAATGAAAGAGGAATTAAAGCTATGGTTGAAAATCAGTCTGTACTAGGATTACCAAATGTGCAAAGTCAACATATGGTTTATAAATGTGAAGCATGTCAAATGGGAAAAGCACACATGTTACCATTTCAGAAGAAAGGTTTTAAACATGATGGATTGTTAGAGCTCCTTCATACAGATGTATGGGGACCAACAAAAGAAGGATCTATGAGTGGCTCAAGGTATTATGTTCTTTTCATTGATGATGCTACAAGATGGATAACTCTGTATGTTTTGAAGGAAAGATCAGAAGTGTTTGGAGCTTTCAAGCATTTTCATGCATATGTAGAGAGAGTCAGAGGTCAAAAGCTTAAGAGACTGAGGTCTGATGGAGGGGGAGAATACTTCTCCCAAGAGTTCGATGATTATTTTTGGAATGCAAGTATTAAGAGAGAAATAACATGCAGGTATACACCACAACAAAATGGTGTAGCAGAAAGAAGAAACAGGACTTTGGTTGAGTTTACTAGAGCTATGTTGAAGGAGAAGAATTGTCCAAATTATCTTTAGTCTGAGGCTGTAAATAGAACTACATATCTTGTGAATAGATTACCATGCGCAGCCCTAAATGGAATGACTCCATATGAAGCTTGGTGGGGTAAGAAACCAACACTAGATCATTGTAAAGTGTTTGGATCAATTGCATATGCTTATGTTCCATCACAACTTAGACATAAACTTGAACCAAAGGCAGAAAAATATATGTTCATTGGTTATGATGAAAAGCAGATGGGTTACAGGTTGTGGAATCCTCTAACCAAAGAATTGCTTGTTTCTAGAGATGTTACATTTGATGAACAGAAAAGTTGGTATGCAGATCAAAGTCATACAACTAAAGAATTTGAAGAAGAGGTAAAAAGATGTGAGAAAGGAAAATCAATTATGGAGGTAAATAGAGATGAAGACTATATGCAAGCAAGTAGATCCAGAAGTGGATTAACAAGAAGGAATGAAGAAGCTCCTATATTTGATGAAGAGGTGTATCCAGATACATATGCAGAATGTGAACCAAGAAGTTCAAGCAGGACTAGAAGGCAACCAAAACGGTATTCTTATGATACTTCATACATAACTCAGAAGAACTATGCATATATGGTCAAAGATGATGAAGAACCTCAAAACTATGATGAAGCAAAAGGTAAGAAACAATGGGAAGAAGCAATGAAGGAAGAATTCAATTCACTGGAGGAGAACAAGACATGGGAACTTGTTCCTAAACCAAATGGTAAGAAAGTAATTGGAAATAAATGGGTTTATAAAGTGAAGAAGCTTGCAGATGGAACTATAGCCAGATACAAAGCTAGACTAGTGGTGAAAGGCTATGCCCAAACCTATGGCATAGATTATGATGAGACATTCATTCATGTAGCTAAGATGTCAACTATAAAGACAATAATTGCTATTGGAGCTTCAAAAGGATGGAGTCTAAGTCAATTGGATATAAAGAATGCATTCTTGAATGGATACATATCAGATGAGGTATACATGGAACAACCTCAAGGGTTTATAGATTCCAGGTATCCAAATTTTGTTTGCAGGTTGAGAAGAGGACTCTATGGATTGAAGCAAGCTCCAAGAGCATGGAACTATAGATTGGTGAAGTATCTCAATGAACTTGGATATCAAAGTTCTCAAGCAGATCCAAGTCTACTCATCAAAAGAACAGAGGAAGGTACAATCTACATTTGTATTTATGTAGATGACATTATAATCACAAGTACTTCAGATGAAGAAATCAAGGAGGTAAAGAGATTACTTGAAAAAGAATTCAAGTTCAGTGATCTAGGAAAGTTGTCATACTTTCTTGGAATGGAAGTCACTTATACATATCATGGCATATATGTATCACAAGAAAGATATCTTTTGAATCTATTGAAGAAGTTTGATATGAAAAATTGCAAAGAAGCTTCAACTCCACTTGAAGTTAATCACAAGCTCAGTAAATATGATGGTGCAGAATACAAAGATATGAGGGAGTATCAATCTCTTGTGGGTAGTTTGATTTATGCTACACTAACAAGACTTGATCTTAGTTATGTAGTGGGATTTTTGTCACAATTCATGCATTGTCCAAAGGACCCACATTGGATTGCAGGTCAAAGAGTTCTCAGATATATCAAAGGAACTATAAAGGAAGGATTATATTATCCTTCCTTTAAGCCTATAGTGACTCAAACTGGGCAGGTAACCAGGATGGCAGAAGATCAACTCATGGCTACATGATATACCTTGGTGATAAGCTTGTAAGTTAGTGTTCAAAGAAAGAACATATAGTAGCATTATCATCAACTGAAGCTGAGTACAAAGGACTGGTGGAAGTAGCTTAGGAGGTCATACGGATGCAAACACTGTTCAAAAGCTTGGGCATTGATCAAGGTATACCTACAATACATGGAGATAATATGAGTTCACTTTATCTTGCAGCAAATCCAGTATTTCATGCAAGAACAAAACATATAGAGATACATTATCATTTCCTGAGGGAAAAGGTAATGGAGAAAGAAATTGAAGTGGAGTACATTTCTACAAAAGATCAAATAGCAGACATAGTGACAAAGAGCTTGGATGGTGCGAAGACCAGCAGATTCAAAAGCATGGCACGAGTAAAAGAAAAGAAGATGATATGAAGAAACAAGGAATGTCAATTAGTGATTGAGCGGAAGCTGTTGGAGAAACAATCACTAATTGGACATATATTTGAAGGTTAAAGCTTTAGAAGAAAACCACATGCCTATGTGAAGGGACAAATTCACAAGTGTATTATATTTGTAAAGTTAGTTCACTTTAGTTCTAGAAGTTTTTTAAAATCACGAGAATGAGAAAATCTATATAAGTTAGTTTGTATCAACTGACGCGATGATAGAAGAAGTGGAAGAGAGTGGTAGAATGTGAGAAGGAGTTCATTTTGTATGACTGAGTATAGTCGGGCTTCTCTGAGTGAGAAAGCATCTGTAAAATTTTGAGTTTTCATAGCTATGATAAGAACTAGTTAAAGTTCTGTGTATAAGTCTTCTTCTTCCATCTCCAGAGTTTGTTTTGTGTGAAATGATTTCAAAAGTTGAAGTTTTCCAAGCAAGTCAATGCCTGGCATCAAGTTTGTGTTGATAAGTCCTTGTTTTATTCTTTGAGTGTTATGTACTGCTAGAACATCTTAAAAACATGAGGTTTATGGAGCAACTCGATGCCTGGCATCGAGTTTTAGCATAAAGTCGATGCCTGGTATCGACTTCCCACATAAAAGTGGTTTTCTTCACACATGTGGTTTACGCGCCTATTTCAGGAACAAAAAGTGGCTGAAAAAAGCACAAAGTCGATGTATGGCATCGACTTTTGGTTGTAAGTCGATGCGAGGCATCAAATTTTCATTTTTAGACAGTCAGACTTACTAAAACAAGAAAAATTTCCACTTTTGGAAGTCATATAGGGTCATCTTGTAAAGGCTATATCTTGAGTTCTAGAGATCTGTTTCTTGCATATCATAGCTTGTTGGAAAGCTCTATTCTTCTACTTATATCTACCAAAAGATCTTGGAGAAATAATACTTGTGCTAAGAGAAATGAACAAAATACTAAAGGTATTTCATTTCAATGACTGAAAAAATCTCAAAAAGTTAAGTTCTTGGTTTTGGCTATCATTTCTCAAAGTTTTGAGTGGCAATGAGTTAATGGTGACCATAGAGGTTGTCTACTGTCACATTAATTGATTTCTTGTGATCTTTCACACATCAACAATCTCCAATATAACAGAGATACCCATGAGTAGACCTTCTATCATCTTAATTACCTGTCCAACCTACATCACTAAACACTTTGATTCTTGTATCAGAAGTAAATCCATAATACAAACCTTCACTCAGAGTTCCCGTGATATATCTGAGTACCCTTTGAGCTGCAATCCAATGAGTCTTCTTTGGACAATGCATACATTGTGATAACACACCTAATGCATATGATAGGTCTCGCCTTGTCAAGGTAGCATAGATTAAACTACCTACCAAACTCTAATATTTCTTCATGTCATTAAATTCTTCACCTCCATATCTACTCAATTTGTGATTTACCTCTAATGTTGTGGTTGAAGGCTTGCAATCCTCCATGTTGAATTTGACCAGAAGATTCCTCAAGTATCTCTCTTGTGTAACATATACTCCATGTTGAGTATACACAATATGCATTCCTAAGAAATAAGATAAGTTTCCCAAACCACTTATCTTAAACTCCTTCTCTATTTTTTTCTTAAGCTCCTTGATTCCTTGAGCATCTGTACCTATGACAATAATATCATCAACATAAATACACATGTATATATATCCATTTTCACTTGTCTTCACTAGCAAGATACTATCTGCCTTTGATGCTTGATATCCACATTCATTCAAGAACTTAACAAGCGTGTAATTCCATGCTCTTGGGGCCTGCTCCAAACCATACAAAGATCTCTTGAGCTTACACACATAATCTGATTTAATTGAATTCATGAAACCCTTTGCTTGTTCCATGTACACTTCATATGCAATGTATCTATTAAAAAATGCATTCTTCACATCTAATTGTGATAAATTTCATCCTTTATAAGTAGCAATAGCAATTAGAGATCTAATTGTAGACATCTTAGCAATTGGACTAAAGCTTTCATCATAATCTACCCCATAAGTTTGGGCATAACCTTTAACCACAAGTCTAGCCTTGTATCTAGACACTTTTCCATCTGCAAACCTTTTTGTTTTATACACCCACTTACATCCAATGACCATCTGATTCTTTGGTCTTGGCACCAATTCCCATGTTTCATGTTCAAGTAGAGCATCATAATCTTCTTACATTGCCTTCTCTCAATTCTGTTTACCTTTAGCTTCTTCATATGTGATTGGATCCTCTTTTGTCTTCACAATGTAAGCATAATCTTTTGTTGTTAAGAAAGATGTATCATAGCTATACCTGATAGGCTCTTTCCTTTCTCTCAAAGATCTTCTAAACTCTGCACTTCTTGAAGTCTCACCCACATTTGATTCTCGATCAAATATTGGCCCATCCTCAACATTGTCCTGCAATTTATTTTTATAATCAACATCATCAATATATTCTTCATACACACTTAATTTTGTCTTCCCTTTCCTTTGTATTTCTTCAACATCTGCATAATCATTTGTTGATCCTGTATACCATGTGCTTTGCTGATCAAATGTAACATCTTTTGTAAGAAATTGCTTTGTGGATAGACTCCACAATCTGTAACCCATCTGTCTTTCATCATATCCAATAAACACATACTTCTCTACTTTGGGTTCTAGCTTATGTCTCAATTGTGAAGGAACATAAGCACATGCTAAAGATCCAAATACCTTAAAATGATCAAGAGTAGGTTTCTTACCCCACCATGATTCATAAGGTGTTCTTCCATCCAAAGCTTTACAAGGTAATCTATTCACAAGGTATGGTGCAGTGTTGATGGCTTCTGCCCGTAAGTAGTTTGGACAATTCTTTTCTTTTATCATTGCTCTTGCAAACTCTATAAGAGTTCTATTTCTTCTTTCTGCAACTCCATTTTTTTGAGGGGAGTACCTGCAAGTTACTTCTCTTTTTATACCTGCATTCCACAAATAATCATCAAACTCTTTAGAAAAATACTCTCCCCCTCCATACGATCTCAACCTCTTGAGCTTTTATCCTATAATCCTTTCTGCATAAGCATGATAATGCTTGAATGTCTTCAACACTTCTGATTTGTCCTTGATTACATATAAAGTAATCCATCTGGTTGCATCATCAACAAACAACACATAATATCCGGATCCATTTATGCTATAGTCCCTTGAAGGACCCCACACATATGTGTGAACCAACTCAACCATATTTTAATACTTGTACCCTAATTTATTGTATGAACTTTTGTGTGCTTTACCTATTTGACAAACTTCACACTTGTACACCATGTTTTGACCTTCAACATTTGGCAATCCAAGCACCACATCATTCTTTGACATTTCCTTTATGGCTCTCTCATTGAAATGGCCTAACCTTTTATGCCATAGGTCTAAATCAGACAACTTTTGACTTCCATAAGTAAATAATGCATGTCCCACATTACCTTGGACCTTGAGAGTAAACAATCTTCCTTCCTTTTTACCTACAATGATATTTCTATATCCCTGATTTGTTATCTTGCACATAAACACCATCGTTTGTGAATCTGACTTCATATCCCTTCTCCACAGTTTGTCCTACACTTATCAAGTTTTTAGGAATAGTAGTAACATAAAGTACCTTGCTCAAGAGTTTTCTTCCACTCTTTTTCTTCAATGATCCAATGCTTTCCACTTTATGTTTGGTGTTATCTCCTGTTTGCACTGTATGTCCATTCACCTTTGCTTCCATATGAGTCATCAATGATATATTGCCACTTAGATGATTGCTACATCCTGAGTCGATATAGAACACCCTTTGATCTTCTCCTACTGCTTCATGTGTTGCATTCAAGATAAGAGTCATGTCATCCTTCTGATCTGATGCATAATTATAATAATTGTTTTTGTAAGACTGAGATTGAAAACTTCTTCCACCTCCTCTAGCATATGATGTCCTACCACCTGTTCCTTTGAAGTTTCCTCTTTGGTTTCTGCCTCCTCTACCTTTTTGATTGAAGCTTTGGCTTCCACCATTTTGATTGTTATACCAACAATCATTTGCCAAATGATTGGTTCTACCACAAATCCAACAAGCTTTAGTATTGTCTTTGTTCTTACCTCCTCTTCCTTTACTTTTGAAGTTCATCTTTCCTTTTGTGAAATTTTCTGGACTTGAAGTTCCTTCATCATCAATTGACTGCTTCCCCTTGCCATTCTTTTTCTTGTTCTTGGAATACATAACTTGACTTGCACTCCTATGATTGTATCCCTTGATGTCCTGCTCAAAAGTTAGCATGTGTCCTAGCACTTGATTAAGATCAAGAGTAAAATGATCTAATGACAATTCTATGGACAATATGAAAGGCTTCCACTTCTCATCTCCTCTCAAACATGTAAGTATTTGCCTTACCAACTTATCCTCTTCAATGTCCTCATCTACTACTCCCAAGCTATCTGCAATATCCTTCATCCTTGCCACATAATCAGAAATTGATTGTGAGCTCTTCTTCTTGAAAGTTGTGAACTCTGCCCATAATGAGACTTCCTTGACTTGGTTGTGTTTTGAAAATGCTCTTCCAAAGCATTCCACACATCTGATGCACTTTCTAATCCTCTAATGTGAGGTAGAAGATAATCATTTATAGCCATGTAAATGATGCTCCTAGCTTGAGCATCCTTTCTCATCCAATTCTTCAAATTTGCAAGTTCCTCCCTAGTTGGAACACTAGGATCTCCAAACTCAGGCTTTTCTTCTTTTCTTGTAATGAATGCCATCAAATCATTGCTCATGAGGTGTGCCTCCATCCTCATGGACCAAGCTGGATAGTTCTCCCTATCTAGCTTATCAATCTGCAAGCTTTCTCCCATCTTTGATCTTCTATGTTTGCAATTACTAGAATTTATGATAATATAGTGTACCTTTGATATGAAGCTTTAATCATTCTTGATCCTTTGAACTTGTACTTTGTACTTCTTCAGATTGTCTTCAAAAATTTGACTTTATCCACCTTCAATTAGAAGGAACTTCAATATCTGTCACAGTCGCGACTTCCAATGCCTTTACTTCACTTGTATTGCACCTTCAGCTCTGATACCACAGTTGGAGACCTCTAAATCTTTAAAGGCTTGATCTATACTGATTTAAGAGCACCTCTATATGAGTTATGGACCAAATTGTATACAAATGTTACCTTCATTTATCAAATCTTCCACTATCACTTCTCTAAGTGAGAATCTTCCTTCTTCAAGAAGTCTGCTTCAAAGATTAACTTCATTACCTGCACATATCTTCAGATTTCTTCAAACTAATGATTCACATATCTCCATGCTATCTGTGCGCAATCATATCAACCATTAGTTCTTCAAAAGAATCATTAAAAATTTAATTTGATCCTTAAGATCAAAAGTATGTAAGAAATTGTCTTCCTGAACAAACGACTTTGACATAACTAACTCTAAGGTTGATTTCTCACAGCACAGATCTCATTTTGCTAAATGCTTTTAGCCATAGCTTCCTTACCTTCTAACTTAGATTTTGAATGCTCACTCATCAGAAAATTTACACTGTACACTGAGATCTAAGCAAAACATTGACATGAACAAGTGCGCGACTGTGAGAGGTCTACTTGTAGACTTTACATACACATGTTCCTATTGATCATACTCACAACATGAAAGGACTTAGCCCATCAAACTTTGAACATAGCTTTATTAGCTTCTAGATTAGATGTGTAAAAAATATTTCTTGATCCACATGATCAGGCTGAGAGAAATCAGAGAAATACTCATCGCTAATTTCAAAAGATGACTCTCTACACATCTACCTCATTGACACTTGGATTCTAATGACTCTCTCTATTATTTCTTTACATCATTGAATTATATACATATGTTTCTAGACTTATCCCGTGTCTATTGCATTACTCCTTACGATCCTAAGGATCACCTATACTCATAGTACAAGAATTTCCACCTGTAATGTACATATGTATACAAGCTACCATTTTGAAACCTCTTCTCTTTCTCAAATGACTTCTTTCACTTCAATCTAATCATTGAATTGCTTCAAGCTTGCTTAAGTCTTCAACATTTTGTTGATGTTCTCCGAACCTTTAACTATTATTCTTTTTAGGGATCAACAATTATATTTCATCCATTTGACTTAGGCAAGTCATCATTCTTACTGATCCAAAATTTGGATCCATATTATCCATTCTTAGTACCTTACCATGGATATTCTTCAAGTCTTTAGCTAGCTTACCTTGGAATTCTTCAATGAATTCCCTTCTTGCATATCTGGTTCTTGCTTTGTTTTGAGAGTATCCCAAACACACTTAGGTACTGGACATCCAATGTACTCCTTAAGTTTCATGAAAGACTTAAGGAATACATCTTTTTCTTAGAAGCATCATATGGATGATACCTTTGTTCCTCCATTTAAGGAGTTTTTGTCCCAAAAATTGTGAAATTTTAGGAAATTATTCTTCATAAATCCACTCGAAGCTTGCTCCATTTTCATTTCTTCCAAGTTTACTAAGCAAGTCATTGAATATCCTTGAGATCAAGCTTCCATTATCCTTATATTCGGCATCCCATACCACCGAAGCCACAAAAATGATAGTGTAAACCTAGATGTTCCATACCATCAAGTTTACACTCTCATATTAGTATAGACAACTTTAGCTCTTACTTAGGGACTGCTATTGTGAAAACTTTGTTCTTCATATTCTAATCACGTACAAGCAAAATCTTTGTAAGTTATACCCTTACTAAGTTTTGATTTAGTCTTGAAAAGTCTTTGAAGACTTGAACTATTTCTTTCATCAGATGGAACTGAAAGTATCTTTGTTCATGTCATATGATAATAAAGCTAGTATTTTCACACTAAATATTATCTTTTGACATGGCTTTGCAACTATCCTAAAGAAAATAGTAATAAGATGATCACTGACTTAGTCACATATTCATACTCTTAACCATATTGGAAAGTTGTTTCTTGTTCATAGGATATATTTTTGAGTGGTGATTTTTAGGGTATCTTACAAGCCTTTACTTTTCCTTTTCTCCAAAATTATACTCCTAAAGCAACTCTACTAAAGTTCCAATTGAATCATAACTCTTGTGAATAAAGGGAGAAACTTATTAAAGAAAAAATGAAAGTTTAAAGAGCCCACATGGTTACATTATGCCAATTCTATTAATTTATGACATTCTCTTCCCCCTTTTGTGTGATCATTGCCCTCAATGATCAGTTGTTGAAGCTGTTTAAGGCCTTTTCAACTTGATGACATCCTTCATGATTTTTAAAGGTTAACCCTTCACTGCATGTAGGGTCTCATTTAGTTTTTAGTTTCTCTTTTGGATATATTTCAATCCAAATTCCTATTACCACTATCTTATGTCTAATAAGAAGAGAAACATCACATGATTTGTAGCTTAACTCCTTGGCCTTGTTGACCAATCATGCCCTGGGCTCTATGGAGCTTCAGAGTCCATAAGTAGGACTAAAGCTTGGGGTTTGTGTATCTATGTTTGCTTTTGGATTAATCCAAAATATAAAAAGCATAAAATTCAATGGGTATTAAGTCTCATAATCTCAACACACCATTAAACTTTTATGCTTTTGACTTCATAAAAAGAAGTCATTTTTCTATCCTAACCTTGATCTTACTAGACTTAATTTCTCTCTTATGTCCCATCAACCCATGCATATGTGATTCAATCCATGCATACATAGTATATGCCAAAAACATATACATATTCTCTTGAAGATTTTTAGCATGCATAAGGTTCAAAATTTGAGCCTCTCTTTAAAGCATGCATGGATTTCTATATTGGAACTCCATTGTATGTATGAGTGCATGCTCAAAGTTTCCAATGCAATAATGAACATTCTATGTTCAATTCTCGACATTCCTCATGTGGTGAGTCCATTCCATGCTAATGAGAGACCTCTTTCTATTCATACCTTAAAAGCATCACTCAAATGAAAAAAAACTTATGCATCATTCTTAAGTGCACATGGATCTCACATGCTCCATAAAAATCCAATCTTTCATGCACTAATTTAACATGGAAAAAAATATATATGAAAATGAGCATGTTGAAATTAGTAATTACTTCCATTATAGCTTCATCCATCCTTTGTGTCCCTTGCATGATGAGGTTTATTCATTTGGGTACCTCAAATATGAGGCTTCATGGTTGGGTCATCATGTCTTCCCAATCTCCTCCAATGGCTATTCTTTAGGTCTTCATAGTCATTTGTATGCCTAGGTAAGTATTTAACCATATCCAATCTTTAAGTATGTCTAGATGCATACTAGCACTCATTTATAAAACTCCTCAATGCTCACAACATCACATATGAGATGAGTTTAGTGAATATTCAAGGCACTTAATTAAATTCTTTTCCCCATTCCATGATAATGAACTTACCATATGGATTATAACTCATGCAACTTAAGAAAAGTTTGCATCTATAATTGAGATATTTTCTATCCTACAAGAAAATTATAGAAGTGGACATTTCTAATATATGCTTAGTGGTCATGCAATTTTTTTGCATAATGTATTATTATATTAAAAAACATACCATTAGAAAAAAAATACCTAGCTTTTGATTGGTGCATAAAAGATTTCCATTTGACGAGTTTGACTTCCTTCAAGATACATGCTTCTTTTATCCGATTTTAAATCCGAAGCAGTAAGCCATCTTAACCCCTGTCAAAGCCTCACTTCAAGCTCATGATGCTTCTCCTCTTAGTAGGTTTCGCATGATCTCAAGAGATTCATTTCCCATAGTTGATGGCAAAAATCAATAGCTTACACATGTGCCTATTGTGGGATTCAAAGGTCTCATTGATCAAGGAGATATCCCATAAACAAGTAATAACTCTTGATGCCCTATATTGAGAAGTTTTGCGTCAATTTTCTCATCAAAAGAAGAAGAGGTAGCTCTTGTGGGGTGCTCTTGCCCCTCACTCCCACATGATATTATGTGCATGGGCAGCCATGCTCTGATCTATCGGATGTTGCATGATGCCCATTAAGCCTTGCCCTAATCTATTGGATGTCACTTGGTGCCTAATTGTCCCTTCCTTAGGAAGGGTTCATATGAATTGCTATTTTATATTTCTAAGGAAACCTAAAATTCTAGAGACAGATCATGTATGAGCATGTCCAATGGTAGACAGAAGCCTCATGTGATTAGCTAGGTCCAATAGTTTGAATGCTAAGGCTCTAAGTACCAATGTTGTGAAATGAATGTATCCTACCAAGAATCTAACTAGCAAGATCACACTCCTAAGAAAGAGCACGTTTCCACCCATCCTACTCCACCCATATATATACCTCTAGGCCAAGGGGATGCATGTCCTTGGGTTTGGCCAAGTGTTTAGCAAAGTGGCCCTCATGTGGACACTTTCCCAAGGGTGATCACATGTCTTCTAATTTCCCAAGGTCCATCACATGCCTTCTAAATCAAATGAGGATTCTTCTCTCATGTACACATAGGGTGGCTCCTAGAGAAGCTTCTTCCAACACTACGGTTCCCACACCTAAGGATAAATGAAGCCTAAGGTTCCAACCATTCAATTGGGAGCTCATATCAATTAATACCCCAAGGATTTGACCCAAAGGTTCAAGGCATGTTCCAAGGGTAATTCAAGGGCTAAACCAAGGCAAACATACATGATATTGTAACATTTAAAATCCATATGTTTAACCTTCTGAACCCATGAATTATACAATAAGATCAAGGGAGAGAGAGAGAGAGAGAGAGAGAGAGAGAACAAGAAGAGAGACATGCACACATGTGTGGAAGCCTCGAAACGCATGACCCTTACATCCCCAACAATCTTCCACTTAAGGATCAATGTGACCTTAAGTGGACAAAAATAGAAAGAATGATGTAGCACTATACAGTAATGTACACGAAGAGTCCGAACCTCGACCCATATTGATCAGCCTAGACCAACTCCCTCAAACAAGGTGTATCCATGCACCTCAAACTTCTCTAAACGCATATAAAAAAGAGTCGATCTCACATCTAACTGATGGAAGAGTTGATGAAGTTCCTCTAAATCTCCCACTCTCTCTATGCCTATGTCAATCATCAAGTGACTAACAACCCCAAGCAGATGCTTCAATAGGTACTCCAATGTCGGGTCTTGAGCATAACTCATACATCACACTCCTAAATGTTGATGAAAAACACTCTACTATCTTGGCTAACCTATGCATGTCATCAATGCCTATATCCAAGGCATCCAAAGCATCCAAAGCACCATCATCAAGACCAACATGTCTTGAAACATTTGTGTAAACACCTGGCATGAGCAAATCCAAGAATGAATACATAATTGTTGACTCATTAGAGTGCTCACCTCACCAAGGGTATCATCATGCTCCACATGAGCTAACTCCATAAAATCAACACCAAGGTCAAACTGATGATCACACTCAAACTCAGTATCATTGTAATGATTTACATGAGCATCCATATCATGCTCTAAACATCCAACTAATCATCCAATGTATGATTCACATGAGCATTCATATTATCAATAAAATCATGATCTACAAAAGCATCATGAGCATCCAAAGCATGATCTACATGTGCATCTACCTGAGCATCTAAATCCTACCAAACATGTACATCATGAATATCAATAGACCTATCTATAGGTAGACAAAATGAGACATCAAGAGTCTCACACCACACATAAGGTTGAACTCTCACTAATACAAAAATGTCTCTCACATAGAGTACTTGTAGTGGATATATGTGCCCAATCCTAGCACCTCTAATGAGCGTAAGATGTCCCAACTATAACCATAAATATACTCACAAAGGAATCCATAACATTTGCTCTCTTGTAGTTGGTTAACTGATATCAAGCTCATAAAGAATGAAGCACATAATGTACATGTCTGAGTATAAGTGATGCTCCACAAGGTACTATAAGGCATACATCTCCTACACCCTCAATTTCATAAGTCATATCATTGGGCATGTGCACACATCCATGACTCTCACATGAGAATCGACAAAACCACGTGCAATGTGGAGTAACATGAAAAGTGGCTAATGCATCAAACAACCAAGCCATAGGTATCCTATCCAATGAGAAAGACAAATCCTGAGATGAACCATAGGAGAAAGAGATATAACCATCACTAGCACAATCAACTACCATAGACTCCCCTGAAACCACTACCTGACTCACATCACGTGCATATCTATGACATCATGGTCGCATTTGCCTGAAGCAATTCATCGAGTATGGACCTCATGACCACAATGCCAACATCAAAGCTCTCGATATGATGTATGTCTCACATGAGTCAATGGACTCGAATACATATCATGTAGTCTCTAACTTAATGCCCAAATCATCTCCTCATACATCACAAGCTCATTAATAGAAACCACAAGTTGTAATCAGATAGTGGAGTTGGCCAATGCATCCATATCCATCCATACATGTTCGGACATGTCACAATGCCTCTTTGCATCACTATGCACATACATGTGTAACCTTGCATGAACCAATGTATGGCACATTCAGCTTTCCATCTCAAAAATTCAGGGCCATCAAACTGAGAAGACATCATGTTGGCAATCCAAGAGACTAGCAATGTAACAAGAGGCTAGAAATAACACTCTATCACCAATAGGACCACATCTACATATCCATATGCATCTCACATCATGAATGTCTCACTAGAGCATCAAGTCTCCAAGCTGACCATGTAGATGTGAAAGAATCATGGAAGAAAACCGATAAAGCATCCTATATAAATTGAGCAATCAAAACAAGATAGAGACTAGAAAAAGAACAATGAGTAATCTATCACCACCTATCACTAATCCGATGAAAGATAATGGAAAATTCACATGCCAAAAGATGATGGCAATACACATGGATACAATGGGGATACACCTCCCACTCAATAATGAATCTTGCAAGATGGTCCCATCTGTCACGAATAACCTGTGACCAAGTCCAAGTGAAGAGAGATAAGTAATGATCCAAAGCTATCACACAAGCATAAAAGATCTACTAGACTACTCTTCTAGCATGAAAGGTGAAATAATTTGGCAGCATCTCCTCTGTATAATGGACTTAGAACCAAAATAAACAGGTGGAAATATACCATTCACTAATGCCACATTGTAGTGGCAATCATATATAATGATCAATGATAATATGGCTCAATGCAAAGCCAACATAGGTGATAAAATTATATATAGTTGAGGCTCCAACTCGATCATGTACCTGTGCAAAAACAAGAATACAAGTACTAATCAAGATCCAAAATCAACTGTCATAAAATTTATGCAACTGATAAGTGAAGTCGTATCCAAGTGGCATAAGAAAGATATAGACCACAATGCCACTATACATCCATTGAAAATACCATGTTCCAACTCGTGATGACATAAACCTGAAAAAGTAAATCACAATGCCATCTCACATGCCAAATACTTGATAAGATCATGCTCTACTCTCATATGGACGAGCTACCATAGTCATGATACATGGTCAAATGGAAACCAAGACCAAAGGACAAATGTTCATACACATCTCCCAACTATCTTTGCACCAATGAAGCTCCAAACAAAGAGCTCAAAAGATATTCAAAGATAATTTAAATCTTCAACTATCTTTAGGGTTACATAGGAAAGATATGACAATCTATATATTGTATTTTTTATGCTCTAAACTTCACAATTTGCCTATGAATCTCTTTTGCAAACTAAGAGATACTTTCTTGGCTACATAATAGTACTTAGAGCATCTCAATCAAAGGAGTTTAGCTCAAGATATACACAAAAGAAGCATTTGTTGTCAATTTCACTTTCACCTACAACACTATTGCTCTGTATTCTACATTTTTGGCAACTTAACACTCAGAATCTTGACCTTTCTTCTTCTATAAAGTTTTGGATGCATTCTCAAGCTACACAAAGCAAGTTAAATTGCTTCAATGACCTCCAAAACTCAAGTTACAACCAACAAACTTACTAACTATGTGAGTAATAATAGATGCCATGAGGAAGGAGATAAGGAAGAGAGCTCACACACACTCTCACTCTCAAGGAGAAGCACACTTACAGATTGAGGCAAGGAATAATGATCTTCTTCTTCTTCTTCTATTACATAAAAAGGAATGTACAAGAATGACCTAAAAACAAGAATACAACAAGTGCAATATATAAAGATTAGTACATAAGGAAAAGCCTAATGTCCGCGAATGAGTGAGCTGCAAGGAACAAATGTGCCCTCACTCTTGGTAGATAAATCTAATAAAGCTCAATGAATTGGCTTGGTCTGCAGATGTTTGCTCATGACACTAATGTTGTTCTGAATGCTGATACAAGTTCTCTGACTAACTTTCTGGACTGCTTGGAGACCTTTTGTCTTGCCAGTGGATCTCTGGTCAACCACAGGAAAACCGGGTTTAAAGCTTCTGATAATGTGGTTCCTCCTTGTATCTCCAGGATTGGTTGTAATGTTATTAAAGATGGTGAGATTTTCAGGCTTTTAGGAATACCTATGTGATTCCATGTCTCCTTGGATCAAAGATGGGATTGGGTTGTTGAAAAGTTCAAAAGTCAATTACAATATTGGTATGACTCTAATAGTTCCCTCCCCCACAGAACCTTTCTCATCAATAATTTTATTCTCCCTAAGCTGGTTTACTTTTTGTCCTGTTGGTCCCCTTCTAACAAGCAAATCAAGCAAGTTATTGCCTTGGCCGGGAATTTCCTTTGGGGTGGTAAGGCCAATCAAATAAAAGTTGTCAAAGTGGCCTGGAGCACTTGTTGTCTGCCCAAATCTCAGGGTGGGTTGGGGATTATTTGTCCTATTAAAATGTCTCAAAACCTGGCTGCCAAATGGGTCCTGAGAAGTATTCACACTACAGATGTTTGGGCTTGTCTTCTAAAAAGGAACACCAATTTTTTTTTTTGGCTAATTACAGGTCCTAGTCAAACATTAATCTTTGGGATATTTTGGTTTCTCCTCACCCTATTACCCCTGTTGGAAGCTCTATGACCTGCAAGTACTGGAAAGCTTGGTTTAAGGCTAAAAAGTCATTTCATCCTCCTCCTGCCATGACTGATATTGCAGAGTTTTATTTGCAGGAATCCCCCTGGTTGGGGTGGTTGGCCTCCTGGAATAACTCCAGAATTGCCATTGTAGAACATAAATGTCATAAGGCTGGGATTGGTGCTGGGAAAGATTTTATGGCTAATGTTGCTAATGTGGCAGATATGCATTCTTTCACTAATACTATTTTCTCTAGGTCTTGCCTGTAGGTTCTATCCAACCATAAAAATATCCTGAAGGAAAAATTGAAGTGCTGTAGAAGGAAGAACGTGAAGCTTCAGGAGGTTGCTGCCTTCATCTTCCAAAGATTTAAGAAAGCTAGAGGATCAGAGATGGAAGGTCAATTGGTCTCCCCATCAGTGGACCTATAGATTCAAATCTTTGTGGGCCTTCCCAGATTATTGTAAACATTCCTTCTTACAATGGTTGATGATACATCATGGTCTGTGGATTGGTCACAAAGTCAGGAAGGTTTTTTCCGAATGAAGGACTGTCTACTTTCTGTGGCTCAGTGGAGGATGTTCCCCACCTGTTTTTTTAGTGCAAGCATGCCAAAAAGTTTTGGTATCCTGTTGAGAAATATCTTCATGATAACAACCTCCCTCAACTCAAAAAATGGGATGTTCTTATTGGTTGCTGTAGGAATATGGACATTCTGCTCTGGAATATTTGGAGAGGACACATCTTGTGGAAAATTTGGCTGAGTAGAAATAATGCTACTCTTAGTAAAGGGAATAGGAATTTTCTCATTTCCCTTCCTAGTAGTCTTAAAAGAGCCTCTCAAAAATGTACTCAGCAAATTGTATCTACCCCCTTGTCCAATGATACTGTATTCTGGATTATGGCTGAAAATAAATACACGAGTTGGAGAAACCTTTTATCCTCTTTATACTCCAGTAAAAGACTAGAAATGGTCTTGTCTTTGTAATCTTTCTGCTGAGGTGGCTCGTGCCCTGAGCACAGATTGTATATTCCTTTGTTAATTAAACTTTCCCGTTTTCTTCAAAAAAAAGTATTGAAACGGTTTGCCATGGTTAGGCTTAACCTTGAATATGTAACCAACTTTGTCTATGTCCTTGAGACTTGTCAGGGACCCCTTTTGGCAGTGACCCTTTTCAGGGCACTTGGCAGTACCCATGTGCACTACCTAACTGATAGACTTCATTTAATGACCAAAGCATTCAACATGTATGTACTTTTCATGAATTAATCAAGGCACAATTCTACTGTCATATCTGTGCGCATGTGAATCTATGAGAGACTTTCTCTTTTTACTGTGTCGGAGCTTAACTCCATCGCCATATCCATTTTGCGTGACCACTTCAAGTGGTATCAAAGCAAAATCGAAGCCCTTCGTACAAGAGCTTATTTCTCTGAACAAACTTAACTTCAAAACGCTGGTGCTCCATGTCACAGTGACAGGATCCAAGAACTGGCTTCATGCTTCCTCTTCCCGGGATCACGATTCACCAGTGCTGACACTCTACTCAAGGACTCAGTTAGTAGCACGCATCCTTGCTCTCACAGGCTTGTCTGCATTCGGATGCCGCCTTTCTAAATTGAGGGTTTACAAGGCACTGAAGATCTCCATGGAAGCAACTTCCCGTTCCAGAATGACCAGTAAGTCCTTCTGTCCATCAAAAGCAATACTGCACCTTATGGGTTCAGCCCAGCGTTCGGGAATGTACTGTAGGCCTGAGCTTATATTGGTGCCATTTACAAATCTCAAATCTCTTTTTGTTCTAAGTACTAAATTGAATAGATACAATTTTAAAAAGTGTGAAAAAGAGAACCTCCCCATCACGCTAATTGTGTAGGGAAAAATTTCCTGTTAGAAGCAATTTGAAGAGGAAATACTCTTTTTGTATAGAGGCAAAGGGAAACACTCCGATTCATATATGAACTAATAGGATTTTAATGCAGTGACTAAATTAATTAAGTAAGCTCAAATCAGTTCCAAGTTCCAACCAAGTGTCACTCACAAAGCTTCTTTGAAGTTGGTTGAATACTCAGTCATCAATGGTGCGTGAACATTCATGATTCATTAATATTCGTAAGTTTTAACTTATTAAATCTTGCCACTTGTAGTCCTAGGCCGCTTGTCTGGGTGGTTGGGCCTTTTGCTTCTTGAGACAGGGGCGAGAGTTCAACCCCCACCGACACCATGTAAGAGACATGTTTAACATGGAAAGTTGTAGCTTGTGGCTCATGTGCCACCGTTTGTCCTGCTCCGTGGTAGTTGTGACCGTAGTTTAAACCAGCTATGATATTTTAGATGCATTCATAGTCTGAATATGCAAAGAGTGGATCCATCCGAAGCTGGTACTCAACTTCGAACTTCATATGTTTGTTTTCTTCACTTCCACAACAACATCACCTTGTGCAAATCCATTTATCAGAATTGTTTCACTGAAGTGTCATGGCCGCTCCACAATCATCCCGGAATTATCTACATGGGGAAATTCCATAGCTTCTAAAGCCTTTAATGCTCTCTACATTCCTACTTCCATAGGTTTGAGCATGAACATTGTATATATGTTAATGTTTTTTCAAGTGTTTTTGAATTTAAAAAAATGTAAGGGATTAGACACTCCCTAGACCATAATCAAGCTTATGGTAAGAACTTCCTAATTTTACTTTCCAAAGTGAAAAAGAATATCCAAGTGCATGGAAAACATTCTTGGAGAATTCAATGATCAAAGAGTCTATTGGGAGGATGAAATTCAAACAGTGCACAACAATTGCCAAACTAATACAACAATTGCCAAACTAATACAGTCCTTTACAATATTCAACGTGGACAAGCAATGCATACCTTATATGGTAAACCCTTCTTCGACAATACGAAAGGCAATAACAAATACCCCCTAATAACCTAGTACGGTGAATCCTAATATGCTGTGAAGAAATCACACATATAAACAAGCCAATTGCGCATACTATCCAATGTGATAAATTTAGTTTCCGCACATAACCCAATGAGTTCACACAAACCTAATGAAGTTCACACTCAAATACCCCCTAATAACCTAGTACGGTGAATCCTAATATGGTGTGAAAAAATCACACATATAAACAAGCCAATTACGCATACTATCCAATGTGGTAGATCAAATCCCAATCCCAAGTGTTAAATAAACCCAATGTGGTAATACAAATCCAATGAGGTGGCCCAATGTGGCATACTTAAATCCCATGTAAATGTTCAATGTGACAAACAACTTTTTAGAACTAGTGTTTCCCAATGCTTGGAAAAAGAGAGGGAATTGTGGCCAACTTTGTCGATGTCCTCCAGACTTGTCAGTGATCCCTTTTGGCAATGACGCTTTAATATATATGTATGTACTTTTCATGAATTAATCAAGGCACAATTCTACTGTCATATTTATGCGCATGTGAGTCTACGGGAGACTTTCCCTTTTTACAGTGTCGGAGCTCAACTCCATTGCCATATCCACTGTGCGTGACCACTTCAGAATAGACTGAATGTCCATTTCTATTACAAGCTTTCTCTCGGATCATAAATTTTGGAAAAATGTACATCTTCTAGCCATAATATGCATATGGAAATTTGATATGTTGATTCCATCATACTTCCTAAAGAGAGTAGTTGGTTCCCAAGAAACGAGAACATATGAATGATTTGAACAATTTTCTTCCTGAAAAACTAACTGCTTGACAAACATCTAGAATAGGTTACAACGCATTTGCAGAAGTTTGCACATTGATTTTGAGCAACATTGCTCCTTAGAATAGGTGTATCTCAGCTAGTTTGTATAGGATCTCAAACCGAGGCTAAGTCAAGAAGGCTGATGACACTCGAGTGGGGCATCAACAGGAATTCGGCCAGCTACATGACCCTCATAGGCACTTGATAGTTTCAAAATTCAGAACAATGCAAGGAGGCGTAACTGTTGACTGATGAGGCATTGGATTGGAGGGACTAAACAGTCAAGACAATGAAACCCAGTAGAAGATGTTGTGAAAGCTATTTAGGTCATTAAATATGGTACGTAAAGATCCCTCTGTGGTAGCCAAGTAACCTATAAAACTTTCTGATAAGAGTGAATCCATATCCTCATTTCATTCTCCAAGTTCGATTTCCGAAGGATCCATCTTATGACCTCCAACACCTCTACTATAGGCTAGGTAGAGATCCTCAGTTCAATATTCATGACAGATTTGTTGCTTCCTCATTTCATTCTCCAAGTTCGATTTCCGAGGGATCCATCTTATGACCTCCAACACCTCTACTATAGGCTAGGTAGAGATCCTCAGTTCAACATTCATGACAGATTTGTTGCTTGCTAGAATGAACTTCTTATGTTCCTTCCATAACCTCCTTCTAAGCCCTCCCTCGGCCTGTACAATCAGCTAGATAGAGATCCCCCAGATGAATATTAATGTCATATATAATGCTTTTTCAAGATCCCTCCGAAAATGTTGTTGCAAGATAAAAGAGGAGAGAACAGATCCATCTTAATTAAAGGTCAACAGTGAAACTATCTTTGTCTCCATGTATGTATCAGCCGTCCGTTCCTGTTAGATAACAACCTTTTGTCAGTCACCTTTCGAGGAAGGCCATGTGCCAACCCTGTCATCACCTACTTCATTTAATGACCAATGCCTTCAGCCTTACTATATAAACATGTATTCTCTTTTGATAATAACAAGGTGCATCTTCTATTTCACATCTGCGCGCATACTTCATACTTCACCATAGCTCTGTCGTTGTGCTAATTCTCTGTGTCAAGATCCATCTCCATAGCTTCTTGTGTGCATAGATTTCAACAAGTGGTATCAGATCTTAGGTAGCATCGCTAATGGCGGCTTCTCCATCTTCCATCAGGAGATGACACTGTACCGTATTGTTGTAGAGAACTATCCTCTCTTTCTGCGCTTCTCCCATCCGCTCCCGCGAAGATGCTCGCCAACTCATCCAAGACTTCCCAGTCGGACAACATGGTGGACAATAGCTCCGCAAAATGTGTAAGAGCCAGAGCTGACAACTTTATGAGGTACTAGCTGCTTGACTCCTTTGTACATGCTGGCGCAGACCTTTGCTAGGAGCGGATCGCAAAGAGGGGACCGTCAAATTCTATGCTGGAGCTTCATGAACACAGTGAAGTCGAAAGCTTCCAGTGGCTAATGAAGCATCATCGACCCTGAAGAAAAAGACTCAACCTGGCAGGCATCGCGACTTCCGCATGGTACAAATCTGACACACGAATGTCATAGTCTGCATGCATCACGAATTCTCCGAAAGACAAGAGCTATAGTTCTTGGAACATGCTTGAGACGCTGTTGCGCAGGGTCATGGAGGTACCAGAAAGCAACTCGGAGAGGCCGATCTTTTGGCAGCAAGTTGTATCAATTGAGTATGTAATGGATTTGTAAGTGAAACGTCATGGTTGCTGAATATTAATAGTGCAAGGGAAAAATCTTTGGGAAAAAAGAAAATGCGCTCACAATATAACAAACGTCTGAATACTTTTCTGACTTTCTCTCAACCCGATGGAAATCATCCATATTCTTAGCCATCTTATTTATTAATCATTACATTGTACTCAAGTTACATTAGTGCTGTCTCACGCATGCCTTGCAAGTTACATTAGTGCCGTCTCACGCATACACCCACATGGATTTCGACTCACGCTGAATTTTTTCTCTTGTTCAGAAAGTCCATTGCTTTAGAATTGTGGAACTATTAAATGTTGTTAGTAGGCATATGCAAAGAAAGAGCTTGGAGGTAAAAGACCTTTATCTTTTCAATTTGATTCTCGTCTAGCTATGTTCGCATCTTATGAAAAGATAGTGAAAATTTTCCAAAAGTCTATATAGCTCTGTAATCATTCCTACATATTTAGGTTTGAGCTAGTAAGACCTTCCCAAGGTATGGCTTTCGAAGGTGTGGATAAGTTTGCACGTACAAATTTTCACACATGGCAAATGAAAACGAAAGGATTTCTAATGCGCAAAGGTGTATGGAGCTTTGCCAACAGCGCTCCACCAACCGAACGAGAATTATAAGAGCTTACTCAAGCAGCCAAGACACAACGTAAACTTTCCGAAGAGAAAGCTTACATAATAATCATCACTGCACTCGACGATACTTATATACACTATGTGGACGAAGCAAAAAATGCATACGAAGGTTGTCAAACATTGGAGAATATTTTTGGTGCTCATGCAAAGCACAACAAAATGACCTTGAAAATGCAATTGTATGGGCTTTCCCTTAATCCCAACGAGGATATAGCTTCCCTACTAAATAGGATGAAAAGTATTGTAACCCAATTGCATTCTCTTCAATGTCTAATTCGTGACGAGAACAAAATAGCAATACTTCTAAAAGTCCTCCCCAACTCCTTTCTAAACATTGTTACTGTCTTGAAGGAAAAAGATCCTATTCCAGCTCTACAGGATGTAATAAATTACTCTTTGCAACAAGAAGAGAAAAGGATCGAAAAACCAGATTGCCCTAGGGATACACTTCTAGCTACATTAAAAATGTGTAGCATATGTGGATGCACTAATCATGTGGCCAAGGATTGTTTAAGCAAGAAGAAATGTACCTTTTGTGGCAAGACAGGACACTTACCAAGCAACTCCTTCAGGAGACCAAAGGAGATAAAAAACGGGATGAACTTTCTCGTGGAGACTTCGGGTTCTTCAACAAAAACAAGAACGATGTTTTAGGTACCTAATATGGTAACCTTAATTGTAACGCCCAATGTGGCATGCCCAATGTGGTATTTAACCTGTTTTCCTATGCTAGGAAAAAGGGGGGGAATTGAAACTACCTTTGTCTCCATGTATGTGTCAGCAATCCATTCCTCTCAGATAACAACCTTTTGTCAGTCACCTTTTCAGGAAGGCCATGTGCCAACCCTGTCATCACCTACTTCATTTAATGACCAATGCCTTCAGCCTTACTATATAAACATGTATTCTCTTTTGATAATGACAAGGCGCATCTTCTATTTCACATCTGCGCGTATACTTCATACTTCGCCATAGCTCTGTCGTTGTGCTAATTCTCTGTGTCAAGCTCCATCTCCATAGCTTCCTGTGTGCATAGATTTCAACAAACAGCTTGCTCTCTCATTTTGCATAAAAGCTTTGCTGTATCATGTCTACAATTGAAGTTCTCGCAAAATATAGATTCTTTCGAATTAGTACACAGAGCAGATAAAGTCGACACAAGAGATACAAGATAGGGCTGATGTAGGCTAAGGATGTGCTCTCGACTTGACTAAGCCCAAAAAACAAAAAGAATTACATACGATTTTGAACAGCCTATCTGATGGATAGAGCTCCTTACCGTGGCATGCTCTCTGTCCAAGCTCAAGTTCAACGTAAATGAAAACATTGATATACATAAAGGATGCAAGTAAAGTGGTATTTGTAACAATTTTTCACAGGTCGTACGATACTCAGAACGCCAGTCCCCATATCTTTTAAATGATGAACCTTTTGCTGCTTGCCAAATCGGACTATTTAGTAGATCCAATGAAGATCCTTGACAGTATTAACTTTCGTGCATTCATTCGATGGTGCTCCTGGGGCGTACGAAAGGACGACCACACATGAGAATTCACACGCCTAGGCAAGCACATGCATAATTATAACAAGAGATTCCATCATCAGAACACAAAAGTGGTGGGTTTACTTGGCCATCTTTACCTTCCATTAATGGCACCTCATGTTGCAGCCCTTAAGCTGTTCTTATGACTCGCCTCTTCTAAAACAATAACGTTAGTAGCATAATCGAAGTTCTTTAATATCAAATGCATTTAACGTTTACCGATGTCATTATCGATCATCTACCTGTTAATATTTCCGTGCTAGCGTTATGAAAGAACGTAGAGGAGGCTGCATGAGAGATGCATTGTTGAGATGAAGAGAAAGTGGTAGAGTACTTCCCAAACCCGACCAAGGATTGGCAAGAAGCACCAAAGTGTTCAATTTGCACTAACTTGAGGTTTTGGGTTTGGCTTTGTTTTTGGAACCAAAACCAACGTATTTATGCTTCTAAAAGTTTGCTCAAGCTCGCCACATATCTCAAATATGATTTTGGGTATCGAAAGAAATTGAAATAAGAGCCCCAACACTTGAAAAATCACATAGATTTGGCTTCGGAAAGCTTGGTTCACTATAAGGAAGTGGTCTTATTATATATTTATCTTGTATCTTTTAACAAGATTTACTTCCAATTTTTATTTCTAGCTCTCTAGTTTTAAGTTTGGGACACATGACACAAGAAATGCAAGAAATGGTGGGCCAAATATTTTCACATGATAAAAAAATGTCTGCTGGAAATATGTCCATGTCAACAACCTAGAGTTCGGGGAACGTGGTTTTCTGATATACCAGTAATAGATGTTTCTATTCCCAACAACACAACACTAGACTTCTGAACTCACACTTTCATACACATCCAACATACTTCCCTTACAATATACATATAAATTTAGAAAGAAATGCACAATAAGATTGAATGGAACAGAATAGTAACCCTAAACAACATTGATTGTAAAGTTGCCTTACAACTTAGCGAGGCTCGAAAGCAAGCTAAACTATTGGAGAGCTATGCAAATCAATATGGTGGGTCGCACAATGATTATTAACTTGTTCCTCATTTTGTCGACCATTTACTTCCTCTCTTGTTGGATATCGAAAGAGTAAGAGCTATCCAAATTGGAAAGTATCTGCAGAAATTTCCTTTGCACAGGTGACCACAAGAGGAGGGGGATTCCTAAAATAAAGTGGTCCATCTGCACTTATACGCCTATTGCCCTAATGGGCTACTTATCTTTGTACATTCTCTAGTAATACATTCAGTCTTGTGTGTTGTGCTCCAAGCTTCTTCTTCTTCCTTGTGCTGTTCGCGTGCTTCCGCAGACGTCTAACTCCAACAATTGGTATCAGAGCAGGTCGTCGCTTCTTCTAGGGCGCCGTCGACACTCCTCCGTTTGCAGTCTCAGATTCGCACGAAATTTGGTGAGCATACTCAGGGTGTTTCCGAGATCAAAACAGCTTTGCTATGTGGTGCCAAAATCGCGATCTGAGCTCGTTTCGGCCTCCGAACGCACTATCGTAGCGCTTGTGCAGGCTATTTTGTCCTTTTGTGCCAAAGGTATATACCAGTTTCTGTTCGCCAGTTTAAGCGTCTCGAAGTCTGCTACAGGTCTAGCAGAACTCGTTTGGGCAGTTCCGTTCAACTTTTTTAGATACAGTCAATTTTCTGCATCAAGGTATTTTAGTCACCGGCCATGGCTAAAAGCAGTGATGTATTCCGTATGTTGGCTGTTGAGGATAAGTTGGATGGTACCAACTACCCATTATGGGCTTATATGATGCGACATGTACTGGTTGCAAAAGGATTGTGGAACATTGTGTAGGGTGTTGAAAGACGTCCTGTTACACCTGTAACGACAGGTACTGCAAATACAGGTGTTGGAGCTGATGAAGATGGTGTCGAAGATGATATTCTGCAGATTCCTGTTCGTGCTGCTGTTTCTGTTGCACCTACTGTAGAGCAGATTTGTTGGGATGGCAGAGATGCCCAGGCACATGCATTGATAGCTTTGTCTGTCAAACGTGCCATTATTCCTCACATTCGCTCTTGCAGAACAGCAAAGGATGCTTGGGATACACTTACCACTTTGTACCAGGCTAGGAATGAGGCTCGTGTTGCTTACCTCCGAAAACAGTTGGAGAGTGAGCACATGAATGAAGGTGATTCTATGGACAGTTTTCTTACAAAGATCAAAGACCTGAAGGAACAATTGATTTCTGCTGATGAGGTTATACCAGATAGCTCACTTGTGCAGACCGTTCTGAATGGTCTTCCTGATTCATATCAGAGTTTTGCCTCTACTCTTCGGTTGATGATGAAAGGCAATCCGAATGCCTTGTCATTTGAGGAATTAGTCTCTGTTCTATTGCAGGAAGATCAGTCCAGGTAGAACAGGTCCATTATGCGTGTTGCAGATCAAGCTTTCCTGGCTAGTCAGAAGGGCAAAGAAAAATGGAGCTCTTCTACTAGTAAGCAGAAATCTGCAAATGCTGCACAATCGAAGAACCAGGATAAAGATGAGAAGAAATCAGAAAAGCAGAAATTGTTCTGCAAGTACTGTAAAGGAAATGATCATATTATAAAGAACTGTCCAAAACTGGCTGCTAAAGAGGCAAAGAAGAAAGAGGCTGGAATGGTTGTTGCAGAGGCCTCTACACCAAAAACACAGTCTGCAAATCTTGTACAGGAAGAAGAATGGGCGTTTACTACTGTTTGCAGTTTTGACCCATCTTCTCATGATCAGTGCATGTCTGCAGTAGACTCAGATGTTTGGTACTTTGACAGTGGGGCAACCAAACATATTACCTCGCAGCGCAGTTTCTTCTCTTCACTCGAGCCTGCCCCTACAGGGAATACTGTCACATGCGCCAATAATTCCTCTTATCCTGTTATGGGAGTTGGTAAGATCATTCTGACTACTGCTGATGGTAGTTCTTTCACTTTGTCAGATGCTTTATTTGTGCCAGGGATCAATAAGAACCTGTTATCAGTTTCTGCATTAGCCAAGATTGGCTTGGTTGTGAAATTCGTTGATGACAGGTGTACAGTCCATGATCTCTCAAATGGCGATGTGATTATTGCTTCTGGCATTTTATGTCGTGGGCTGTATAAGCTCATAGACTATGAAAAATCTGTGAATGATTCGGCATGTGCAGTTCATGATTCTCATGCTATGTCAGATGCAAAGCTTTGGCATGCACGCTTTGGTCATCTGAATTTTGCTAGTTTGTTACGCCTGCAGAAATCTGAAATGGTGTCCTCTTTGCCCAAACTTGAGACACCTGGAAAACATGTTTGTGAAGGCTGTATTTTGGGCAAAATGCAGCGTTCTTCCTTTCCAAAAGATGGTTCAGTTCGGGCTATGCAGAAATTGCAGCTTGTACATAGTGATGTCTGTGGTCCTATGCAGACACCCTCTTTTGGAAATTACCTTTACTTCGTGACTTTCATTGATGATTTTTCCAGGCATGCATGGGTATATCCACTCAAAGCAAAGTCCGAAGTGTTCATGTGCTTCAAACAGTTTTTGGTTTTGGCTGAAAATCTGTCAGCATGTAAAATGGGCACCCTCCGTTCTGATCGAGGGCGGGAATATATGTCTTCAGATTTTAATGCATTTATGGCTGAACGTGGGATAAAACACCAGTGTACAGTGCCGTATACACCTCAACAGAATGGAGTTGCTGAACGAAAGAACAGGTCACTCATGGAGATGGCGAGGTGCATGGTCAAAAGTCACGCTTTACCACATAGTTTTTGGCTTGAGGCTGTCATGTGTGCAGCATATGTACTGAACAGGTGTCCCACGAAAGCGTTGCAGTCTATCACTCCATATGAGGCTTGGCATGACCGCAAGCCATCTGTTGCTCATCTGCGTGTTTTTGGTTGTTTGGCATATGCATTAGTGCCTGAACAACATCGCAGAAAATTGGATGATAAGGCAGTAAAATGTATTTTTGTTGGGTACAGTTCTGAAAGTAAAGGCTATCGTCTGTATCATCCACACACTAAACGCATTCTGGTTAGCCGTGATGTTGTCTTTGTGGAAGATGCTATTCAGCCATTGCTTTCATGTACTAAGGAGACATCTGTTAGCTCCAAAGACATGTATGATACTTTGATGCCTCTTTTTACAGGTGGACAGGCTAGCGCTGGTCCTAATGAGGCAACTTCTCAGCCTTTGCAGGTTTCATATGATGATGCAGATCATGCCATTTCTGATGCAGATTTACATGATGCACTTGTTGATGAGAGAGCTTATATTGAACAGGCAAAAACTATGCCAAAATGGCTGGTGCAGACTTTGCGTGATAGCAAATTAGATGCACCTTTGTCATATCGTACTCGTTCAGGCTCTCATAGTACCTCCTTTGCATCAGATTGCTATGCTATGGCTGCATCTAGTCTCTGTGATGAGAATGAGCCTGTTTCTTTTGATGAAGCACAAAATTCAAAAAATTGGATGGCTGCTATGCAATCTGAATATGATGCTATAATGAAGAATGGTACATGGTCTTTATGTGACTTGCCTTCTGGCAAGAAGGCCATTGGCACTAAGTGGGTATACAAGCTGAAGCGTAAACCTGATGGTACAGTTGACAGGTATAAGGCTAGGCTTGTTGCAAAGGGTTATGCGCAGGAAAGAGGCATTGATTTTGATGAGACCTTTGCACCTACATGCCGTATGACTACTGTTCGGAGCATTTGTGCACTTGCAGCCCATCATGGTTGGAATGTACATCAGTTGGACATTAAAACATCATTTCTGAATGGTGAATTGCATGAAGAAGTGTATGTTTTTCAGCCCCGTGGCTTTGTGCAGAAAGGGCATGAAAACCAGGTGTGCAGGTTAAAGAAGGCGTTATATGGTTTAAAGCAAGCACCACGTGCTTGGTATGAGAAAATACATGCCTATCTGATTGCACATGGTCTTGAGAACAGTCCAACTGAAAGCACCTTATATGTTAAGCGTGCTAATGATGTGCTTTTGATCATTGTTGTCTATGTAGACGACATGCTGCTCACTGGTCCTCTTGAGAAGCATATTGCTGATTTCAAGGCTGATTTTCATGCCTCATTTGAGATGTCTGATTTGGGGCATTTGCATCACTATTTGGGCATTCAGTTTATGCAAGTTGATGGTGGAATGGCTTTGTGTCAAACGAAATATATTGACACATTATTGCAGCGTTTTGGCCTTGAAGACTGTAAGCCTATTGCCACTCCTATGGAGACAGGTTTACGATTGAGTCTTCATGATGTTGGAGATGCATTTGATGCTGTTCTCTATCAGCAGGCTGTTGGATGCTTGATTTACTTATGCATTACTCGGCCAGATATTCAGTTTGCTGTCTCACAGATGAGCAGGTTTATGCATTGCCCAAGAGTCACGCATTGGAAAGCGGTTAAGCGCATCTTTCGCTACTTGAGTGGTACTCGGCTACTTGGGTTGTTTTATCCCAAGGGGGGATCACTACCGCCAGATTTGCATGCTTTTTCTGACTCAGATTGGGCTGGTTGCTATGACACTCGTGTGTCCACCAGTGGTTTTTGCTTCATGCTTGGTAGCTCATGTATATCTTGGTTGAGCAAGAAGCAGCCTACTGTGGCCACTTCCAGTTGTGAGGCTGAGTATAGGGCAGCTTTCACAGCGACTGTTGAGTGTGTGTGGCTCAGACGCCTTATGGCTGATTTGGGTGTTGGCCAGTCTTCTGCCACCACCATCTTCACTGACAGTCAGAGCGCATTGGCAGTTGCGAGGAACCCTGTGTTCCATGCTCGCACTAAGCACATTGAGGTGCATTATCACTATGTCAGGGAGAGGTTCTCTGCTGGGGAGATCAGCTTGGCATATGTGCCCACGCAGGAGAACATTGCAGACCTTTTCACGAAGGCTCTGCCTAGGGAGAAGTTTGAAGCTTTCCGCAAAGCTTTGGGCTTACTTCCTTTTGTGGAGTGATTTCCACATAGCTCGGCACTTCCTTATACATGAGTGCCAGCTCCTTGTTCACCGCATCACTCCCAGGGGGGATTTGTTGATATATTTAGGTAGTGATGTGTGTGAACACTCTAGGACCGCCGGGGCACTTTTTTCCCTCTTTAGGAGGTTTTTTTCCCCCGGCTTGTATATACGCCTATTGCCCTAATGGGCTACTTATCTTTGTACATTCTCTAGTAATACATTCAGTCTTGTGTGTTGTGCTCCAAGCTTCTTCTTCTTCCTTGTGCTGTTCGCGTGCTTCCGCAGACGTCTAACTCCAACAGCACTAACCAAAGGGATAGTGGGAGTCTTGGTATTCTAGACATGGGTTGCATGGATACCAAACTGGCAGCATAATGGATGGTTAAGGCATGGTGCAATAGGGTGACTTCGTGGGCCAAACTAATCTTAAGAAACAAGAACACGTTGACTTTGGTGGGATTCCCGAATTGGAAGAATCTCGACATTCTGACCCTTTTGTTTTCCCCAATTCTAGTTTTCCCAAAAGGCTCAAACCTTGTGTGCTCCCTATGGAAGAGTTGGAATAAATTCAAAAACTTTATGAGAATCAGCAAAGATTGGAAGTGGGTAGCGGGTATCAAAATGACTCTATTTGGTTTTCGATCCATGGCATCACGAATGTGGAATCCTAGAACATGCAAAGCGCCAAGAGGCTCTGGAACAAGGGCTTCAGCAACTCGAAAAATCTTTGGAATTAAGACACCAACCAATGGGTCAACTTTGATATGGACCCTAGCATCAACATTACCTATGAACAATGGAATATTTAAAAAAAAGACGTCTTGCCTGGGACCGTTCTAAACTCCATCTTCTCATGGGACACGACTCCCCATGTGCACTAGGTCGCAGATGGCATAATGGCAACCGCCTAATAGATATTCGGAATATCAAAGGAAACATTGACTTTCAGGTCAACCTCAACAAGAAGTGGTGCCTGTCATGAACACATCTGCAGTGGGCAATGAAGTTCATGGCTATCTGGCACCCTCTCATTGAAAACAAAAAATCTATCCTCTTATGGCAAATTCTTCATCGGGGAATCTGGACCAATCTAAAGGCTAGCAAAATTTGTGGGGTCTCCCTGGTGCAAGCGTTGTCACTACTGCACTGAAGATGTCGACCACATCTTCTTTACTTGTTCCAAATCCAATAGGCTCTCGTAGATTGTCGGAAATAGAATTATACTTCAGAAGAATATCAGCTGGAAACAAGCTCTACTTGGAGAAGCGATTGGCTGCTCGGTGTCCCTCTGGAATGCCATCAGACGGGAGGTCCTCTCGAAGATCTGGCGGGAAAGATGTGCTTATAACTTTGGCAACTCCCCCAAGGAGTGGTCGATTGAGAAATCATTGTTCCTCCTCAGTAAAAGAATCACCAACTATAAGAAATCCCCCCCTTTCAGGCATCATGAAGTGCTTCTCCTAATCAACAACAAGCTTAAATCCAAGTGGGCCCCACATGAGGGTGATGATAGGTTGATGAACCTTCTTTGTAATGCCATCTAATCTTTATAAGATCTAGCCCCGCTCTTCAGGACTTAGGAAGTCCCGTGGGCACTAGTCCCCTTGATTTGTACTTTTCTTTTCCTTTATTTAATACAATTCTGGGAGAGTAGGCTAACGCTGAACTTCCTTTAAGGCTGAACTTCCTTTCATTTAAAGAAGAAGCATCAGAAACTTACAACTGTACGTTCCGCATCACTAAGACTCTAAACTTTGGGAAAAGATATCTCTATTTTTTGAGTAAGAAGTGGAAATAGTTATACAAGAAAAGAAGGTAGAGAAACTGTTGTTCTCTACAATTCCTAACAGTTAATATTCTGCTGTATTACATTGAGTAAATAATTCAATGAAGTAAATAATTCAATGAAGTTGAATTTAGGGTCCGCACTGATGGCATACTAACAGTGGCATAGATGGTGGACAAAACTAACTAAACTACGGAATATATTTACATGTCTTCATACCCATTTGAAGGAAGATATAACCTTATCCAAGTCATAAAGGAATTCATCAAACATAGATTTGAGGTAAGAGACATTTTCCTTAATCGAAAATTGGAACTCTTGTTCGAAACAATTAGCACTTTTTCATTATGCCTTCTGAGCTGCTTCCACCACCTTGGCCTCCGTATAATCTGAGGATAAAACTTCAACAAAGTTTGAAAGTCCTTGATTTTCGCTAATTGAGTTTGCAATAGTTGGCATTTCTCCTCACTTCACATCAAGTCTATGTCTTTGGCTTCAATAAGGTATCTCAACTCAATCTGAACTTTTAATTGTTTCATCATATGAACCTCTTTATCTTCGCAAATTGTACTTCTTTTTAAACTAATTGCTTGGAATCTTGAGGTTGTCATCCTGACTTTGGAATTCTATTCAATTGAGCTATACCAACCTGTAAACTATCAATTAAAGACAAAATTATGCAATAAATATTTATTTTTTAATCTTTAAATTATTTACATTATTTTGGAAATTACAATTTTTTTCTTGAATCCCTCACATTTTGTCTTCTTCGTCCTATATTTGATCTCGCAAAACTGTTTGTTCTTCCTCACTCTCTTCTAGTCCAGCTTCCAAATTGACAATGGCTCGTTTCATTGCGTGTACTTGTTCATTGTAAATGTCTGATCCTCCAATTAGACTATCTTTAAGCTTTTGAATTTTCCACAATGACTTATCCAGTAGTCTCGTGCATTTTGTTAAATGTAAATCATTAAACTTCCAATTTCAGACTCAAAATACTTTCAAGTTCATACGTTTCCGAACCTTTCCTAACCGTAAATTACCTTTTAGCCACGTGGGTCCTTGGGAGTGGTAGGGGTCTGTTAAACAGAGGCGCTGTACTATTTTCCCAACTTATTACACAATCATAATTACTTCTAGCATCTTAGCTCCATGCGCAATTCTGAACAACCGATGACTGTTCGTTGTACTGAACTTAGAATTTCTGAACTAATCCTGCTATGATGGTCTGAGCAGTAGTCCGGTGACTTATGTCCAATAGAATAATCTACTTCAGTAAACGAAAATCACCTAATACGTACTTCTTCAGAACAGACAGGTATACCAAACACATATATTTATATACTGAAATTACAACTCATCGAGCAACAAATATCTTGACAAGAATCGACTCGTTATAGACTTAACAATGACCTACTCGCACTTCAACCGTTACAGATGCTAGTTTTTTTCCTGTGATCGGAATCAACAGTGAACGTAGATGACTGCATCGAACTTAGTCACTTACAACAATGGTTAACATGCGATCAGTTCGGAACTACTTCCATACTTCCTCGTTCAGTATACTACTGACAAGTAACACACTGCACTTATCAACATTTAGAGACACACTCAACCATTACCGAACAGATTCGTAACACAAGATTACTAATTCGTACTCTGTACTACGGAGTGAATACACGACTAACCAGGCGCAGAACAGAACAGAAATCAACACAACAATACTCAGACTTCGTAACAGTATAATAATAATCTGACAGATAATCAGGCGAATAAACTGGCAATTCCAAGAAAACCGTTTCTCACAAGTGTCTCTCTCCATTCTCTTTACATTGCTTTATATATCTTTTTCAAGATGCGCGTACCAACTTTTTTGCACGGATTTTGATAATTCCGGTATATCAGGCGGTCATTACGTCTGTCCCACTCCGGCGACCGTCTAACACTGGCACGCACGGTGGACTCGAACCCGCAAGTTCCTCAAAAATTTTTTCAGAGTTATGTTCAGATTCATTGATGATATTGGGAGCACCCTGTAGATTCTGTAAACTAACAGTATTTTCTTCGCCACTTTGGTGCGTCTGATTGTTTGTGTCAGTGTTCTGCTCCCGATTCACCTATGTCTGCTCCTGTAACAGTTCTTTTTGCAATTCTTTAATCGTCTATTTGTATTCTTCAAGCTGATTTTCCTGTCGTTTAATGACTGTCATGAGATCGTTTTCATGGTTGGACAAAAAACAGGACCGCCTTTGATCAATTTGGGGAACAAGTATACTCAGCCATCTTTTACGAAAAAGTTTCCAAGTATCATGTACATGATTATACAATTGTTGTTTCAGTGACTCGATATTTATCTTTGTCATCAACGTGGCATCCAATTCAATGCCTTCATTATTTAATAACTGGGTTTCCATTCTGTAAAACTTGTATTCGTGAATGCAAAACTTCATTTTCTGCTTGCAGGTTGGCATTCATGATAGAAAAGCTCATCATTTCGTCTTGTATCTGTTTTTGTATATTTTTCTGCCACTGGTTGAATTCTTGAAAAAAACTTTTAGCGTTAATCAACTCCGCTACTAATTGCTGTTGGTTACTCTGTAACTCCTTCAGTAAGCCTTCTTTGTCGTCCAGTTCCTTTTGCATCTGTTTCACCTTTTCTAATAATGAATTGGAATTATTCATATTAGCGAATAATATTTCTTTTTCCTGCTGAATCATTTGTTCTTGTTGACGCAAATAATCCGAAACTTCTTGTAGTTTTTTTTGCAACCCTGTCACATAATTTGGTGGGAGATTGTCATTCGGCAACTTCCTTGGACTGACAGTTTTTAAGTGGTCTTCCATTCTGCGTTTAGTCGACAGCCTAAAAGGTGTTCCTACTGCCTTGTTCTGTTCTCTATTATCTGTGTGAAATAAATTTTCAGACGATGTAGAAATTTGTTCTGCTTCCTCTTGCTCTGCACTGGGTGAACGTCCTGTGTCTATCATGTTATGATCACAGGAATTAATATCTTGGGACCATCTCAGCTTCTGCTCTTTCGCCGACTACACAAATTTGAATATAGCAGCTAAATATACTGCTATTCTGTTACTGGTTTGGGATCTTCGCTTATCCCCGACAAAGATTTGTGTATAGAGATGGTTATATAGCCAGTGTGACCAGCTAACTCTACCACCTCCTTCGGCATGTACTAATGGTGAGAAATTTTCGCTAGACATCAAATCAAATTTAACTAAGAAACATAGTCTCTCCAAATACCACTTGAATTGTTCACGGCGATTATATGTGGCATTTTTCATCATGTAATATCTTCTACGGCCTTCACAGTTTCCAAATTCTTTTCTCAGATCATCATTCGAACATTTAGGAAAACATGCATCATCATACAGCAGCAATTTAAATATGGCTGAAACTAACTATGGTGAAAATTGTACCTGGTTTAAAATGAGGCCTTTTGTTCGTCGCATGCTGTGTAACTGATTCTCTGCATCTTCATTACCTGTCCACTGCTCCCATGGCAACTTAGCAAACTGGAGAAGTCTGATCCTCCATAGCCAGTTCTCATTCCTCCTAGAATGGATGCCGAGCTCGATTTTAAATTATGTGGATAATAATATGTTGTTATGCTGAACTTTTAATGTTGCAGAAGTCATTGAGTCATCTTCATCATCCTGTAATGTAGTGTCTGTTGTAGTCACAACACGGTTCTGTGCAGTTGCACGCTTCCTGAGTTCCCATCTTAGTATATCTGATTCAGGCATGGTTGTAAGGCTCGCAGAAAAATAATATGTTGAATATTTGTTAACTAGCACCAAAGCTCGAAGAATACTATACTGAAAAATACTATGTTGGTCATACGCATTTTATAAGCACCAGAACTTGAACTGCCTTTTGCTGGAATGGTTATATTTCATTCGGACATGACACTTCATTCTCCTTACCAAAGTTGTAGCATAAAAAATCATCATTCTGCATTTTATCCCGTAGATCGATGCTGGACTTAACAAGTCTTTTACATGTGCGAAAAAGTATCATGAAACAAAACCTTGGTATCATACTCAATTCGAACTCATCGTTACATTGCGAAATCGCATGACCGAATTTTACTATTCTTCTATGAGGCCTTCGAGGTACATATTCCTGGCTAATCTAAATGTACGAGCTATTTTTTTCTTAAGGGTTTCTAATAATTGCTTCAGAGTGTCGGGTTCTAGAATCTGCGCATCTATTCTGACGGAACTAAGTGCAATTGCTTCAGTAAGCGAAATTTCGGCCTGGGTTTGCAAAAAGGCCTCCTGTAAATAAAAATCATTGGATAATGCAGCGTCCCGGGATGTCTTCATTTCGGTGACTTTCTGCTGCAAATCCGTGACTCGATCCTTCTGATTTCGCAATTGGTTGTCCAGTCGCTCGAGTTGCTGATTCTGAAATTCGATCGTTTTGGAGAATGCATCGCGTTCTCTTCGAGTATTTGCCAGATCTTTTTGGTATTTTGCTTCCCTGGTTAATTGATGTCTCAGCATTCTATTTACCTCGTCCAAGCATTCCTGGGCTCTTCGTAGCTCGTCTTTGACTTGCTCTGCTTCTCTTTGTTGGTCGTGATTCTTCTGGATGGTTTCCTGTAACTGGGCCTTTGTTTCTTCGACCAATTCTTCTAGGGATGAGCTGATGTCTTCTTTTTCTTGGAGTGCGGTCTTTAATTCCCGGATTTCTTCGTGTGCTGCGTGTAATAGCTGCTCTTTGGCAGCAAGCTACTCTAGTGCTGCATCCCTTTGCTGTATCAAGGCCTGTTGTTCTGAAAACTGCGCTTGGAGGTCTGCTAATTGTGTCTGTAATTGATGATTCTCCGCTTTTACGGCGTCGACTTCTTCTTGGAGTGGGGTGATGTCGGCTTCCAGGAGGTCGACTTTGTGCTGTAGGTCTTGCCGAATGGTATTTGCGACCTCACTCAGCTGTACTGGAAGTTGTTGTGAGAGGGTAATGAGCATTTGGCCCATGGCGGCCAGTTCAGAAAAGACCGGAACAGAGGAAAGAAGAAGTGGGTGTTGTGGTGGTGTAGAGGTTTGGGTATGGATTTGGGGGGATGTCGGGGGTGAATAATTGGGGGAGGATGAAGAGGATTCGGGAATTGGTGGCGGGAAAGGGTTGACTGGTGGGGATTGAGGATCAGGGGATGCGGGGTGAGTTACTTGATGGATGGGTTGGTGTTCACCTGTAATGTGGGCGATGGTGGATTCTACGGCCTTCAGTAGGGTGTTGAGTGCACTGTTGATCACTTGCTGTTCATCTTCTCGTCGTGCTAATGCTTCTTCGGTTGAGACTGGTTCTGTTTCTGTGTGATTCTGCTGGTCGTGGTGGTCCGCCGATGATTCGTTGTGGATGGAAGTGGCTGTGTCGTGGAAGGTCTCTTCTTGCTCTTCGTTTCGGGTGTCCTAATTCTTTCCGGCAGATCCTTGTGCTTCGCTTTCTGAGGAGCTGATCCGAATTCTCTTATTGCGGAAGAGTTGGTTGATCTCTTCATCTTCTTCTTCCTCATCGTCGAGTGGTTGGACTGATTCTTCGAGCCTAAGTACGGGACCTTGGGGTGGTGGTTGTGCGGCAAGGATGGCTGGGAAAAGGAATGAGATGATATGGAGGCGAGAGCGCGGGGTGGTACCCTTTTGGAGTTGCTTTACTATAGCTACACATTCCTTATGGATTCTAAGGAAAAAATATGAGGCGAAGTTTATGGGTTCTCGGGAAGCTAAATGTAAAGCGAAATAGAATGGGCGTGAGATGCCGTAGGTGTGCTTCTGTAGGTTGAGTATGGCGACTAAGGACTACAGGGTGGATCGTTCGGGTTCGGGGCGGCAGAGAATGGCGTATTCGTTGGACGAAGAGTGGGGGAATAGTTCGGTCATGCGGGCGGGGGGAATACTAGGGCCATTTTCACGGCCTTGCGGATTGAGGCGGTAGGCTTCAGCGAAGGCTTGGAAGGTGATGACTGTTCGCGAAGGAAGCGAGAGGAAGACCCATTGGCATTCGGTGGCGGGGGACTGAGCAATGGTGGTGATGATTTGCGTGAAGAAAGGATGGGCTTATACTGAGTGCCAAGGCAACTCAGCAAAGTTGGCCAACCCTCTGCAACGCAGGTATTCACCTACCTCTATAGGGATACCATCGCGGAAGGCAGCATAGTTGGATATCGCTTCCATAGCGTTTACTGAGACAGACAATGAACACGGATGCAGAATGCACGAGGGCTCAGAATACTAACATACAACACAATAGCTTTTTTCGGCGTTGTTGACAGAGTTAAGTAGAAACAACACGGTGGGGAGGAGAAAGGGGTTGGATATCATTGTGCAGTGCGGGAATAATGCTGGTTTTCATGCAGGCATGCGTACTCGAGTGATTGGTAAGGGGGCGGCTGGTCACATAAAGATTTTACAAAACACAGCTATTTATAAAAAGCAGAAAGAAGAAAAAAAAAAGAAAAGATTAAACAAAACGCGGTCCATCGTCGAAAAATTCAATGCGGGCTAGTGGCGTGATGATATGGCCGCAGCTTCCACCCATTAATTACTTTTGGGAGTGGAATTCCAGTCAACGTAGTCAACCGAAAAGTTGCCGGACCGACTTGCTCTGAGATCTTAAAAGGGCCGAACCATCGTAGTTTGAACTTTCCTGTTGCTCTATCCGACTTTGCGTTATAGAAGAGTACAAGCTGACCTACCAAAAAGATTGGAGTCTTCAAATATCGATCGTGTGTATTGGCTTGCCTTAGTTGTACTTCGCGCATGGTTAAAAAGCTGAGCCATCGATGCTCATCAAGTTCTCTGAGTGCGTCCATTCGTGCTGTCAGCGAATCTTCCAGTAGCATCTTCTGAGTGATTGCTACACGCAGACTTGGGATGACTATTTCCATGGGTGCTATTGCTTCTAAGCCATAAGCTAGTTTGAAAGGTGTCAAACCTGTTGTTACCTTATATGTAGTTCGGTATGCCCATAATACTGCAGGTAGTAGTTGATCCCATCTTTCCGGTGCTTCCATGATCAGTTTCCGGAGGATATTCAATAGTGATTTGTTTGTACTTTCGGCCAAACCATTGGCGCGAGGGTAATATGGAGAGCTGAGTTTGTGTGTTACCTGGAATGATTGGGTGAGTACCTTCATTAATTGATTTACGAAGTGAGTACCTTGATCTGTCACTAATTCGAGTGGTAAGCCAAATCGTGGGAAGACATCATTTAGCAGACATTTTGCTACTACAACCGCTATAGGAGACCGTAAAGCCCAGGCTTCTGCCCATCTCGTTGCGTAGTCTATACAGGTTAGTATGTATCTGTTGTTACTGAAGACTGATGGAGGTGTGATTGGACCGATAAAATCTAATCCCCATTTCTGAAATGGTTCGAGTGGCATAATAGGCTGCAAGGGAAAGAAGTGTCGTTGCAGTGGTTGTCGAGTCCTTTGACAAGTATCGCAGTGTTTGACAAATTGGGCCACATCTCTGTACATAGTTGGCCACCAGAGACCTCCTTGCAGAATTTTCCGGTGAGTTAAATCTGTGGCAAAGTGACCACCAGTAGGGGTTGAATGAGCCATTGTGATGACCGAGTTAATTTCATGCGGAGGAACACATCGAAGTAAGATTCCGGTGTGATCTACATAATATAGTTCTCCAGCAACTAACCGGAATCGGCGGCTAAAGACTGCAATTTTCCTTCGAACTGCCTTGGCAGTCTCGGATGGAAAGCATCCTTCGGTGAGAAAAGTTAGAATCTGATCATAATATGTAGATGATGCTAGTGATTCGGCAGTCTCATCGGTCAGTGGCTCAGAACTATAAATTGCTGGAGTCGTGTCATCTATGCCTACCGGAGCTTCACCAAAATTTAGACGAGATAAGAAATCTGCTAAGGCATGTGCATTTCTGGGTCGGTGAATGACTTCATAATCAAATTCCTGCAAGATTAGCACCCATCGTGCTAAGCGTCCACCTAAATGTTGTTGTCTTACTAGATAGACGAGGGCAGCATGATCCACATGGAATGTGAATTTCCGGCCTAGTAGATAATGTCTGAATTTTTTGATGGAGTAAATTAATCCTAGACATTCTCTTTCGGTGGTAGAATAATTCCTTTCTGCAGGTGCAAGCCTTCTGCTGGCAAAATAAACAGGACGAAACCACTTATGTGTTTGCTGCATCAGAATACTGCCGATCGCAATATCTGAAGTGTCGACAAAAACATGGAACGGATTGTCCAGTCCGGTGGTTGTAAGAATGGGGCCTGTGTCAATAGATACTTGAGTCGATCAAATGTAGTTTGGCATTCTTGAGTCCATTCGAACTGGCGGGGAGTTTTTGTGATTAGCCTGTTCAGTGGTATAGCCAGATGAGTAAGCCATCGTAAGTGTCTGCCACGCCACCGTATTTGACCCAGGAAGCGCATAACTTCTTTTGGTGTAGCGGGCACCGGAGCTTCTAATACTGCCGAAATTTTATCTCGATCTACTTGGATACCTTGTGCAGATACAATGTGGCCAAGTAACTTGCCACATGAAACCGCAAACACAGATTTGTTTGGGTTTAAACAGAGTCTATACTCTCGGCATTTCTGAAAGCAGCACCGTAAATGGAACAGATGTGCTATCCACTTACCGAAAATTGAAAAATCATCGAGATATACTTGCATAAATGAAGTCAGATAAGGAGAAAATATTTCTTGCATACATCTTTGAAATGTGCTTGGTGCGTTTCTCAATCCAAACCATATTACCGTACAAGCAAAGACACCCCAATTGGTAATGAAGGCAGTTTTTGGTATATCCTCTTCAGCCATTCTAACCTGATTGTAACCACTGTATCCATCTAAGAATGAATACATTTCATGTCCTGCTACCCTATCAAGCATGGTATCCAGAAAGGGGATCGGAAAAGGATCTGGTACTATTGCTGCGTTTAATTTTCGGTAGTCTACACAGATTCACAGTTGCTTATTTTTCTTTGGTACGATCACAATTGGTGAAATCCATTCAGCATGTTCGACTGGTATGATGAATCCAACTTTTAATAATCTATCAAGTTCGGCTTTTACCTGTGATGCATAATTGGGATTCATCCGATAGCTGGGCTACTTATTCGGTTTAGCTTCAGGCTTCAACATGACTTTGTGCTAATAGATGCGCGGATCTAATCCTTTCATATCTTTGTAATCCCATGCAAAGACGTCTAAGAATTCACGAAGTAATCGAATCAAATCAGCCTTAAATGTTTCCAGTAAGTTTTGCCTTATCTTTACAGGTCGTGGATGATCTACGTCTCCTAGATTGTACGAGGTCAACTGGTCTTCGGAGACATAAAACTGTTGTGGTTTCTCTGTATCGTCTGTTGACTTGAACAGTGATTGTAATTCGTCGTCATGTGTTGAAACAATATCTTCCTCCTTAGAATTCCCGGTGATTGGTACAATTGTACAAATTGAAGTACTCCAGTTATCTATCACGGACTGTAGATCAACAGTCCCTAAGGTCATTAAATCAGCATTATTCTTCAGAAATTCCTCTTCTTCATCATCTGATAGTCCATCTAACATGTGGACTGGTTCAACAAAATATGGTCTAGCGTGTAGCTCGCAAGGTTGTATAGCATCTAATTTTACCACATATTTATGATTGGCATCTTTAAATGTAAGCTCTTGTGAAGACCAGTCCTGTACTACCTTTGCATGCTTCAGCCAGGGTCGACCGAAAAGAAGGTTGTAATCCAAAGTGGATTCTGGCAGATCTAGTATAACAAAGGTCATTTTAAAGGTCGTACCTTGTAAAGGGATGAGTACCTTTCGCACAAGTCCTACAGGATGGACTCTAGATTGATCTGCCATTCTGACAAAAAATTGAACTGGTTCGATTTCGGTCCATCCTAACCTTTTGCATAATGCTGTGGTCGCAATGTTAACACCAGAGCCTCCATCAATCAATACTTGCGTGATCTTATGCTTCTTATACCATACTATAATTAAGGGAACTGAATGATCAACCGTAGAATCAGGTTCTGATTGAACTGCTGCTGTCGCTGGAATACAAGAAGGTACCGGACTGAACTGTTGCTGGAATTGTTGTCTAATCCCAGATACTAATGCCAGTAGTTGGCCGAGAGGCAGAGTGATAGTATGCCTTTGATAAAATTTCCCAAGCCTGCTGAGATTGGTTATCCTGCTCTTTTGAACTTAAGGTCTCTGCTGATGCAGAAATATCTGTTGTTATGTCTACTGCTGATGATGGATCTGCTGCTGCTTCCTTTTGTTGTGTTTCCTTTGTCGACGAGGTCTGAGTCACCGGAATAGATTCTGGGAACACTGGTGGTTCTGTTGCGGTCCAGTGACTAGCCTTGTAATACATCCTATGTTGTTCTCGTATCCCCGGTTCGAATATTTCTGCTGCTGACTGCAGCTGTTTACCTGATCGGGTCTGGACTGTAGTAGTTTGCGTTTCTACAGGTGTAATTTGTACCATGTTGGCCATTGGGTTTTGCCGCTCCTTCTTCCTTTGATCATACTCAGCTGCATCCTTGCAAAATCTTCTAATGTGTCCGAATTCACCACAAAAATAACAGCGTGGTGGTGGTAAATTGGGATTTTCCGGTGGTGGCTCGTTCTGCCAACGATTTGGATTATAGTTGTTATTCCTCTGCCCTCGGTAATTTCGATATCCTTGTTGCTGGTTGTTTCTCATTTCTGGAGGCACATAATGATTGGCTGGTGTCACTCTAGCACAATGGTGAGTACCAACGTGAGAAGATTCACCTCATAATTGTCAATCCGTGGAGACGTGAGGACTAGTATGAAGACTATGAGCAAGTGAAGGCACAAGTGTGTGAGTGAGAAGCACACAAGCATGCACACACATACACACACGCGCGCACACAAGGCAAGAACAAGGAGAGGAACAATGGAGTTCTTTGCATTAGTCAAAAAGTCTCTTACATAAGCTCAATTCACAAACAATCTAACCTCAAAAATGAGCTCTCTAGCTCTTTTTATAGTTTTCTAACTAGCTTTGGTCTTGTCCAGACCTAGTGTTCGGCCTAGTTAAAAATTAGGTTCTAGAGCCTATTTGAGGGCTCAAAAAGAGTCTAAAAATTATGAAAATTGATATGTAGCTAGTTCTAATACTCCTCAAGCTCGAGGACTCCTCCGCTTGCACAAAATGGAGTCTATTCTACCAAAAACGGAATTTACAATGTTTGTGTAGTGATTAAAATCACTTGAGTTGTAAATGGTCCATGGAAAAAATGATTGGGCCTTGTTGCCGTATTGTGCATGACTCCTCCGTTGCGCTAGTATGCTCTTCATCTGACTTGTATGCCAACACGCCCCCCTTCCTAGCGTCTGTCGCCCCTGACAGACCTCTGTTCTATCGGGTGGTCAATATAGTATTGGATGACATTGGTGGCAAGTTCGTGTTCTCCTATCCTTAAGCCTCTTGCTAGATCAGCTTTCAATGCATCCCAATTTATTGCGCCAGGGGCCTCTGGTTGTGGTGTGGTATAGTACTCAGAGTACATTGCTTGTTCACACGCAAAGAGATGGAGCAGGTGTGTTGGCTTCGGTGCAAAGATCTTCGAGTGATACTCCCAGAAACCTGATCTGAACATTTCTTCGAAGGTCTGTTTGTAACATGTAGGGAGGTATTTGATGCGTGCATGCCAGGCGTAAGCCACACGAATACTGGGGGTGGTGCTCATGTCATACACCAAATCATAATTTCCATTGGTAAACCCCAGTAGACGTACCTGTGGTGCGGCTGCATTTCTAAAGGTTTTTAGGACTACCTGCATCATATCTAAAATCTTAAGCATCATTTGAGCTGCCACATCTGGCATGGGCTTCAATCGCGGCATCCAATGTCGAATTGTTCCCATCATGTATGCTACCGACGGTGGTCCCTGTGGTGGCGCAATGTACGGGTAGTTTAGCCATTCCTTGCATTGCGTGTTGTTCTGCACTTTGATATTGAATGCCTTCCAAGACCTGCGACGTGGAATTGGACCGTAGCATGGATTGTATAGGAGATGTAAAGGCGCGTTGTTCCATGTGCGTAGCATTTCTGGATATGTCTCTAGAAGTTTCTGCCGCCAGGTGGGTTGACGAATTTTGCCTTTTTGCGCCTCTGGAGGAAGGTCTTTGGGTTGAAATTGGGTAGCAAAGGTAGGAATCTGACCCGTGACTCTCTGTTTTTCTGCATTATAATCAGCCAGGATAATATAATAAGGCCTGTATTGGAGTTCAAATGAGAGGATAAGGCGTCTCGATGACAGGTTCTTGAAGTAGGCAGATTGTAGCACAGTTTCCTCTATGACCCTCATGGCCTGATTTTGCACTACTGTGCGCTCTTCGTGAGAACTCCCGATTTCCTCCACTTGACGTAGCCATGGAGGCCGTGGTGCCTCGAATGTGTCCTGAGCTTCTTCCGTTTGTTGGCCTCCTGGGAAGGGTTGTGGGTCGTATTCTTCTTCAAATGTCTGTTCCACAAGAATTTGTACTACTTCTTCGTCGGTGGGAGCCTCTGGAGGGGAAGGTGGTCTCTCATATTGTAGTAGACGTGCTTGCAATTCGGTGACCTGTTTCTGGAGATCTTTTAAGGCCTCTGAGTCTGTGAGAAGTGAAGCCGCGGAGGAGGTGGTTTGAGAGGCTGCTGTTGTTTCGTTTTGGTGTTTCTACTTCAGTTGACCCAGTTCCTCTGATAGCAGGTCATGTGCTTCAAGCAGCATGGCATAGTCTTCCAATATGATCTTGATATTGTCGGGGGTCACGACTTGAAACTTTGATGGGCTGATGGGTGCCCCAGGTGTGCTTTCGATAGCTGCTTCTAGGTTCTCTTGATTTTGTAATTGCAGGTGTCGATTCTCTTCATGAGAGGCAGCAAGATGTCGCTTGAGTAGGGCCATATTTCGCTGAAGCTTTGAATTGCGTTCCAGCTGTGTCCGTAGATGACCTTCTACCACTTGTATTGCTTCCTAATCTGTGTTCTGTAACTGTACTTCCAATATGCTATGAGCCTCTTGGAGAGTGTGGAATTGTGTGTGGAGGCGAGCATTTTCCTCCTCTAGTGCAGCAAGACAGTATTGTAGTGTCTCCGAGTGCTCTTGCAGGCATTCATTCTGTTGCTGGAGCTGATTGTAATCTGTCCTTAAGTTTGATATGCAAGCTAGCATGGTGTCCAATGCATTTCCTATAGATGAGGGGGTGGTGTTTACAATGGAAGATGCATGGGAAGGGAATTGGGGAAGGGGCCATATTTCGCTTGAGTAGGGCCATATTTCGCTGAAGCTTTGAATTGCGTTCCAGCTGTGTCCGTAGATGACCTTCTACCACTTGTATTGCTTCCTGATCTGTGTTCTGTAACTGTACTTCCAATATGCTATGAGACTCTTGGAGAGTGTGGAATTGTGTGTGGAGGCGAGCATTTTCCTCCTCTAGTGCAGCAAGACAGTGTTGTAGTGTCTCCGAGTGCTCTTGCAGGCATTCATTCTGTTGCTGGAGCTGATTGTAATCTGTCCTTAAGTTTGATATGCAAGCTAGCATGGTGTCCAATGCATTTCCTATAGATGAGGGGGTGGTGTTTACAATGGAAGATGCATGGGAAGGGAATTGGGGAAGGGGAAGAGTGAATGATGTGTCTATTGAAGACGTGTGTGTGGGTGGAATTGGTGGAGGGGGAATGGGAGGAGGTGGAAGCGTGGGGGGAGGGGGAGGTGTCGTGGGTGGTGAAATGTCCGTACTTTCAGGAGTGGGTGCGAGTGTGGGGTCTACCATATACATTGGAATGGTAGGTGGTGTGTGTGTGAAAGTGGTGAATAGATGAGAAGTGGGGTGGGGAGCTGAAAATAAAGGGAATGGTTGAGACCTGGGTTGAAAAGTTCTAGCAAGGAAGTTATGGAGGGATTGGAGAAGTGGAGAGATGGAGGTCGGGGGTTGAGGTTGTAGAGTGGAGGAGGGCATGAAGGGTTGCGTGGTAGCAGGGAAACCCATGAATATGGATCTAGGGTCAAGATGACCTATGGCTGAGGGCATGGGGGATGGTTGTCCTAGGGCAGGCTCTATGAGCGATTCGGTGGATTGTGTAGTGATGGGGGTTGCTTCATAGATTGGGTTATCAGAGGTGGAGAATAGGGTTGAACTAGAGATGGGAGTACGGAAGATGAAGGTTGGTTCGGTGGGTTGAGTGGTCGAGGTGATTTCCACGGTTTCTGCTCTAGGAGGCGATGGTGGGGGTGTGGGTGGTAGTGGCTCGCTGGATTCCTCATGGGTGACTAGGTGCTCTTGGCTAGCAGTTTCTGTTGCTTGGGAGGTTGTCCTGATGGGTTCAGATGTAATAATTGGCCCTTCTGCCGTTGTAATGGGGATCTGGATATTCTTACCTGAGCGTGGTCATGTCTGGAATCTTCGTGGATCATATTGAACTGGAGACCTCCTAATGGCGGTCCGCACTGCTTCTACTACCCCATATGTTTCTGCCATCAATAAGAGACCTTCACTATATTCTGAGTCAACTCTTGCTTCTTCCAACAGCTGAGTCATGAGTACTCTACTGCTCTGTTCGGTGAGCAGTTGTTGCGATCGCACTCGTTCCATAATTTGATACAGCCTTCGGAGTTTTGTTGTATAGGCTGGGGCTTCAGTGGTCTCCTCTTCATATGCTCCTTCTTCTTCTAGGTGTCCTTGTTGTTGACCTTGCTGGGCATCACTCCAATATACATGGTGGTCGTCTGTAGATTTTCTTCTTCTTTGTGAAGATGTGCCTTGTTCTTCTGCATCTGAATAATACTCTACATCAGAGAGTTGTGTACTTTGTAAGATTGCTTCGAAGTCCTGAGGGTCCATTCCTTCAGCATCTCCAGTTGTAGCAAATTCAAATTCAGATGGAGCAAGAGGAGCTGAAGGGGTAGCTTGTGTCGTAGTTTCAGATCCAGACCTGGGTATCCTAATGGTAAACGGAGGTACAGTGGTCTCCCTTCGTGGCGATACTTCAGGAGTAGTCAGAACTTCCCTTGTCTGGACACAAGGGATCGCACCCCTCATGCGCTTGGATTGATGTGTGGATGTCTTGAGCTTCTTAAACATTTGTAATTGTGCCCAAGTTAAGGCACGTTCAATGGGAACATCGTATGCTAGGCACCGGTAGATAATGCGTGTGATTGCACAGCAACCGTTCACCACTAATTTCCTAGAAGACCTTTTATTTGCTTCATACAGTTGATCTATAATCCATACCGGCAGCTTAATTGGTAACGGACCCGCCTCCGCTAAGTAGAGAGCGAACCAGATTCTTTTGTGTGGTTGTGTGAAGCGGTCTTGGCCGGGGAAAGCAAAATGTTGCATGCACATACGGAGAGGGATGGACACGTTAGGTGTGAGTGCTGCCATGTCTTTAAGCTTCAATAGTTTCCTATTCTTCATGTTAGTAGGAACGAGAGCATCCTTCTCAGAAGGTACATGTGTGCCGTGCATATTCAAAGCAGCGCTCACCAACTCCACAGTAAGTTCAAACCTCTTTAACTCGTTGTTGCCCAGCAAGGAAGGAAGAACAAATGATCCTGGTTTGTCCTTTTCTTCATTAGCTTGTAATGTGGAGACCAAATAATAGCATCGGAGGAGATCCGGTTTAGGTAGTGGTGCTTCAAAGTATTTTGCTAGCCCTGCACGTTGCCATATGGTCTGGAGATCCTCGGTGTTCTGTAGAGTCTCAAACTCCTTGGAGAAAAATTAGAATCGAACCCATGATCTGTCATACTCGCACTTAGACTCCCATATATGCTTGGCCTCTCCTAATGGACCTGGCATGCCATTGAACCAATGAGAATTGGCATGGACTCTTTGTGTGATCCCTGTGGGTGGATCCGGTATCCGGATCAGCTGAAGGTGTTGCAGCTCCACAGGTCGTTCGGTTGGTGGCACATCCACAGGTAGACTATCCACATCGATTCCTGCAGTAAGTATTCCTACTTGTGAGCTCGGACCTGTCGCTTCTGCCATGTTACTTCTTGCCTTCTGATTCTGTGAGAATATAGAAACATGTGTTAACATTGTAAAGGACAAGCTAGAACCGTTTTTGTCCCCATTACAACATTATCATGAGGTTCGGGAGAGATTAGTAGGTTAATAAGTGCTCGGTGCTTGTGTGTGTAGTTAGGAATTGGTTGGACCTAAGAACTAAGTGGAATGATGTAGTGTGAGAGTGACGTAGTTAGTAGGTGGGCATGGATTTACAACTGGGGTCCGGGGGTTTATTACAAGTTTTAGGTTGCCAAATGTAGTGGATGGGCTTTGATCTTGATTTTGTGGGGACTCTGAAGAGTTTGATAGGGGTATCTGCTTGAAGATGAGGCTTTTTAGGGACCCATTTACAAGTTATTCTACTAGTGCTCATGGAAGAATATGTGTCCGTGCGTGATGCGTAAGACTGGGCCTCAGATGTTCGAGTGAGTGAAACATGTTGTACCGGTTGCGGCCTTCGTGTAGCTATTTGAGCCCGCAAGCAAGCCTTAGGCACCCAGATTTGTCGTGATTGTGGGCTGGCCTTCATTGACTTCTTGGGTACCCAAATAGACTTCACCTTTGCAGAAGAATTAATGAAGGACTTCTCATTAGTGTCATGTTGTTGACTACTAATAAGAGGTTTTGGCCGTGGTGCCGGCCTGGTCTAAACAGGGTATTCGCCTTTTCGCCTCCATACTTGCTTCCATGGCTGAAACAATCTGCTTTGCTCCTTTTTTTGGCATTTAGTATCGGTAGCGTTCTGCTTCTTCTGTATTTGATCTGCCGAGGGTTGTTGCAACCTTCTGGTCTTTGGAAAAGAAGGGAGTTCCGTCCTCTCCCTGGCTCCGTTGTTGAGATTAGCCTCTTTCTGCATCATAGAGTTTTGGACAAAAATAGCATTGTCAACTTCATGTGTGCCCCTGGAAGGACCAGGAGTTTGTGCCTTGCCTAGTTCCTTGAGTGCCTCATTTTCCAATTCAACTGTAATTCGGCAATGATCTACCCATACCCGAAGAAGTCCACTTCTTAGGTTGAGGTTGACTGCATGATCATAGATCCAGTCCTGACCCAAGACAAGAGGCTCAGTGAGGTCCTCATCTTGACACACTAGTGCTTTGACTGTCATCACTTCGTCTTGAATGGAGATGGGAAGATCCACCTTGCCCATGCAAGGGGTTTCCACACCTCCTAATCCTATGAGATAAGCTTCTATAGGATTGACCTTTAATTTCAATTCTTGACAGTAAGAGAGTCTCACCGCACTAGTGGCTGCACCTGAGTCAATCAATGCTCGCACGGACTATGCACTAGTTCCTTGTCCTACCTCTATGGTCACAAAAGGTCGTCGATCAATGATTCTATGGGAACTTGTTCCTGCGACTTCACACATTGCCATATGATATCCTTGATCTGCATAGTCATTTGTTCTAGGCTGATCTCTACCTTGTCTTCACAACTTCATCCTTCTGATGCGTTCTAAAGCTTCTGCTTGAGCTTCTTCTCGAATCCGCTTTTCTTCTTCCTTGCGTTTCTTGGCGATATTGAGTCGACTTAGCATTTCCTCTGTGAGAGGTTCCTGATATAACTTGACTCTGCATCCGCTTATATAGCTTGGGAGAACGTCACCTTCCAATGTGGCTAGTTGCACTGCTCCACTTGTGGAGATCCTATGTATGATCATAGGTCCATAGCCACGCTTCTCTAATTTTCTCGCATGTTGTTTCAAAGTGTATACTAGTACTAGGTTGCTTGCCTTCAAACCTTTATCCTTAACGTGGGCATCAAAGTATGCTTTCTGCCTCTTCTTAGCTGCGTAAATTCCTGCTGCAGCTCTGAGTCTCGTTTCACCTAGTTGTTCAAGGTCAAAGATTCTAGATGAGAGTTCATGACCTCTCCATTCATGCTCTTGTGCTACTTTCAGTGTAGGTATTAGGAAGTCCAACGGTAGCACTGCACTTTGGCCAAATACCATCTGAAAGGGGGTGGCTTGGAGTACCGTTTTGTAGGCGACTCGATATGCCCAAACAGCATGGTGTAGCTGTTTATCCCAATCAGAGCGTTTATTGTTCACTAATTTCGTCAGTACATTGCATAAGATCTTGTTGGTGCTCTCGGCCTGGCCATTTGCTTGAGGGTGATAGGGGGCAGACTTCTTATGAACTACTAAGAATTCTTGGAGTAGATTTTCAATCACTTCGTTCAAGAAGTGAGTGCCTCTATCACTTACTAGTTCTATAGGTAGCCCGTATGGTGTGAATACATTCTCAAACAAGAATTTAGCAGTTGTTTGATCATCGTTCTTCGTCGTGGCTTTTACCTCTACCCACTTTGTTAGATAGTCTGTCGCAACAATGATATATTCTGCATGGGAACCCTTAACTGGGGGATTAATAGGACCTACGAAGTCTATTCCCCACTTAGAGAATGCACGTCCACCCATCATAGGTTTCAGTGGCATCTCATCTTTGCGTATAGGATACTGAGTTCTCTGACACACATCACCCCGTTTCACATAGGTATGTGCATCCATGTGAAGGGTTGGCCACTAGAAGCCCGCAAATAGTATTGCCTTGATCACCCGATTTGGTCCAAAGTGTCCTCCTGCTACACCTTGGTGAGCAGTTTCCAAGATCTTAAGATATTCACTCTCATGGACACATAGTCTCAGGTAGCCATCTTTACCACGCTTGTATAGATTATCACCAATGAGTGAGTAATCCTGGGCTTCTTGTTCTAAACTCCTTTTCCTAACCAGGGTCATATCTGGAGGGAATGTTTTCGTCCTCAGGAAGGATACTAGTGGTTCACTCCAATCTGGCACTATGGACACTTGATAAAGAGTGGCATGTTCCACAGGTGGTTTAGTGCAGCAGATTGGGCATTCCTTGCACAACTTTTGGACATCAGCTTCCATAGTTGGCCAATGTACTCCTAGTCTACTTAGTGTCTGTAAGGTTCGTTGCTTTGAGTACTGCTGCTCTAATGCACCTACATGTGCTAAATGCAACCATTTAGTGTACTCGTCCTCTTCTACACAACAAGCCAAGATTCCTTGATCTGTGTGCTTGTACATACTTCCTGCCATGATGTGATATTTTTGGGCTTTTACTACCTCTCTATCCTGCGTGTTTATTACTGGGTGGTTAGGCTCGTATGTCAATACTGGCACTAGTGGCTTAGCCCACTGTGGCACCACTTCCAAATTAAACAAGTAAGCATCAGGAAGGTCATCTGACACTCCTTGTGGGGCTTCTCCCGATGTGAGCCTAGAAAGGTGATCTGCTCTCAAATGAGTCTTCCCTTTCCTTACCACAACCTCAAAATCATATTCCATTAGCAAGAGAAACCATCTTACTAATCTTCCTGTATTGCATGGCTTGTTTACGAGGTATAGCAATGCCTGATGATCAGTAAAAAATTTAAACTTATTTGCAAGCAAATAGTGTCTAAATTTCTTAACTGCATATACCATGCCTAAGCCTTCTCTCTCAGTAGTGGTATAATTTCGTTCAGCTACATTCAATTGTCTACTGGCATAGGCAATTGGAAGATCCATATTACCTTCACCAGTAGGTTGAGCAAGCACACACCCAATAGCGTAATTGGATGCATCCACGTGAACATGGAATGGCTTATTCCAATCTGGTGTGGTCAAGAATGGTGCTGAACATAATCTGTGTTTAAGCTCCTGGAAGGAATTCTCACATTCATCAGTCCACTCAAAGTTAGTCAGAAGTTCGTACATGGGCTTTGCAATGACAGCATACATGTGAATGAACCGGCGGTAGTAACCACAATGTCCCATGAAAGCTTGTACTTCCTTGACATTCCTTGGCCTAGGTAGCTCTGCTATGGATCTCACTTTCTCTTCATCAGTAGATATGCCATTCTTTGACACTATGTGCCCTAGAATCTTGCCTTGCCTGACCATAAAAATGCACTTTTCTGGGTTCAGGCAGACTTGATATTCTCTACATTTGTCAAAAATTTGTCTGAGTTCAGGAATATGGGTTTGTCTAATGTTGGAATGAGCACAAAGATCATCAACATAGACCTCTAAATTCTTCCTCAAGAACTCTTTAAATACATGGCACATCAGCCTCTGGAAGGTAGCTGGTGCATTGGTAAGCCCAAATGGCATTACTCTAAAGGCAAATATGCCCCATTCAGTGGCAAATGCTGTCTTATGTTGATCCTCTGGAGCTATGGCTACTTGATTGTAACCCGAAAATCCATCAAGGAAGCTGTACACTTCCTTGCTTGCCACTCTTTCTAAGAGATGCTCTGTGATCAAAAGCGGATAGTTATCTCGAATTGTGGCTGCATTGACCTTCTTTAAGTTAATGCATACATGCAATTTACCATTCTTTTTGGGCACCACTACGATGGGGGATACCCACTCAGTGTGCTCAATTTCATAGATAAATCCAGCTTCAACCAGCCTATCTATCTCTTCTTTGATCTTGGCAACATAATTATCATTATATGTATATGGCTTTTGCTTAGAGGGTTTGGCATCTGAGGTCATGGGGATAATGTGTGAGCATATGTCAGGGTCCACTCCTTTCAAATCCTTGTAACTCCAAGCGAATACGTCTCCGTATTCTCTTAACAAGGCTATTAATGCATGCTCTTCTTCCTCTGTTAGGTCATGGCCTATGTACGTGCATCTCTCCTCTCCTTCTTCTAGGGCCACTACTATTTTCTTGGTGGTTTCTTTGTTATCATAGGCCTCTCCTGATTGTGCCTCTCGTTTAGGCATTCTTATCATAACTCTCCTGTCGTCTATCTCATACTTCTTAAAATTTTCCGGGACCTCAAACAAAGATTCTTCCTCTTCTGGTGAGACTTCTCTCTTCTTTCGTTTCTTTCCTTCTTCCTTCGGGGTCACATGTGTGGCTAATCTTACATCATTTGTAAGCTCTCCATGCCTCTGGGGTTGAAATTCTACTTCATGGAAGTATTCTTCATCTGATGCAAACGGTGGGTCCATAATGATCGACTCTAGATCGGAGTCACTTGCATCCTCAAATGCATCAGGGCTAGGTTCGCACTCTTCTAATACTGCCTCTCCCATGATTGGCTCCATGGAGAAGACTGAAATGTCATAGCCATCCTCATCACAGTGAGGTGTCCATTGTTCCTCATTGATGGCTACATCCATGGTTGCTAGAATTTCTGCCCAGCCGTGAGGTTCGAATTCTTCGTCTGGAAAAACTATAGGTGCATAGGCTGGGTCTTGAATGGATCTATGGGTTTCTTTTGCACCTATCTCCCTGGCTTTTTCTCTCTTCTCTTCTTCTACTGCTACCTTACACATCCATAAGTGAGTGTCTTCATGCATCCATGAGGATCGTGATCCTATGGAATGCACAGATTCCGTATCATCTTTGGCTCTATGGATGGGATTCCATTGGATAGGGGGAACATCTCTATGAGAGTAATCTTTGAGATTCACTTTGGTCGTAACACCTAAGTGTTGAAGGTACAAGGAGTTGGTTCCCCAATCCTGTACCACTTGCAACTGTCGCATAAAAGGTCGTCCCAAGATCATTTCATAGGCATGGTTCTTGCTAAAATCAAATATGGCAAAGGTATGCTCGAACTCGACACCACAGGTGGTGAGAGTTATTCCTTCTAGCAATCCTAAGGGCCTTTCAATATGACCATCGGCCATCTGCAATTTCATTCTCGTTGGCCTGAGTGCTGGCTCGCCCCAACACTTCCATAGGGAAGTGGTAGCAATTGCAACTCCTGCGCCTGAGTCCAAAATTGCCTTGGTGGTGTACCCCTGGTAGGTAATGGGAAGATAGGTGTTCCCTTCTTCACCTTCACACATATCTCCTATCTTATCCAAGGGTATCTCTGATACTGTCCTATGTGATCCTACCTGGGAATGAGGTTTCACTATCGCTGGTACTTGTTTGGCGACATGTTTCCATAATTCAAGTCTAACCTTGAGTAGCTCTTCTAACTTGAGATTGCACTGCACTTTAGTGTTTTTCACTACCTCTGTGTTCCTAGGTAAGACTCAGTCCTCATTTCGTACCATGACCGTGGGTGCTCTCATACAGGGTGGACTTTGCTTCCCATGGGCCTGTGAAATGGGGTAGTTCTTGTAAAGAATTCGACTCGAAGTCTAATCTTTCTTGAGATTGGGCACTCTCCTGCTCCCCATAAATGGAAGGAAGGTCTTGTGGGAATTGATCGTGTGTGTCATCCACAAGTTCAATGGGAGGAGGAACTTCACTCTCTTTAGCCAATTTCTCTTCTTGAATCTCTCGCAAGAATTCTGGTGTGTATTGATTCATAGAAGAAGAGGTGTCCGGCTCCGTAGAGTTAGGCACGTAGGCTTTCTGGGTAGGAAAACCTGCTCTTTCGCTAGCCTTGTCATGGTGTTGAGGGGCGGGCTCCTTTTGTGATTGGGCAATTAGATTCTCCATTCTTTCTAGGGAGGGGGGGTTTTCTGGTTCAGTGGAATTGGGCACATAAGCTTTCGATGGGGGATGGGTCATGTTTTTGCTTGCTTTATCTCTTTCTTGATTTTTTTCTTCCTTGGCAGATCTTGCAATTATGCCCTCTAACTTCTCTAGAAGTCCATCCAAGTGTAATTGCGTCTTGGCTGAGCCCGAGTAATTGAAAAGGCGACTGGCTTCAAACATAGTCTGAGCCAATGCGACCATTTTCGCACAAAGCTTGGTTCTTTCTATCTCTACGTCAGCTCTAGGGTAGCACTTGTCATGATCCGTGACATTTGGCCCTTCTTGGATTCTGGCCTGATATGCTTTAAGCATCATGTCTATGTCTTCAGGAGTGGGATCAGCTAAGACTGATCCTACTCTAGGGGGTGGTGGAATCGTATGAGGTGGGTTGGAAGGTGACGGTTCGGATGGATTTGGGAATGGTGGAGGTGGGCTAGTGTGAGAGGGAGTTTGAGATGTGAGTTCAGTTATCCTAGCCTTTGTTTCTCTGAGGCTTTCCTCGAGTTCACTCATCTTTTTTGCCCATTGTCTTTTCATTCTTTCACGACTATCTCTCCAAGCTCTAGTCCTCTTCTTTGTCATGCTCTCCGTTTCACTAACTTCTGGGCTCTTTTCCTGGCCTACGCTTTGGTTCTGTTGCAAGGCTTGGGCTCTAGTGATTACTTGTACTGGTGTAGTGGAAGTCACACTCCCTGTGGAGTCTACTACTAACCCAATAACGTTAATTGGAGTGATTTTTGGCATATTATTAGGATTCTTAGGGTAGTCTCGTAAGATGTGCTCCTTTCCACACTCCTGGCAATAGCCCTGGATCGTCACCGACTGGGGTTGTGTAGGTGGAGGCAAGGGACAATCACGAATGAGATGATCTCCCTGACATCTGTAGCATGGTCCTCTAGGGAATGGAGGTCTTACTTGCCTAGGTTGGGGTCTTGAGTTAGGGTTTGTATACATTACATTTGTGTACTCTGGTTCCCAACTAGGTTCATTTGGCTCTTCACTATAATAGGACTCACCATGTTCTGGAGACTGCATGTAGTAAGCCTGGGGACTATCAACATGTGTAGAATCAAAGCTATGGTCACTCGGGTCACTTTCAGAAAGCAGTGGTGTTACAGGGACTATAGCTCTATTCAGGTTTTCTTCTGCTGCTCCATATTTTACTGAGATCACATTAGCTGGGGCAGGGGGTTGTTGTGCTAACACAGGCTGAGGCCTTTGTTGGTTTTGGTATGGTTGCTGATAAGGTTGTTGTGGCCTGCCATATGGCTGTGGAGGGTACGGGTTCTGGTATCTTCCCTGCTGAGGGTATGGCTGAGGGTAGGGTTGCCTAGCCGCCTGCTTGTTGTATGGGCAATCTTGCACGGTGTGATTGGTGTACCTCCGTTCTATGGTGCAGTACTGGCTACTAGGATTTACTTGGGGTTGAGCCATAATGGGACATACATTTGCCATATGGTCACCGCCACAAGTGTAACACCTCTTAACTGGGGCAAATCTCGGAATTTGTTTGCTAGAGACACCTAGTTTTTGAGCTACCTTCTCTGCAAGTTCCTCAATGGATGTGGATTGACCAGATGTGAGGCTACTAGAGCTATCCGAATCCTTATAGATTTTTGATAGTTCTAATTCCTCACCTAGATTGTCCTCAATGTCTATGCACATGCACACACATTCTTCTATCGTTCTGGGGTCCTTCAGATACACATATGACCTGAGCTTGGTGCTCAACAATCCCTTGTTTGGCTGGTGTGGGTAACTCCGGCATCGGGCATCTCTCCAGGTACCGCCTAAATCTTCTTCCAGCTAGTCTGACCGTCTCTTGAGGTGTTTGTTTGAAGCTATAAATTAGTGAGGAAGTGTTGTGCCTGATTCCACTCTTAGAAAACTCAATGATAAATTCCTCTAAGAGCTGGTCTATGTTTCTGAAATGCCTCTCGTTGAGTGGTTGAAACCACGTAAGGGCAGTGTTCCTAAGGGTTAGACCAAAAGCATTATATTGTGTGAATAGGTCCTCTACCTGTTCAGCTTTCAAGACTTGCCTAAACTCTGCCACATGGTCATAAGGGTCACTCGTGCCATCGAAGTAATTCTTCATGGACTTCACCAATTGAGTTGGTCTCAAGGTCCTCGTGTGCTCTCTTGGTCTTGGCAAAGGGAATCATCGGCATTTCTTCGGTTCCCTGGGGCTCTATGTCCCTCAAGTTCCCCTCTATTCGTGTCCATTCTCGTTCTTTCTCTTCCCCAAGAGTTGGCAAAGCTTACCTCAGGTCTCTCTCGACTCCTTTCTCTTTGAGTCCCCTGAGCTTGAGATGTTCCAGCTCCTTGGCGACCAAAGGACACATTCGATCTTGGTTGGGGGAAGATAAATTCTCCTTTCCAAGTGTAAGCATGCCTATCATTTTCTGTAACCCCAAAGATCCTCTCTGAAGAGTGATCTAAGTAGGTCACTCTTCCTGGAATATCAGGATCTTTGAACTCATATATCATGATTGTTCCTACCTCACTCGGTTGACTAGGTCTATATCTCCAAAAGGCTTCATCCGTCTCTCGGTTAAAGAGGAGATCTATGCTCTTATTATCTTGGGGAATCCACTCTGGTGTGATAATCCTCGTGAGAACAGATTTGCCTCGGGGGGTTCTAGGTTCTTCGCCCATGTTTCCTTGCTCTAGGTCACCTAAGTCCATTTCCGGGACCACATTCCCAAATTCATCTGTCCTATCGGGATGACTGGTGACTACATATATTGTCCCTTCCTTTTCCAAGTATGCTCCATTTTCAAGCTTGACAGCTGGGCGTTCTAGTCCAATGGATTGGTCAGGGTTTTTAATCTGGACCACCGCTCTTCCTAGGCCGTCCTCATAGATGCTAGCACCTAATCGGTTGGTCCTAAGGTACTCGAGTTGCATCTTGTAAGGGCCTTCCACCCTATGTAAATATGGCACCCCAGAACTTCCTGTAGGTCTCTCCATACCGTGGGACATCTCAGACTCGCTAGTCTCAGAACTAGGGTAATACGAATGATGGCTCAACTGCTGGGCCCAAGACCTTGCAGTATGATTGACACTAGCCTCTGAAGATCTAAGACTTTTTCTGTCTCTCCCTAGGTGTCTACCTGACCTAAGGTTCATATGCCCTTTGTACGTTGCTGATTCTTTGGTACCAGTCACTTGTTCCTTTTAAGTTCCTTTGGATGTGTTTTCTTGTTTTTAGTTAAGCGTCATCAGGAGCACTTTCGTGGTCGTACTTGATGTTCTGCGTCCGCTTAGTTTAAGTTCTTTTCCTTTAAGTTATCCCTTGACTACAATTTGCCTACCCTTGCACTTGAGAAATTAAGGGCTCTTCAAACTTGAGTGTTCCTATCGTACCCCTAGTCAATCAAAACAACTACTCGCACTTAGCCTATGCTAAGAATAGACTGAGGGGGTTAAGTGATGTTCCAACCTCAAGTCGCTCCTCCTGGTGATGCTAATTTACCCAGAAAGCACGTTCCCGAGCTTGTTCTCCTTGGCACTTACTTTGCTTTCTCCAAGAGCTCTCGATGATCCTGTAAGAATCCCAAGTTTAGCTTCAAGTTGATCCTTCAATTGACAGACAATTTATTTCAGACACTTTTTTAATGACCCTTGTTCCCCCTTTTGTATTGCTAAAAATTTCCTCTAGAGCTCCCTTGGTGTTCCTACCCCTCAGTGTGTCAACTTCCAAATATCCTATCTGAAAATCAACGCATTATTCTTATAAAAAACAGTTGAGGGCGTGTAGTATATGCCACGAGCTTTCCGACAAGTCCTAGAGCTCAAAAAATGGATTTCGTATGAAAAAGTTATGACCGTTTAGGGTTTAGGGGGTTAACCAGACAAACAGATCCTTTCAGGAGTTTTAATGCATTTTTCTAAGGCCTTTGCAAGTGTGTGAGTATTTGAGAGTGCAAATATGCCCAAAATTTAGCCTAAATTTCCAAAACATTTACCCCTTAATTTTTGCCGAAAATGTCTGTCTATCGCGATAGACGGTGTCTGTCGCGATAGACACAAACTATCGTGGGGGGCTGTCTGTCGCGATAGACGGTGTCTATCGCGATAGACGGTGTCTGTCGCGATAGAGTGGTTTGTCGCGATAGACGGTGTCTGTCGCGATAGACGGTGTCTGTCGCGATAGTGGTCTGTCGCGATAGACGGTGTCTGTCGCGATAGACGGTGTCTGTCGCGATAGACGGTGTCTATCACGATAGAGTGGTCTGTCGCGATAGACGCTGTCTGTCGTCTGTCGTGATTTGGTCTGTCGCGATAGACGGTGTGTGTCGTGATAGACTGGATCTGTCATGGAATTTTGGTCTGTCGCGATAGACAGGTGTCTGTCGCGATAGACGGGGTCTATCGTGGGTCTCTGTCTGTCGCGATAGACGGTGTCTGTCGCGATAGACGGTGTCTGTCGTGATAGACGGTGTCTGTCGCGATAGAGTGGTCTGTCGCGATAGACGGTGTCTGTCGCGATAGACTAAAAAAACGCAAATTTTTGAGAAACTTCTAGTGATTTGGAGTGCTCTAATGGTGTAGGTTACCGTGCCAAACACGCATTCACAAAATATTAAGTTTTTCTGTTTGTCGCGACAGACAGAGGTCGTCGTCCCGGAACTTGTGCAGAGTCTGTCGTACCTGCGCACACTGCTGGAGAAGGTGGTACAGCTAGTTCCTACAACAAAAGCTCAAAAACACACCAAAAACAGATAGCATGCAAGCTCTCTCTCGCTCTCTCTCACAATGAAATGAGGGAAATGAGGTGGGGAGTGTAATATGACCAAAAACTGAAATTTTTTGTGGAGATGGAGATGGAGGTGGGAGATGGTGGGGATGATGATGGTGATGCGAAAGTAAGGAAAAAATGAAGAAAAATAAAGAGAAGGAAGGATATTACCTATAACTCCAATGTCTCAACTCGACGTCTTACCATCACACACTCGTCCTCGAAGCTCTCTCCCCGGCAACGACGCCAAATTTGGTGTCACTCTAGCACAATGGTGAGTACCAACGTGAGAAGATTCACCTCATAATTGTCAATCCGTGGAGACGTGAGGACTAGTATGAAGACTATGAGCAAGTGAAGGCACAAGTGTGTGAGTGAGAAGCACACAAGCATGCACACACATACACACACACGTGCACACAAGGCAAGAACAAGGAGAGGAACAATGGAGTTCTTTGCATTAGTCAAAAAGTCTCTTACATAAGCTCAATTCACAAACAATCTAACCTCAAAAATGAGCTCTCTAGCTCTTTTTATAGTTTTCTAACTAGCTTTGGTCTTGTCCAGACCTAGTGTCTGGCCTAGTTAAAAATTAGGTTCTAGAGCCTATTTGAGGGCTCAAACAGAGTCTAAAAACAGAGTCTATTCTACCAAAAACAGAATTTACAATGTCTGTGTAGTGATTAAAATCACTTGAGTTGTAAATGGTCCATGGAAAAAATGATTGGGCCTTGTTGCCGTATTGTGCATGACTCCTCCGTTGCGCTAATATGCTCTTCATCTGACTTGTATGCCAACAGCTGGCTGCCCTTGTTCCTGGATAATTGCATTGGCAGTCGCTATTCCCTGTACTCTAGCGTTGTATGCGCAGTGTTCGGTGGTGTGTCCGGCAATGTTGCAGATAGTGCAGAATGTCTGATTAAGTGCGCAATTGGTGCTGGTATGTCGTGAATTTTTGCATGTGGTGCAATATACTTGTTTGGTCATATCTTGGACAACATGTCTGTTTGTTTTTGCCCACTCCAGATCTTCTGTAAATCCGCCGACTTTGTTTTCCAGCTGCAGAGTCATTGCGATGACTGCATCAAGTGTCATAGCTCCGACACATCTTATGATCATGATCTGCTTAAGTTGAGGAACCAAGCCATTGATGAACCACTGAGTAATAACATCATCTGGTAAGTTAGCATGAGCCGGTGGTAGCTGCCTTAAGTGTGTTCTGAAAAGGGTAGCATATTCCTGTACAGATTGATTCACTCTCTGTCTCTTATTCTGCAGATAATCAAAAATTTTGGCTGGATTCTTTTTTAACCTAAATCGTTGCGAAAAAGCATCTCGAACTGCTTCGTAGGTGTCGAAATGATTAATATCGTATTCTTTGAGCCACCTGGCTGCTTCATTGGCAAGTGTCGATTGAAAGACAATGGCTTTGTAGACCGGATCCGGTGGATGGTTGAGGACGGCGTAGCTTATCTCGAAAGTGCGTACGTGAGCATCTGGATCATCTCCTGGAAATCCACCAAACTTCGTGTATGTCACTCCTCTTCGAGATGGCCTGTGTTGACATAACTGTTGTTGTTGTTGTTGTCCGTTCATCGTGAATGTATTATAACTTCCGTCTGTATTTCGGGTCTGAATATTTGAGCTACCGGAATCTATATGGTCTGATAGCACACTTTCCGGTGAAATCAGCTTGCTTACTATACTGCGAATTTCTGTGTCAAACAGCCTTCCTTCTTCCTTGGTGTCCAGTGTAGGAGAACTTGCTTTCAAGCACGGCAGTTGGGCTGAAGATTCAGCAAAAAGTGCTAATTCGTCATCGATTAACTGAGATTCTCTTACCGAAATATCACCTGGATAAACCGAACTTGTGCCCGAGTGCAGTGTCTTTTCACCTTCGCTGATTTCTTTGCCTAGGGTGTGTCTAATAGTAAGTGAATCTAAATCCTTTTCCAAGAGTGTTAAACTAGCTTCCAACTGGGACTTGGTAGGTTCTGGAATTACTATATCTTCGACAGACTGTGCCGAAATGGTACTGGAATGTACCAGAGACTTAACACGTTCTACCGGAATATGACCGGAATCAACTTTAACATTCTAAACTTTCTTGACAACTGGGTCAGTCCTAGTTGTACTTCTACCTTCCAGAGTTGTTTTTAGTACTCCAGACTGATGGTTCTTGGGGTACGTTTCACCAGACCGAGTAACCGGCATTTATCATTTTCCGTATTAATCGTGGAATATTACTAACGAAACAGTTTGCAACAATTTGGTTCTGTTGCTACTGACAATCAAACAATAATCTGATTCTGATAGATGACTGGCAATCTTGATGCCACTTTCCCACAGACGACGCCAAATGTTAAATGTAAATCATTAAACTTCCAATTTCAGACTCAAAATACTTTAAAGTTCATACGTTTCCGAACCTTTCCTAACCGTAAATTACCTTTTAGCCACGTGGGTCCTTGGGAGTGGTAGGGGTCTGTTAGACAGAGGCCCTGTACTATTTTCCCAACTTATTACACAATCATAATTACTTCTAGCGTCTTAGCTCCGTGCGCAATTCTGAACAACCGATGACTGTTCGTTGTACTCGTAGAACAGAACAGAAATCAACACAACAATACTCAGACTTCGTAACAGTGTAATAATAATCTGACAGATAATCAGGCGAATAAACTGGCAATTCCAAGAAAACCGTTTCTCACAAGTGTCTCTCTCCATTCTCTTTACATTGCTTTATATATCTTTTTCAAGATGCGCGTACCAACTTTTTTGCACGGATTTTGATAATTCCGGTATATCAGGCGGTCATTACGTCTGTCCCACTCCGGCGACCGTCTAACAATTTGAATTCTCGTGAACAAGCTTTTCTAAATACTTTCTCCATATTTGCCAAAGGTACTGATGATGTCATAGTTCTTATGCCTTCATTTACTCAAGTACCATATATGCCACATTGAGCAAGAATTCTAGTTCTTGCATTGATGATAAGCTCAAAAGTTAGAGTGTTCTCTCCCTCTCCCTCTATCAACCCATTGCAAGAGAAAGGAGAGAGCCATTGGGTGTGATGGAATGTGTTGCCAATCTAGGACTGCATACTATAATAAACCTCTATCAATGAGCCACTCAATGTATGTTTTGGGTAGCTGATTTCAAGTTCTTGACTTGGTGCATATCCATGAGATTGAAAGGTGACGAAGTGGCCCTCATTGTTACTGAACTCACTATTGCACGTATGCACAAAGAAAAATGCAACAATATAAATTTCACCCTCTCAAAGGTAAATAAACTATCATTTAATAAATTCGAGGGTTTGAATATTAATAAACTTGTGTTTGGTTGCTTTTGACATGGGGGCGATCGTTCATCATTAGATAGATTCATGAGCTATCCCTCCAGCCACTTCCCATCAAGCATTTAATGTAAAGGAAGTTCGGCAATAGCCTACTCTCCCGGACTTGAATTAAATAAAGAAAAGTACAAGAGAAGGGGACTAGTGCCCACGGGACCCCCCAAATCCCACAAAGCAGGGGAAGCTTTTACAGAACTTAGATGACATTACAAAGAAGGTTAATTACCCTCTCATCACCCTCATGTGGGGTCCACTTGGGTTTAAGCTTGTTATCGATCAAAAGGAGTACTTGATGATGCCTAAAGGGGGGGGATTTTTTACAGTTGACAATCCTTTTGCCAAGGAGGAACAGCGATTTCTCAATTGACCACTCCTTGGGGGAGTCACCGAAGTTGAAAGCACATCTTTCCCACCAGATTTTCCATAGAACCTCCCCTCTGATGGCGTTCCAGAGAGTCGCAGAGCAGCCGATCGCTTCTCCCAACAAGGCTTGCTGCCAACTGAGACGTTTTTGAAGTCTAATTCTCTTTCCAACCACCTGCCAGAGTCTGTTGGAGTTGGGGCAGGTAAAGAAGATGTGTGAAACATCGTCGATAGACCGGTGGCAGCGTTTGCAGCAGGGAGGGATCCCACAAATTTTGCTAGCCTTAAGGTTGGTCCAAATTCCGTGATGAAGAATTTGCCATAAGAGGACAGACTTTTTGATTTCTATGAGGGGGTGCCAGATAGCCATGAACTTCATGTCCCACCGAAGCCGCATCCATGACAGGCACCACTTTTTGTTGAGGTTAACCTGATAGTCGATTGTTTCTTTGATGTTCGGGATTTTTGATAGGCTATTCCCATTGTGCCATTTGAGACCAAGCGAGCTCGGCATGTCGTGTCCCATGAGAAGGCGAACTTTGTGTCGGTCCCAGGCGAGAAATCTGCTTTGCAAAGTGTTCCATTCTTCATGCGAAATGTTGATGCTAGGGTCAATATCCTCAAAGTTGATCCAGCGGTTGGTGTCTTGTTTCCATAGATGTTTCCATTTTTTGAAGCCTTTGTTCCATAGCTTCTTGGCGTTTTGAATGTTCCAAGATTCCACACTCCGGATGCCATGGATCGGAAACCAGATAGAGTCGTTTTGTCTGATACCGGCAGCCCACTTCCAGTCTTCACTTATTCTTGTGAAGCTTTTGACTTTATTCCAACTCTTCCAAAGGGAGCACACCAGATTAGAGCCTTTCGGGAAGACGGGGATCGGGGAAAACAGCAAGGTCAAGATGTCAAGATTCTTCCAATTTGGGAAACCCATGAGCGCCAACTCATTCTTGTTTCTGAAGATCAGCTTGGCCCACGAGGCCTCCCCGTTGCACCAAGCCTTAGTCATCCATTTGGCCGACAGTTTGTTAGCCATGCACCCAATGTCCAAGATACCAAGTCCCCCACTATCTCTATGGCTGGTGCAGATGGACCATTTGATTTTAGGCACCCCCCTCCTATTGTGGTCGCCCGTCCAAAGGAAGTTTCTACAAATACTATCCAGTTTGGACAGATCTTGCTCTTTCGGTCTCCAACAAGAAAGGAAATAAATGGTAGATGATAAGAGGAACGTGTTGATGACCATAGCACGACCAGCAAGATTGATTTGCATACCTCTCCAATAGTTAAGCTTGTTTTCGAGTTTGGCAAGCACCCAGTTCCACCGCTGTTCCATAGAGACGCCAAACCCCAAGGGAATCCCCAAAAGCCGAAAAATTTGGCCCTACGGAATGATTTGACAGCCATGATCAATGAGAAGGTCGGGCTGTGACCCACCAATAGCTCTAAAGGCGGTCTTAGAGTGGTTGATTATGGATCCTGAGGCTTCACAAAAAGTAGCAAGACACTTCCAGAACATCTCAAGGCTAGTACTATCATTGTGTACAAAAGCGTTCATATCATCGACAAAAAGTCTTATGGTGATCTGACTGTGGTCATGCGGCAAACGAAGGCCTTTAATGTTACCAGCTTCCACCTGATGCTCCACCAGCCTGCTAAGCCCTTCCGTGGCAATGGCAAAGAGAAGGGGAGCCAATGGGCACCCTTGTCTGATAGATCTTCTAAGTTTGATCACCTTTGAAAGATTTCCATTAATGTTAATTTGGGTCGATGCGTTTCCGAGAAGGGTCGCGATCATCTTGGTGAATTTCTGACTACATCCAAGATCCTGTAGCGACTGAAGAATATAGTCCCATTCTAGCCTGTCGTAGGCTTTATCAAAGTCGATCTTGAGGAAAACCACTTCTTGTTTAGACTCATTTGCAAATTCAAGACCTTCCCAGATATCTATTATGGTTTCCAGAATTGACCTGCCTTTGATGAAACCTTTTTGGTCCTCGCTTAACCACGCTCTCATTAGTGAGCCCGTCGGGGCCCGGGCTTTTACCTGAGGGGAGGGCATCGATGACCTCAATGATTTCGGCTTCAGAGATAGAGGCATGAAGCAGAGAGTGAAGGTTGGGTGGTATCCTGTGGGGGGAAACCCTAGATATGGCTGCCATACAGTCCCTTCTATGGTGGGAGAGGGGGTTTGAGGTCCCCAGGAGTCTCGTGAAGTGCCCTTCAATGATCCCAAAATTATCTTCTTCCGTATTGCATACATTGCCATTTGCGTCTAGCAATAAGGGGATCGATTCTCTGTTGTGTTTCCTTTTGAGGATACGGCACATCTCTTTGGTAGGTTTGTCCGCTTTGCCAGCCCACCACTCCTTGAAGAAAATTTGCAAATTTTTCCTTTGTATCTCTTCCTCATATCTCAGCAGCGCTCTGAGGCTTGAGATTTTCCTTTGTTCACTTCCTCCTCGAGCCGCCAGAGTCTGATATAGAGCTTCTCTACGAGCCCGCCGCACAGTCTCTAGCATCTTCCTGGATCTAATCATGATCTGTCGTGACTTATCGACCGCACTTCTCCAACACTTGGCTGGGGACAAGCCAGAGGCAAATGCCTCCTTCCACACATCAGAAATTTCTTGATGGATGGAGGGGAGAGAGAAGGAGGGCACACTGGCATGGAACCACGGAGCCTTACAAATCTTGGTGGGGGGTTGAAAAGTGATGACGATCGGGTAGTGATCAGAGATGGTGAGGTCGGTGCGTTGCGAGAGGGAAGGGTGGCCCCACTGATGAGTAAAACTCTGGGAAATGTAGCATCTATCAAGTCTAGCTTTCCTCAGGTCCTCGCCTGCTTGGAGATCTGACCAAGAAAAGCCCTTCGAGTCTTTGAATTCGACCAAATCCAAGTGTAGTTTAGTTTTGTCCCACGTTTCTTTCTCCCGGCTATCGATGACCCTACCCTTGCCCATCCATCTGTCCGTAGGGTCCTCAACCATGTTGAAGTCACCACAGATAAGCACGTTGTGGGGGAGCGAGTCCAAGGAGGCCCAAGTGTTAAGTCTCTCTAACTCCCCATTGGGGGCGTACAAAGAAACTAAAGTAAAACAAAAGGGAGCACCGAAAGAAACAGCAATCCATCGATGGCATTCATCTTCAAAGGAGTTCTCGAGCTTTTCAAACCAGAGTTGATTGATACCGATTATCGTTCCGCCGGACCCCCGCTGATGCACCGTTGAAATCCAAACATGGGTCGAGGAGACATGTCTAAGCCGTTTCTGGAGGTCTTCTCTGTCAATTTTAATCTCTTGGATACATATAAAATCTGGGTTTAGGCTAATGTCGCGAAGCCATTGACCAATGATGGTCGCTCTTGAGGGGTCGGTTAGCCCTCTAGCATTTAACGAGATGATGATCATTGTCGTAGTAATCCCTCTGTGCGGGAGGGAGCTTTGTCCTTTCTTTTCTTGGGTTCATCTTTCTTTTTCGCTCGGATCGGATCCCGAGTTAGCAATAGGTTCTTCTGGGGGCTTTTCCACGGTAACTCCATAGGTTGTTTTCCTTTGCGGGATGCCTCCTGCTGGGAAGAACTGGGCACCGTTTTCAGCTCCGTTTCCGGAATAGTCGATCCGATGATGGAGCTTTCACTATCCATGTTATCTTCGTTGCTAGTAGTAAAGCCGTCTTCTTTGCTTGTAGTGTAACCCTCCTGCAAGGTTTCTTTACTGTCAGGGATCTCTAGACCTTTAACATCGGTGTCCTCCTCAAGTTGGTTCCCACCTGGGTAGTCAAACTCATTGATTTCCTTTTCCAGATTGCAATACAAGTTGCTGGAGGGGGTAACTGACTTGTTGTTTCGCTCAGAGGTTTCCCTAGGGCTTCTTTTCCTTCTTCTTCTGACTTCTATGAACCCGTCTGCATCAGCTTCTGGATTAAGGGGATCCTTGAATTCCTCTACTTTCGTCGAGTGATTCAATGCTCCATTGCTGTCTTGAGCATTTTTGGGGGCTTCTTGATTTCGCTTGCTTTTTCGTCTCAACGGGCAATCTTTGATCCTGTGACCTTGTTGGCCACAACGAAAGCACGCGTTGGGAAGGTTTTTGTAGCTGATGTCTTGATCCCATACATCCCCTTCGCCCAAGTCCAGTTTGATCTTCGATGGGAGTGGCATACTGAGGTCAGCCTCGACACAGATTTGGGGGTGCCACCGGGCGTTGAACGAGTGTCTTGCACCTTCATAAATGAGACCACCAATGTCCTCGCGTGAGGCCAACGGCTTGCCGATAGGAGAAACGATGTCCCATACGAAGTTGTACAAGAAGTATGGCAGGTTAGGGAGCTCAACCTAGAGGGGGTACCGAAGCGATTTCGATTTGTCAGGAGTAAAATCAGGGGACCATCTGAATAGGCACAGGGTCGCCCGGCCGAGTTGCCAAGTTCCGACACTAAGGGCCCGAAACGCCATATCTTCATTTTCAAAGACTAGCAGCAAGTGGCTTGCCGGTAAGAACTGACACTTACAAACAACTAGCCCGCGGGGGAACCACTCGTTGCGAAGCCACTGTCACACAGTTTCGAGCGGGGGCTTAGGGCCGAACATTTGGCCGACGAGGCAAACTTTCTTGAGCTCCTCCTGGGTTGACAAAATTGCGGATCTATTGAGGGAGACCAAGGGGGGTTCAGCACTCTCGAGGGCCCCTTGGGCGGCACAAGAGCCCCCCTCCAACAAAGAGGCCAGGTTATCGGTCTCCCCGGGAGGAGGGGCCAGATTATTTCTCACAAGAGAGGGGGTCGCCAAATCCATGACAAAAGAGGGACACCCCGAGAAAGAAGATCTTTTTCTAAAACTCTGAGAAGAGAAGCATCTTGAAGGGCCCAAAAATCCCACAATAAAAGGAAGCTCTCTTCTTCTTTTTTTCCTCTTCGAATCTTTTCTCTTTTTTCTTTTTTTCTTTTTTCTTCTTTTTTCTTTTTTTCTTTTCCTTTTTTTTTTCTTTTTTCTTTTCTCTCTTTTTCGTAGGACTACGTGATCAGAAACCAAAATTTTGGCTTGCAAAACAGGAGTACCTTCAAAAATACTTTAAATGAAGTGGGCCATTCGTGCCTGTCATCTCTAAGTCTCACATTGAATGCGTATGAGGACTATCGAGAAAACAACTTAGAAACGGAACTAAGTTATTCTAAGCTGGAAGCGAAGTTTCTCTGAGGGGAATAATCAAAGGCGCCGTCACTCGTCACCTTCCGCGTCAATCGCGACTGATGTTCAGTCAGTCGTGGAGTTCAGTCATCATCATGCATTTAACTCATCATGCACGATTGCATCCTTTAATGTCACAATTTCATGTAATTAATGGTCGGACAACCTTTGTATACATCGTGTCTTCATGAAGTTCATGGCTATCTGGCACCCCCTCATAGAAATCAAACAGTCTGTCCTCTTATGGCAAATCCTTCATCATGGAATCTGGACCAACCTTAAGGCTAGCAAAATTTGTGGGATCCCTCCCTGGTGCAAACGCTGCCACCGGTCTATCGAAGATGTCTCACACATCTTCTTTACCTGCCCCAACTCCAACAGACTCTGGCAGGTGGTTGGAAAGAGAATTAGACTTCAAAAATGTCTCAGTTGGCAGCAAGCCCTGCTAGGAGAAGCGATCGGCTGCTCCGCGACTCTCTGGAACGCCATCAGAGGGGAGGTCCTATGGAAAATCTGGCGGGAAAGATGTGCTTTCAACTTCGGTGACTCCCCCAAGGAGTGGTCAATTGAGAAATCGTTGTTCCTCCTTGGCAAAAGGATTGTCAACTGTAAAAAATCCCCCCCCTTTAGGCATCATCAAGTACTCCTTTTGATCGATAACAAGCTTAAACCCAAGTGGGCCCCACATGAGGGTGATGAGAGGGTAATTAACCTTCTTTGTAATTTCATCTAAGCTCTGTAAAAGCTTCCCCTGCTTTGTGGGATTTGGGGGGTCCCGTGGGCACTAGTCCCCTTCTCTTGTACTTTTCTTTATTTAATTCAAGTCCGGGAGAGTAGGCTATTGCCGAACTTCCTTTATATTAAAAAAAAAAAACATCGTGTCTTCAAATTTTTCTTAGCAATATCTTTTGCTTTTATTTTCAAAGAATATTTACAAAATGTACCACCACACTCTGTACAAGTAAATTAACGTTGGTAAGGTTGGAAATTGGACCTCTTGACTATGGTTTGTAACACTTCTCCCATTATAGCTAATGTGAATGTGGCATGTTTGACTCTGGAATCGATTGTAAAAGGGACAATCCACCAAAGTTTAAATTGTTGTTCTTAACTTTTCATTTTTGAATAAAAAAAACAACACCAAATCACCAACTCAAAAAATGGGAGTTTTAAGACGGCGACCATGCGAATATATCTGTTGTTGCCCTACTTCTTGCATTAAAATAAAACTTTTCTATCTTTTTTCCTCTAAATTTTACAAGGTATGAATCCGATAAGCAAAAGAATCTTTTTGGTAACACTCAATCTTGCACTACAATTGGTAGACTAGGAAGGACAAATTCCATAGGTGCGATTGCTTCCATACCATAAAGTTGTTTACAAGGAGTAAACCTAATTGAAACTTTCAGGAAGTTTGGTAGGCCCATGAAACCATTGGTAAACGTTGTTCCCACTTAGTAGCATATTCTCATGATATCTCTTGCAACATCATCAACAAGAACTTATTACTACTTTCTGCCAAACCATTCAGAGGAGGATAATATAGAGAACTAATTTATGCTCAATAAAATGTAATAAATGATCATTTTCATGAGTTGACTGTAGTGATGGGGCTTGCAATAGCATTTTAACTTTATGATGATCAACAAAAAAACCTCTCTTGGAATGATATGGCTTAAAAAGTTTTTGCACTACCCCAAAGACTAACTTAGCATGGTTTAAACAAGATAAGCCTCTCTACATTGTGTAAACCAAAGTCATAAAGGTTGGAAATGGTCCATCTATTTTTCAAAAACTAAAAAAGCATCTAGAAAATCTTGCATAAATCTAGTCATGTACGGAGTGAAGATTTGATGCATACATATTTGAAAAGTACTACGATATTTTGAAGTACAAAGCACATGACAATACAAGCAAAAACACCTAACTAAGTGACAAAAGTTGTTTTGGGCACAGGGGCATGAGCCACCGAAATCTAATTATACTCGTGAAAGCCATCAAGCAAAGAATACATTTCTCTTCCTACAAGTTCATCCAACTTTCTGTCCAAAATAGGTAATGAGACAAGTTTTGTTTGTGACAATCATAATCTAGGAGACCCAATTCATATAGCATACTATTTTTGAATGATCGGAGATGCATCTCATTTCAATTCAACCTTATGTAGGTATAAGAGAGGATCAAGATCTTGCATGTCTGAATATTCTGAAGAAAAGACATCTTTACATTCGTTTTGCAAAGTAATCAAATCACTCCGGAATTTTGCTAATACCTTTGCACAAACCCAAATCAATTGAGGTTGATCAATAGGACCCAAATTGACTCCCTATGTTTGATCCTCTTACACATGCACACTATGTTGCCCGAGAAGATCTTTATTTGAAAATAGTAATGTATCTTCCAAAATATCCTCTTGGAGTATCTTTGGTCCAATTGAAGGTGCAAGTGGTTCCTACTTTTGATATTGTGCTAACACTTATAGAATATTGATAGATGAGTAAAAGAGACCAAAGATCCTTGTTTGCTTTAAAACTTCCTCATCTTCTTCAAGACCTCCCAACATATGAGGGTTCGTGCAATTATCAAAAATTGATCCTTTGAGTAAATATACTTCTCATCTAATGTAATAGAGTACTTCTTATGTCCCTTACAAAAATTCATAGCCTAGGATTCCCAGTCTTGCTAGACTTTGGCATGCTTCATCCAAGGGTTAACTTGATGAAAATTATAGTCCTCGCATTTTCTGAGTAACTAATTAACAACAAAGGTATTAAACAACGTGACTTCTTGAATTCGGATAGGAATGTATTTGATTAGCTTTAATGGATTGAATATGAGAATAATCAACCATCCAAATGTAAAAGGGGGTGGGTTGACTGCTAGTCCAACCCATCTAAAGATATACTAGAATTGTAGCAATATCAACTCTAGAGCGTCCATCAATTAGGAATTTAGAGATGGGTTTCCACTTGTGCAGAACTATGATCCTTGGAACAACATAATCAACTAGCTATCTTTCACAACTTCCACTTGATTAACTGGTAATTCCTATTGTACTACTCTATGCTCTTCAACAAGACTAGAAAAATTCATCTATGAGGGTTTCTTTAAAAATTTGTACTATATATAAGAGATCTCCTAAGGGTAATTGAATCATAGATTTGCATAGTACCTGCTAGGGGTCAAGAACAAAATCAGTGGTTGTGTGTCCATGTTCTCCATGGAGGTTTGATCCTGCTACTCCTATATTACACTATCTACCTTGGCTACTAATTTCTTTCTCACTATAGTATATGAGACCATTACGTGGCCTATACAGTATAGACATTGGAGTTGAAATCATATGTAGTCAAATTGCTTTGTATTAGAGGAAGTAGCCTAGTCGAGTGCTACAAAATAGGATGGTTCATAGATAGCCCACCCAAAAGCTTGGTTATATACCCATTTTTTCTCCCAAATATTGGGGTACATTGTTGGATTTTACTGTTGAAGCTCTTTTGTCAGATTGATTAATTATTGGAGCCACTCGCTCTTCATAACTCAAGGTGACAATATTGATCATGGGTGCTTTAAGCTTAGCTTCCTGCTTCCTTCTATAGTATTCCTAGGCTTCTAGACATTTTGACCGCATATGTCCAAATTACTCCATACAAAATAGGCATTGATTTCCCTTTCTTGCCTTCTAATCACTTCCTCCATCCTGCCAATTTACGTTGAATAATATTTAGCCTTGTTCCTTAGCCTAATACTTCAATCTACCTTGACTAAGTTTAGATAGTGATACATTATCATTACCTCCCCTAGTATTAGTTGCATCTATCAAATGAATGTTATGTATAGTTAAACTGCATTCCACTAATTCTATGACTAGGAGCTTTCATTTGCCTTCAAATCTACCAATGCTATCACTACTCATCTAAAGGTATCAAGAGGAAAAAATCCTCCTCCAACTTCACTTTGGAATAAATCTCCATCCCAAACACTAGTGTAGAACTATCTTTGTGCACTATTTTCTTTCCTTACAACTATTCCATCAAGACAAATTCTAGTGGGCCTAGTGCCACTTCTAGAGTTCTAGGGTTTCTCGTCCTTCACCCTCTCCAATTCTCCACTGGATTGCCTTCCTTTTGCACCTTCCTTCTATAACTTTATAGCCTCAAATGTTGCTTGCAGCTTGAAGGTTTGTGTAATTGATGGGTATTGAATCACTCCTTTCTCGAATAGTGAGACAAATCACTCTAGGATATGTACACTACTAGGAATTTTGTCGTTAGAATTTTGTAGCTTTTGAAGTAGGTGAACCCACTATGATGAACTTATCTTGTTCCTCTTTCAATATTGAAAACCATGTACCAAAAGGAGTTGGCATGGTTTGCATCCATCGTCTTGATAACATGCAAAATTCCTTCTACAGTCTAGTCCAAATAGCAACAACCCATCCCACCATGGTTGCAAAATGTTTTTTGTAAATATGTTTATCTTATCTGGAGTTTGGGGAATGGGAATTTTAGATATACCAATACTAGATGGTCCTATTCCCAACACCACAAGACTAGACTTCTGAATACAAACTTCCATACACAACCAACATACTTCCTTACAATATTTTGGTCAAGAAATTGATAATTCCCCAACAATCTAGTGCACACAAATATGTAGTTTCTATGATGTTGGGGCAAGGAAAGAGAGCATGAGACAATATGGAGTCCAATCTAGAAGTCCATGTCCAAGTCCTTATAGATCATGTTGATTTTTAGATCATGAATATAGAGAGGATTGACCTAACTCTAGGTAGGGAGTGCTTTGGAGCTTGTGGGTGCACTTAAACATAGTTATAAAAGAAAAACATCAAAATCTATAAAAAATGAAAGTCAATCTTGTATCTAAGGTGAGGGAGAGATGTACCTAATGCACCTCTCAATTAATTCTTATATTTGGGTGCTTTGTATGATTTCCAACATGTATAAGAGATGTATCTTTTATATATTACTAGTTTTGATCATTTTATGCATATTCATAGCACGTCACATGTACATTTTCATGAAGATAATGTACTTAAAAACAAGGATTTCTATTATTATTTTTTGCAAAATGATGCATACTTTGAGAATAGAGATTCAAAAGACCACTTATGTCACCTCTTCCTTGCATATGCTTTAAGTTTTGAACTTTTATTTGGCTAATCATACTTTGCCACAAATCTACTTGGGGTATATTTATGTTGCCAAATATCAAGAAGATCATATGTGATGAGTGTATCTTACCTTCATGGTGAATAACAATACTTCCTTCTTTCCATTAGCTATCAACTTGTAGCCTTGCTTTGGATCTTCCATAAAACATCCTTAGTTGTTTAACTTGACTATATACCCTTTTCCAACCATCTATCTAATTAATATTAGATTCTTCGTGATTATGGGCACATGTAGCACATCTTTGAAACACTTTGAACTCTGATTTTCATGGGAATGAACATCCGTAATTTGTGTGATCCTATGCTTAGTGACATCCCCTACTTCTACATAGCTTCTGTGTTTACTTCATGTAGATTGTAAGACATTTCCCTATTATGACTCATGTGGTTTGAATATCCAATATCAATGTACCATGTGGTGTATATGCCTTATTTACTACCACTTCTTTGCATCATGTCTAAGATATTATCATTCTCTGATGTATTTAAAGTATGTGCAAAGTTACCTTGATTTTTCTTGTACCCTCCTTGGATATCTTTGAGTAAAAATCCCTTGAAAAGTGGTCTAGATTTCCACAATTGTAGGATTCCTTTGTGTAGTCCCTTCATTGAGGTTGACTTCCTTTTCCTCCTGATCTTCCTCTCCCCCTTGCAGCATAGGTTTGATTGAAACCTTCTCCATCATTGCTAGATCTTCCATTGTGCTCATCTTTATTTCCTTTGCCTTTACCTACATAAAAGACTTGGGCTTCATTGCACTTTTGAATGACCTCCATTGAGATTCATCTCCTCAGTCACCATGAGGTGTCACTAGTTTGAAAAGATCTAGTAAAGAGTTTGTCACACATAGTCAAGTAGTGAATGGCCTCCATTTTCTTTCTCTACTAGTTAGTGTATAAGCTACGAGGTCATCATCATCGATGGAGCTGCCTATTGATACTAAGGCATTAACAATATTTTTTAGCTTGAGGATATAATCATTGATGTTGTTGTTGTAAACCTCCTTTAAGTTGTTCAACTAATTCTTAAGTTGAATTTTTTGAGCATTCATGGAGGAGGAGTATAATCTCTCTTAAGCCTCCCACATGTTCTTGGATGACTCCAAGCCTTGGAAAAGATCACTCATGCTATTAATAATACATTAAGATAGGGTGAATCTGAAAGAAAGTAGAGGTCATGGACTTCCACTCAGGACTTGGATTCATACATATATAGGTTATCAAAAGGTGATCCTACAACTTCACCACTCACCCACTTAACTTTTTTGTAAGCTATGACTTGGAAAACTGGTTGAAACTTTTGGTAATTCAAATACATAATACAAATCCATTCAATGATAGTTGCACATGGCATCCATGCCCTTGAGCTTGTAGCTAAGGTTTAAGGCTTGATTTTTAAGACCTTCATTGCAGGACGTGTTTTCTAAACACTTGAGTTTTATTTTTTTTCTATATCTTTTTGTTTTTGAAGCCTTTCCATGTCCATATCGTGTAAAGTTTCTATTTTCAAGTTTTGAGGCACATACACTTCATTTCTATTTGTAGTGTGCGATTTTGTAACAGTTTTTTTCAACTTTGGTGATTCTTTGAATTTGCAATCATGTCTTTTATTTCAAGTTCTAGTAGCATTCTCTGATCAAGCAAGGAATCCTAGTTCCATTTTGGTGATGGGAACCATGCATATGATTTGTTTAGTGGAATTGTGCTTCCATGAATTGCAGATGGGAACCACTAGTATGGGATGGTGGGGATTATTTCCTTTTGAGAATCGTTCTAGCGCTAGGAAGAAGAGGGTTCGTCATCTATAGAGTATGATTTCTACTAGATTAGGAGATATATTTGGAGGATATCTCTTAGTTTACACTTGAGGACAAGAGCTATGGCTCTATTTACAAATTTATTGGCTCTATATTCCTAGTAGATTTTTGTCACATGGGAGTTGATTCTCAACTTATTAGGAAGCAAAAAACTTTGACATCTTATATGTTTACATGCAGAGTTGAGCCTAAGAAATTGTTTTGTCTCTTTTAAGGGAAAGGGAAAGTGGAATAAATTTCAGTACAAGAGACTTTTTCCTTACAAGGGATGGTGAGTGTTTAATTACTCTTTAGATTTTCTAGATAGAGTGGCACACTTCTATCAAGACAATAGGGAGATCAGATAGTTAGTGGTTCAGTTTAATATTGAATAAAGAATGGGTACTAATGGATTGTCTAAATCTCAAGAAAGAATACTTTTTGGGTTCATATGGACAACTGGAGGGAAGAGAAAATGATTAGATCTTGCACTAGTGCCATTGATGCTATTCCAATAGAACTTAGTCCAAAGGTTATGGATGACAAACCATATGTGAGCTAGATGATGGATTGGAATAGGACACAAGGTAGTTTAACTGAAAAATATTACTTGTGAGTACCCTCAAGGTTAAGAAGACCTAGAGTGGCATGAAGGTAATTCTATCATCTTAGATCTAGAAGGGTTTGGAGTCACTTTTGTACGGAACTTTGGTCTATCTCTTAGAGGTTTTTATGGCTTATTATCTCCATTTTCTATGGCACGGCCTTTATCACTTGGCATTATACTCTTTCCTTTCATCTTTTTACTCCACAGAGGGAACATGACATGGAATTATTTCATTTTAGTGATGATATAGGTTATAGGCATGATAGAAGGAAGGTAAGTGTACATGGGAGATTGTAGTCACCACAGACGGTTTCCCACCTTCTAGATGATCTCATATGAGGCTTGCCAAGGGGAAGGATATGGGGTAACAACACACAAAAATGACCATGTACATAGATTACATGGGGTTCAAGGGAGTTCAAGCATTTTCTCCTATGTATACAAATATTTCACCCACATTTTCAAGGATGAAAGTGCTTTCATGGGGAAGGAAATGCCACAATACATGATGGGCATGAATCAGGTCGTGGTTAAGGTGGTTTGGAAGGAAAAATGGCATCATAGGGGAGCTAATGACCTTTCTGAGTAGATGGGAGAGGGAACTCTAGAGAGAGACTCATGCAAGACATAATGATAAAATCTCCGTAGGCTCGGTGCTAGAATGATCTCTATTCTCTATGTGTCTTCAAGCAATGGATGATGGCTAATACGTTTCTATATCCAATTTCTGTGGCATAGAAACCTTAAGATAAATTTAAGGTGATCTCATGTTCATACATGCAATCTTGACTGAGGATGAGCTCTTGTACTAGGTCTCAGTCATTGTCGACCAATAGTTTGTGTTGCTTGGTGTTGTTTCCTAAGTGTAGTGATAAGGTTACCTATCCTAAGAACTTCATGTGATTTTCTCTTATTCCAAACATATATGCTTCCATTGGAGTAATAGGCATCTTTGTTTTGTTCCTAAGGAAGCACAAATAGTTTTTAGGGTTGCTCCATTATCTATTAAATAATCAACCATAAAATACTCTTGATTTTTGATTCCTAGACTTAGATATATTTCTCTTGGCATATTTTCCTATTTCGTGATACTTGTGCTGTAATTAGCAATAGGTATTGGTTATTCAACATTTAGGTATCTCTCATGTTTTTCTCGAATCCACTCTTTGCACTTGCATATTCTTCTTGTTTGGTTTCTTCATGAATTTGTTCTTCCTCCTTTTTATAGTTTAGTGCTCCTATAATTCTTTCTACCATTCATTCCGTGAGAGGTTGAGGCTCCAGAGTTCAAAACTCTACCTATATGGAATTTTTTGCCCTTGCGGGCTCTCAATTCATTGGAGAAGGCAAATTCGAAGAGAGGAAGAGATAAAAAATGTGTATACTCTTGGATTGGGCCCCTTAAATAACTACCTAGGTGCACTAAAAAGGCCATATCTTGAGCTACTAGAAACATCGAAATCAAGAAATTTAACACATTAGGGGAAAAAATAAACCCTCCATGGGCCTTGTAAGATTCCTAATTTTTTTAGGATTAAAATACTTAATCTAGTGGTTTAAGAGAGCATACAAAACAAACGGTGATATTCCCAAATAAAATAGTATTTGATAGATTTCATATTTGAACTAGCAACTTATAATATTTTGAGCCCTTGGATATTTGAATTCAATGGATTAGATTTATTTGAAGGATCTCTAGAGGTAGAAGGTAAAACAATTCATGGGAGTTTGTCCTATTCATTTGGACACTCTCTACACAATCTTAGGCCCTTGGATTGAGGCAAATCGGATGCATAATTGGATTTGGTGCTGATCTTCAAACCATAGGTCATTTGAGCGTTCTGATCGACTTTTAATCCAAGTGGGGAGGAGAAAAGGCACCTAGGATCATCATGGGCACCCATCTTAGCCCTTGGATCAAGGATCCATCTAAATGCAACAAATCAAGTTGCTAAAATCTTATGGGATTCAAGGAGAGCCCTCAAATCTAAGCCCCATCCAAGGGCACATATCCATTCGCACCTATTTCAAGTTTCATTCCATCTTAGCCACCAAATGTAGAGCAAATACAAGGGCCATAAAGCAAAGGCACATTGACCTTTGCCCTTTAACCTCTACCTTTGGAAATTTTAGTCAATCCAAGGGCTAAAAATCATTTCCAAGAATTTGAAAACCATTCAAAAGGAAAATACCAAGAGTTTTTAGTGGTTTTTTGCTCTTTGAACACAAAACACCAAGGGAATCTTATGCCTAGCCTATGTGATTAAGAAACTAAACTGCGACAACCACCCTTTTCTCATCATTCCATCACTAATCACTCCTTAATCTAAAATGTCCATGCAAAATTTACTTTTTCCTCTAATGATCCTATGGATTCCTTGCATCAAGGGCTTTCCAATGATAGTTGCTAGGTTTTGGTTAGATATGACCATTTGTAAAGGACTTGCAAGTTGACTGAGTAGGATTGTGAGAAACCCTTGAGGCTTGAATTACTTCATTATACTTTCATAGATGCTTATGGGGAGTGTTTGCATCTTATAGCAAATTACTTTTATTACATTCCTTTTTATTTGAGCTCAGAAAAGGAAAAATAGAGATGAGATTTAAAAGTTTAGTTTCACAAAAGAATCTTTGTTTTCAACTTTTTCTTCCATTGTTAACAAAGAACAATTCAAATTATTTATTTATTCCTCTTAAGATTACTCATTTTTAAACGATTATGTACCGTAGATGCACATAGGAAATCATTTAAGTATATGTACTTATATTTTTTTTTCCATTTCATTTCTTTTGAAAATCATTTCTATGCATTTAATGATACACATACTTTATAAATGGTTGATTTTAAGAGGATGGATGAATATATACATTCATAAGAATACATTAACTAGTTTTTGGGTATGGAGGGAAAATGAATTCATTAAAAATATGCATGAATAATCAAATCATACTCAAAATGATTATTTCATTGAGCTAATAATCTAGTTTCTTTTATGCATGACTTAACAATAGTGGATGCAATGCATGATTTGATTTTTCTTAAAAAACATCCTTTTAATTGATGATCTGTTGCAAAGGATTGCATTGATTGCTATTGAATTGATATGTTCATGCATACTATTCCATCAAAATATTTTAATTAAAGGAAAAAAAGTAGATCAAATCCAAAGGAAAAATCATTAAACTACATTAAACTAATTTTTAAAATTTTCAAAGTGGGATGGTAGTGTTGTATGTTGTTGTATCCATAATTTCATGCAAAAAAAGCATAAGTCCTCCCTTGAACATTTTGATGTGTTCAAAGGCGCAGCTTCTCTCTATCAATAGCAAAGCAAACCTACCCCCCCCCCCCCCCCCCCCCCCCCCTTTGATTCCCGCATGTTAACTTGCTAATAACATAATATTAACTTTCCATCGTGCAGCTCAATTCAGCATGGAGAATACAGTACGTGTTCACCCCTTTATGGGTCCGTATGGTGATGGAAAGCTCTTCGTATGGTCCGTATGGTGATGGAATAGATAATTTAATGGAAAACAGTTAGAATGTAACATTGTGACATAGAAACTACAAATCTAAGAAAAGATAAAAGAAATGACAACATGACGACTTGAAATGTTTTATGACTTGGAAGGAAGAAGATGAGAAAAACCACATGCAATCATACACATCTATTCTTAGAAAATGTAACATGTTACAAAGATGATTTCTTCTCTCATATTGGTTATGATTATGTTTCACGTTGATAAGTAAATGCCTTTTTCTTTGCTTAGCAAATGGTGAAATCCATAACTTCTACTCATTGAATTATTTATTACGATGAAATTTCAAAATCCCTCCTTAATAATGGAAAGACCAAGTGAAAACTACACATTTTTTCCCTCAATCTCTTATATTCCTATGCAAGAAATCATCTTTTATGCTTGTACCTCTTTCATGGGGATGCATGCCGATTTCAAAGGCATCATCGAGTTGTATTTTTGCTCTAATTCTTGTGCATTCCAAGTTGCAGGTTTATAAAATCAGTATCCAACATTAAAAATTTTTCAATTCCATGTAGGAAAGAACTTACTACTTTCGTTTCTACATCCATACCGTCCTTGATTACTTCATTTTTCACCACGCCAAGCTATTGAGTTTCGAATGGTCTTCCAAAATATCCAAAATTTTCCATGCGAGCAAATACAAGTAGGAGTGTTACTTGATCAGTATTTTTTATGAGACATCGCACATAAACTAGCTAGATACAAATACTCTTTAATTTGTTTAAAAGAGAAGGTATATCTTCTCCTTGAGCCATGGTAAAAGATTAGAGTGAGTCCTCTAGTGAATCAAAGCAAGAAGAAGAATTTTGGATGCATGAGGAAACGTACTTGTGGATATGAATAGTTGCTAAATGAGCCAGTGTCCCTAGAAGAAAAAGCAAAGATTTTAACTTTGATAGACCAATTAAGGATCCCACTTATCTTCCCTTGAGGTTTCCAATCAAAGAATATGAGACCGATGATTGGGCTCAAACCTTCGCTAACTTGAACATGGAATTGAATGAACATACCTTGAATATATGTCAAGATGAAGAGGGATATGATCTCTTCATGGTCAAAATTGTAATGAATGAAGAGGAAGAGGTCATAGAACCAAGATTGCCAAAGGTGTGCATTTATGAGGACATGAAAGAAGAATAGGATATAGTCAAGAGAAAAAACCAAATCAAAATAAAGAGGAAAGGCACACAAGAACCTACACATGTGGTTGATACTCTTTATGATTCTATCCAAGATTATTTTATTAAGGTTGGACCTCTGGAATTTGCAAGTGCACCAAAGCCAAGCACTTATCATGCTACATGAGGCTAAGTCCAAATATGTGGATGGTGGCAAGGAAGACAAGAACTGAATCTTTAAAGTTCTAGATCATCTTAGGAAGTAAACTTTGGAAGAAATGACAATCCATATTGAGATGCTATAGAGAGAGGTAATACCTAGGAAATCATATCATAATAACGAATATAGTTGTTTCCGACGAGGGTGCTGAAGACTTATGAACTCAGATTGTCAATGATCTCGTTGAAGGAGAAGAATTCAAGTCGGCTAGACTTTTTCATGCATATCAAGATATATTTGCATGGTTTTATAAAGACGTATATGGTGTCAATCAAGGAATCTATTCCGAAAGAATTCCTATGCTAAGCATCACAAAGCCTATAGAAAAATTACCGTACACTATAATGAATAATACTCCAAGAAGATTTAAGAGGAAATCAATAAGAAATTCGAAGCCTACTTTTATATATAAGATTGAACACAAAGAATGCTTCTCACAAATAGTGGTTGTACCTAAGAAGAATGGAAAGTTACATGTATAATTTAAAGGAATTCAATGAAGGCATGATCATAGATAGTTATTCCTTCTTGATAACCAATCATCTATTAGATCGAGTAGGGGGAAATAAAACACAGGTCACCGGGTACAACCATGAAGCACGATAAATCTAGAAATAAGTAGTTTCCTATAAGAATATTCCTCCATTATTTCTAAGTCTAAAGCCAAGCTGATCCTTTTGATGTTTGCAATTGATGTCTCTAAAAAGAATGTCATTCCTCTGTTGCCAGAAGAACCATAAATTGTCTCCTCCCCACAAGTCAACAAGGCAGATTTCTTTGTAACCAAAACTTTGGGGGTGAATAGAAATGCAAGTTTTGTGAAGGATATCCAACAGATGCCTGGAATTTGTGGAGCTTATGAAAATACGACGAACGTCTTCAGTCTTATTGCATCTTGTGTCGAGGCCATCACCCATTTGAGCCTTCGAAGCCCTCGGGGCAGTCTTGATACCCTGACGAAGAGTCAACCATTCGAAAAGACATTGCTTCATGCCTACAGGAAAACTCCTTAAATTAGTAGACCCACTGTTGATTGCTCCAATTAACTTTCCACCTTTTGTTCAGCCTTGATTTTAGATAAGCATAGAAAGTTGAGTGCAGCTTCTTTTCTTGCATGTGTATTGAGCATAGTCCGTGAACTTGAGAGCCCTACTTCCTTGATAATGTTCAGCTTCATCTTTCATAGGCTGAATTCTTGAGTAGAGGAGCTTCCTGCACCCTCTACAAATATTGATGTTGTTGACCCGCAATATAGAGAACGGGTCACCATTAATATAAAGATCTTGCCAGCGTGTAGACTTTACCTTGAAAACTTTGCGAGTCATGATCTCAATCCTCTGCTTGATATGAGCATGTCATTCCGGCCAAATGAAGTATCCCTTCATCACAACACTACTTTCCTTCATCAGGTTCCGTTCAACAATAGTGCGAAATCCCTCCTTACTCCCAACTGTTGCTTATCCTGTGTTGAAAGGGCAACATAACGTTTCTCTAGGGGCTTGCAATTGATGCAGGATTATCTGACAAACATTCACCAAAGCTTCATGTAGTAACATTCCTACACCGATGGGGAACGGTGTTCCTAAAAGAAGACTCAAGCACAAACGGGTTGGTAGAGCAGAAGCGTAGACTCGTTTGCAGCCCTGAATCCAAACTGAACTTCACAGCATGCTGAAATATAACACATTTTCAAAAATATGTCTTGACTTCATAGCATGTTGTCATGTTTGATGCACTCTCACCGACCAAATTAGACTTGTTTCACAATTTCTCGACTCCTTTGCATTGGGTGTTTCATTAGTGTAAGAGGGAACTATGATTTCCTGTGTAATGAATTATGAGCTTTCCTCAATCTTTTCACAAGGACGCCCACACATGCTTCTTGCTAGTGCCAAACTGGAAAACACGATTCTAAAATCTTCAATCTGCCTTTCATCCAGTCTTACTTTATTAAATGTAGGTTGTTTAAATGCGAGAGAAATCTTGTAACAGAAATGGACGTTCAGTCCATTCAAGGTTAAACCTACCCATGGAAAACCGTTTTAATACTTGCGAAAGACCTCAAATGCCGGAAACTTTAGTGTGATTATTTCAATTAGTCTTTCTTGTTAATCTGTTTATTTTTAATGTTTGTAATGTAATTAACGTTTTTAACAGTATGATCAAACAACAGGTATTTGAACGGCTGACAAGAGAAGTTGTACAAAATTGGGAACAAACATGAATGGATGCTTGCTTACATGAATGGATACTTTAATCGAAAACAGTGAGAAAGTAACATTGTGGTCAGCACAGATGATCCGTGTATACAAGAAATTTGAAGCTTAGAGCTGTTTCAGATAGTGACATGGAAAAAAAAAAAAAAAGATTCCGCTGACAATAGTCTCACAGAAGAGGTGTAATTAAAATCAGAGAAAAGAGTGCCTAACTCAACAGACCATACATGAAATCTGTACGTTTGGAACGAGTTTTTATTCTTTTTAATGTATTTCATCAGCGTCTTGAGGGTGGACCTCATGTGCTGCAGACGAAAGAAATGAGAACAAAAGCACTTTAAATGTTTTCTGAAGTGGAAAGCAGATGAGGAAAACCACATGCAATCATACATATCTGTTCTTGAAAAATCGAACATGTTACAAAGATGGTTTCTAAGAATGTTTCCCGTTGATAAGTAAGCGCCTTTTTGCTTAGCAACTAATGATTTTCCAAAAATTGGTATTTCTTTTTAATAAAGGAAGTTCAGCCTTAGGCTACTCTCCGAGACTTGAATTAATTAAAAGAAAAGTACAAGAGAAGGGGACTAGTGCTGACGGGATCCCCTGAATCCCTGAGAGCAGGGGTAGCTTTTACAGAGTTTAGATGGCATTACAAAGAAGGTTAATCACCCTCATTCGGGGCCCACATGGGCTTAAGCTTGTTGTTGATCAAAATGAGCACTTGAGGATGCCTAAAGGGGGGGGGGGGGGGATTTCTTACAGTTAGCGATCCTTTTACCAAGGAGGAACATCGATTTCTCAATCGACCACTCTTTGGGGGAGTCACCAAAGATAGAAGCACATCTTTCCCGCCATATCTTCCATAGGACCTCCCCTCTGGTGGCATTCCAGAGAGTCATAGAGCAGTCGATCGTTTCTCCCAGCAGAGCTTGCTTCTAGTTGATATGTTTCTGAAGTCTTATTTTCTTTATGACAATCTGCGAGAGCCTGTTGGAGTTTGGACAAGTAAAGAAGATGTGAGAAACATCTTCAATGAACCGCTAGCAGTGTTTGCACCAAGGAAATATCCCACAAATTTTTCTAGCCTTGAGGTTGATCCAAATTCCACGATGAAGAATTTTCCATAAGAAGATAGACTTTTTTATTTCTATCTGGGGTGCCAGATAGCCATGAACTTCATGTCCCACCGAAGCCACGTCCATGATAGGATCCACTTCTTGTAGAGGTTAACCTGATAATCAATGGTTTCTTTGATGTTCAGGATTTTTTATAGGCAATTACCATTGTTCCATCTGAGACCAAGCGAGCACCGCGTGTTGTGCCCCATGAGAAGGCGAACTTTAGAGCGGTCCCAGGCGAGATGTCTGCTTTGCAAAGTGTTCCATTCTTCATAGGAAATGTTGATGCTAGGGTCAATATCCTCAAAGTTGATCCATTGGTTGGCATCTTGCTTCCACAGATGTTTCCATTTTTTGAAGCCTTTGTTCCATAGCCTCTTGGCGTCTTGAATGTTCCAAGATTCCACCATCCGGATGCCATGGATTGGGAACCACATAGAGTTGTTTTGTCTGATAGGAGCCGCCCATTTCCAATCTTCACTTATTCTTGTGAAGCTTTTGACTTTATTCCAACTCTTCCATAGGGAGCACACAAGATTCAAGCCTTTTGGGAAGATCGGAATCGGGGAAAACAAAGGGAGATAAGGTAGGAGATTTTAGTGAGGGTGACGAAGGGAACACATCTCTTCCAATCATATACAAGGGCTACATGACCAAGCTATACTAGAAACAAATGCAAGATTTGGTTTCACCATGAAAGAGATTTGGGAAAATGGTGAAAACTTGCACTAAGTCCAACTAGAATGAAATCACAGTTGGCAGATGGCCATGTAGAATGCCCACTTGGGTTATTGTAAAATGTAACTTTGACAATTTGTGCAGTGGAGTTTGAGCATACCTTAGCCATATGTCAATTTGGCTAAATGGGTAATCAGAAGAACTAGGGCACCACAACCAAAATAAATCTTGAATATCCCATCCATAAAGAGGAACAAGACATGTCAATCCATAGTGTGGGATCTAGTGACCAATCCTGGATGCATGAGGATATGCACTCATGGATTTGCAAAGCTGCCCTACGAGAAGAAAAGTGACTCCAATAATGGAAATCATGGACGAGGGAGGAAATACCAATGGAGGATCTACCATACATGACACACATATTTCCTAATGAAGCTTCTGAGCCTCATGGCTAGATGGAAATATTCTCTACCCTAGATGTATGTGTAAATGATGAATTCATTACCATGGTATAATGTGTGAATGAAGAGGGTTAGAACCTAAGCTTGTTTATGGTAGTGATCAAGGAAGAAGATTTAGATGAAGATAATTACTATAAATATTGTGACAATGAAAGCATGATAATAGAACCTGAGTTTGACTCAGAAGAAAAGTACCTAAAGGAAGTTGGGGCAATAACTATAAGGGAATATTTCAATATATTCTCAATAGAAAACTATCCCAAAAACCCTAGTAAAGAGAATGAAGATATAGAAGAGAGGATGCATTGAGAGAATATTTTGAAGTTATAGAAAACTTTGAGAAACATGAAATAGAAGAATGAAAGATAGCTATTGAAATGACTAAGAGAGATGTGCAGGAACAAATAGCTAATGATAATAAAGAACAAATTAAGTAGCAGGAGAAAACGAGGAGGACCTATGTACCTTCATTGGAAAAGATGTTTTGTTAGAGGAAGGACATGAACTAGTAGAATTATTGCAAGAGTACTAGGATGCCTTTGCTTGGACATATAAAGATCTAAATGGAGTGGAACGAAATATTTACTCTCATTAAATTCTATGACTCCTAAGGCAAAACCATATATGTATAATGATATCTACTCAAGCAAGATCAAGGAGGAAATAGACAAATTTCTGGCTATAAGATTCATTTATGAAATCAAGCATGCAAAGTGGTTTTCTCCCTTAGTGGTAGCACCCAAAAAGAATGAGAAACTTAGGGTTCATTCTAACTTGAAGAAATTAAATTTTTCCACTATCCAAGATGGTTACCCATTGCCAATCACTAACCACCTTTTGGAAAGAGTACTAGGCAATGAAATGTAAAACTTCTTTCATTGCTTTTTAGGCTATAAGTAGGTAGTTGTTATTGTTGAAGACTGGCACAAAACTGCTTTTTCTATTGAATGGGGTGTATATGCTTTTCAGGTTATGCCTTTTGGCCTAACCAATGCACCTAGCACTTCTTGAAGATTAATGTGTTGTGTCTTTAAGGAATTCTTAACGAAGAGTATGGAAGTTTATGTTCACGATCTTTGCATTTACTCTTCTAAAAAATTCCATTACATACCTGAACTAAGATGTATACTTGGCAGATGTCAACAATACTGAGTGTGCATGAATCCTGAGAAATGTATGCTTATGGTTCAACAAGGAAAGATCCTATGACATACAGTCTCCAAAAAGGGTATCTCTATAGATGAGGATAAAATCAAAGTGATCCTAGATTTACCAAGACCCAAGAATGTTAAGGAAGTGCAAGCATTTATGGGCCATTGTGGATATTATCATCGATTTATCCACATGTATAACATCATTGCCAAACCATTATATGGTTTTCTAACTCACTTCAAATGGACCATTAACTGCAATCAAGCTTTCAATGAATTGAAAGAAAGATTGAGTTCAACTCCTTTATTGAATGTGCCTAATTGGAATAACCATTCCACATTCATGTGGATGCTTCAAGTTTTTCCATTAGATGTATCTTGAAACAATCATCCCATGAAGGAAAACTATCTTGAAACAATCATCCCATGAAGGAAAACTAGACCACCCTATTGTGTACATGAGTAGACAATTGAACCAAGGATTAAGGAATCATTGAAAGAGGAGGATTAACGATGTTCTATGTATTAAAAGAAATTCAGGTTGGGTTCAACAATAGTGCAAAATCCCTCCTTACTCCCAACTGTTGCTTATCTTGTGTTGAAGGGGCAACATAACGTTTCTCTAGCAGCTTGCAATTGATGCGGGATTATCGGACAAACATTCACCAAAGCTTCATGTAGTAACATTCCTACACCAATGGGGAACCGTGTTCCTAAAAGAAGACTCAAGCACAAATGGGTTGGTAGAGCAGAAGCGTAGACTCGTTTGCAGCCCTGAATCCAAACTGAACTTCACAGTATGCTGAAATATAACACATTTTCAAAAACATGTCTTGACTTCATAGCATGTTCTCATGTTTGATGAACTCTCACGGACCAAATTAGACTTGTTTCACAATTTCTCGACTCCTTTGCATTGGGTGTTTCATTAGTGTAAGAGGGAACTATGATTTCCTGTGTAATGAATGATGAGCTTTCCTCAATCTTTTCACAAGGACGCCCACACATGCTTCTTGCTACTGCCAAACTGGAAAGCAAGATTATAAAATCTTCAATTTGCCTTCCATCCAGTCTTACTTTATTAAATACATGTAGGTTGTTTAAATCCGAGAGAAAGCTTGTAACAGAAATGGACGTTCAGTCCATTCAAGGTTAAGCCTACCCATGGAATACCGTTTTAATACTTGCAAAAGACCTCAAATGCCGGAAACTTTAGTGTGATTATTTCACAGTTGACAATTAGTCTTTCTTGTTAATCTGTTTAATGTTTGTAATGTAATTAACGTTTGTAACAGTATAATCAAATAACAGGTATTTGAATGGATGCATAGAAAAGTTATACAAAATTGGGAACAAACATGAACGGATGCTTGCTTACGTGAATGGATACTTTAATCGAAAACAGTTAGAAAGTAACATTGTGGTCAGCACAGATGATCCGTGTATACAGAAAATTTGAAGCTTAGAGCGGTTTCAGATAGTGACATGCAAAAAAAAAAAAAAAAAACAGATTCCGCTGACAATAGTCTCACAGAAGAGGTGTAATTAATCTTATGTGAAAGCTCTAACTCAACAGACCTCATGTGTTTTCTGAAGTGGAAAGAGATGAGAATAGAAGCACTTTAAATGTTTTCTGAAGTGGAAAGCCGATGAGGAAAACCACATGCAATCATACGTATCTGTTCTTAAAAAATCGAACATGTTACAAAGATGGTTTCTAAAAATGTTTCCCGTTGATAAGTAAGCGCCTTTTTTTTGCTTAGAAAATGGAGAAATCCATAACTTCTACTCATTGGATTATTTATTAGGATGAAATTTCGAAATCGCTCCTTAATGATGGAAAGACTAAGTGAAAACTACACATTTCTCTCCTCAATGTCCTATATTCCTCTATAGGCAAACTTCTTTTATGGATTTAGGTGGCATTAAAAACAAGGTTAATCACCCTCTCATCACCCTCATGTTGGGCCCACATGGGTTTAAGCTTGTTGTTGATCAAAATGAGCACTTGATGATGCTTGAGGGGGGGGGGAGGGATTAGTTAGAGCTAGTGATCCTTTTGCCAAGGAGGAACATCAATTTCTCAATCAAGCACTCTTTGGGGGAGGCACGAAAGTTAAAAGCACATCTTTCCCACAAGATCTTCCATAGGACCTCCCCTCTGATGGCATTCTAGAGAGTCGTAGAGCAGCCGATAGCTTCTCCCGGCAGAGCTTGCTGCCAGCTGATATGTTTTTGAAGTCTAGTTTTCTTTCCGACGATGTGCCAGAGCCTGTTGGAGTTGGGACAAGTAAAGAAGATGTGAGAAACATCTTTGATGGACCGTGTGCCAATACTCTCGATGAGGCCCACTGTTTTGGAGTATGTGCTGTTCTGAGCTTGAAGTACTCACAGAGATCGATAAAATGCCGATCCGTCCAGTTGCGTGGTGTCCATTCTTTAATTCCTCTCTACTATTCCATACTGAGTATGACTCATGGTCCCTCCATCACATGAGTGCCACTTGGCACTCAAGTGAGTACTCTACTCTAAAAACCTAAGAGGTGGTTCACACCTCTTACTAAGGACCATGAGTAATGCTCCATGTTACATTGCCTTCCCCTTAACTCCATTTTTTTCCTCAAAAATGGTATTGGAAGGTGTGATAGAAGGAGAGAAATAATAGGACACCACTCCCACTATATCCCCATGTATAACAATACATGGTCATGTCTCTGTGTTGTTTCCCCCTATCCTTCCCCTTTAGAAGACTGTTGGGAAGGTAATCTAAAGCTGGGAAACCATCCCTGAAGGGTGCTAACTCGCTCCCATGTAGCACTATCTTCTGAACTATCTTTCCACTTTACTAGAAACTCTCTATATAAGTGACTTCTCTATCCATTTCTCTCAAATGCGTAGTATGCTTTCACGCTCATGTGGAATAGATTGAATAGAAATAGGCTCTACCACCTCACTATCTGGAATGAGGTTGTCAAATTCACCCAGCCTTTTCTTAAGCCGTCTAATATGAAAGAGTGGATGGATTTGACTATTCTCTAGAAGTTGGAGCTGGTAAGCCATATTTCCTATTCTCTTAAGTATTTGGAAAGGTCCACAATACCTAGGAGATAGGTTTGGACAAGGTCCCGTCTTCATGGTTTCAGACCTAGATGGAACTCTAAGATATACTTGCTCTCCTAGCTCAAAGTTGATGTCTCTCCTTTGAGGGTCAGCATAGCCTCTAGCTCTATCTTGAGATCTCCTAATGCTGTCCTTAGCAAGCCTAAGCATATCATTCATCTCTTCCAAGAAGTCCTTTGCAGCTTGAACCTTTTCATTTTGCAAGCATAATGCATAAGGAGCTCTTGGCTGAAACCCATACATAAGCAAAAATGGACTATGCCGAGTGGAAGAGTGCTTGGCACTATTATATGCAAACTCTACTATAGGTAAGTACTCTTCCTAATTAGTTTGCTTTTAATTCACATATGCTCAAAGCATAACCTTTAGGATTTGGTTAACCCTTTCTATTTGCCCATCCGAATGTGGATGCTCAGCCGTACTCATGCTAAGTTTTGTGTCCAACCTTTTGAAGACCACTCTCTAAAAGTGGCTAGTAAACTTCCTATCCCGATCGGAAACTATGTCTAAAGGAATACCATATAACCGGTATAGGTTCTCTACATAGAGTCTAGCCAATTTTGGTGTCTTCACTGTGGTACGTTTCGGAATAAACCTAGCCATTTTGGTTAACCTATCCACAATTACCAAGACCGAGTCATGCCCTCTCTATGTCTTAGGTAATCCGACTATAAAGTCCATGGAGATACTCTCTCAATTCCCATTAGGAATATCCAATGGGCAGAGTAGTCCTCCAATCCTCAATCTCTCAGCTTTGTTGACCTGCCATTTACTGCACTTAAGCACATACTCTAGGACGTCCTTATGAAGTCTAGGCCAATAAAACTGCCTCTTAACAAGATCATAAGTCTTGTGAACTCCTGGGTGTCCCACACTAGGTGTGTGATGACATTCATACAAAATATGTCATCTCATCTCAAGATCTATAGGGACACATACCTTACCCTTATATAACAGATATCCATCATAAACACTGTAATTCTTCCACTTGAATCCTTACTAAGTACCCATCGATATTCCATCCTCACTAGAAACCCATATATCACGATCCCCATTCTCTATGGCTTCCCAAATCTTGGAATATGCAGGATCAAGCCTACACTTCCCTCTAATGGACTCAAGTAGCTCACTAGTGATCTGAGTAAAACTCAGTCCATTGAGCATAGGCATGCAACTAAGTGAATCAGCCACTACATTAAACTTTCCCTTACTACACCTAAGCTCATAACCAAACTCCTGAAGGGTCTCTGCCCATCGGGCCTTACAACTTTTAAGGTCTCTTTGATTAGAGAGCCACTTAATGCTCTCTTGATAAAACACTATCGTAACTTTGGCACCATATAAATAATGACACCACTTCATCAAAGCATGGACAATTGCATAAAACTCATTCTCATAGAGGGAGTAATTCTTCTAAGCCGGTTCTAGTTTCTTGCTCTCAAAAGCTAGTGGTCGACCATCCTGAACTAGAACCGCTCCTATGGCAAAGTCACTCGCATCCGTCTCAATCACAAATGGTTTGTTGGGGTCTGCTATATGTAAAAGTGGAGCTGTAGCAATTGTTACTTTCAATTTCTCCATACTTTGCTTCTGTTCGTCTCCCCAATGAAAGGCTTTCCCTTTCCCTTTCAGCTGTTCGTCATCGGGATAGCAATCTTGGCATAATTCTTCATGAATCTTCGATAGAAACCTAATAAACCTAGGAAGATCTACAGCTATTCCAAGTTCCTTGGATGTGGCCATTCCATAATAGCCCTTAATTTTTCAAGATCCATCTGGATTCCATCCTAGGAGACTATATGCCCAAGGTATCTAACCTCTGTCTTGAAAAATTCACACTTTGACTCCTTAGCAAAGAGTGAATTTTCCCTTAGCACTTGAAATACCTTCCTCAAGTGTTCCAAGTGCTCCTCTTCTGAGGCACTATAGATCAGAATGTCATCCAAAAAGTCTACTACAAAGTGTCCTAGATAAGGCCGTAAAACACTATTCATGAGCTTCATGAAAGTGGCAGGAGCATTGGTCAGACCGAAAGGCATCACCAAAAACTCATAATGCCCATATCTAGTCCTAAATGTAGTCTTAGGAACATCCTCTGCCCTAATCCTAATCTGATGATATCCTGATCTAAGGTCAAGCTTGGTAAAATACCTAGCTTGATGTAACTGATCAAATAGATCTTCCAATCTACGCATTGGAAACCTATTTTTGATAGTTACCTTATTAAGTGCTCTATAGTCTATACGTAGTCTCATAGAGCCATCTTTCTTTTTAACTAGGAGCATTGGTGATGCCCTAGGTGAGTTACTAGGTTTAATGAAGACCTTGTCTAAATAATCCTGTAACTGCCTCTCAACCTCCTCATGCTGAGAAACACTAAGCCTATAAGGTGGCCTTCAAATAGGGTTAGTGTTAGTAACAACCTCAATGGCATGGTCAATGTCCCCTCTCTCAGGTGGTAGCCCTCTAGGTAAGTCAGTGGGAAAAACATCTCTATACTCAAACATAAGATCCTTAAAACTTTTAACCACACACTCTTGCAAAAGAGAATAGTAGAAAGTCATGTCCATATTTACATTTCTAGCATGAAAATATACATTAGATGAGCTGTCTGTACAATGCTCCATATCATGACTATACAATAAAAACATCTCTTGTACATGCTGAGAATAACAAAGACTATACAACTCCAATGATGAAATGAAAGCTGCACTAGGTACATCTCTCTCTCTCTCTCTCTCTCTCTCTCTCTCTCTGAATACAAAATTTACTTCCATTCTTTTCAAATTCAAGTGTGTTATTTTGATAGCTGCGTTAAAGTGTATCTCTTAGCCCCCATAGCCACTCTCTTCCTAACACAAGGTCTGTCCTCTCCATATTCATGATTTGGAAGTACATATAATCTGTATAATCTTGCATCTTGACTTCCAAATTGGATACCATAGTATCCCATATCCGCTTATGTTGCCCTTGCATCATAGATACAATGTATTTATGTGCACTAGGCTACTGGGGAATCTTTAATTTCTTGACCAAAGCATAGTTTATAAAACTATGAGTGGTAGAGTCATCAATCATGACCCACACCCTCGTCCCGTATACACTACCATGTAGTTTAACTAGGTCATGTGGTCCAAACTACGGTGACGACAATGACTGAGTCAAACAACATGTGTGCTCTATATCCTCATGCATCACCTCCACTCCCTTCCAGGTAGAACTGCCATGAATAGGAGGGGTCTGCACTAAGTGGACTACCTTTTTGCCCTTTTCGGGGGACATACTAGACTCTGGTCCCTTCTTCTTTTCTTCCCCCTTCTTGAGTGGACAGTTCCACTGTGAATGGCTAGGAGATAGACACCTAAAGCACAGGTTCTCTCTTTTGGCCCTCGCAAACTGATCTGTGGATAACCTAGGCCCTTGTGATCTTTGTTTTTTAATAAAAACTTTGTTTTTTCCAAAAGGCAACTTCTTCTTGAATTTAGTTGTACTAAGAGGTTTGAGGGATTGATCCATCTCCATAGGAGTATATTAAGGACGATTATGGTCCTCATAGATCTGTGCATACTTGATCGCCTCCTCAAATGTCTTAGGCGCATTCCTTTTGACTTCCCTCTTTATGGCTTTATCTAAGCCCCTAACAAACCCTCTGGTCTTCTGGAAATCGTCTAAGCCCTTAAATATCAAAATGATATCTCTATAATGGGTTAGGTAGACCGTAAGAGGCCTACCTCTCTGTATAATCCTATCCCACTCATCCGATTCATCAGCTCCTCATTCTCAGAAGAAACTCTTTTAGAAAAAGAGTCTCAAATTGAGTCCAATCAATAGGGATAGAGTTCGCCTCCTTAAGACTCATCCACCACTTATAAGCACGCGGGCCGAGGGAGAGACTCGCCTCTAGCACACGGTACTCTAGTGGGGTGCCCTTCAATTGATGCAAATCATGCCACTTTTGTAAAAAATTTTAGATTGCATCCTTGTTCCTGTCTTGTTCATCCCCCTAAAAGTAGGTGGTTTCAAGTCTTTCAGGAGGGGAGCTTCCCTAGAGCTCTCTCCTTTGTGCTTACTACGAAGAGAAGTATCTTTCCTAGTAATCTCTAGAGGAATAGAAGGGGTTTCTCTTTCCTTGATAGCTAGGAAAGAGGTGATGCTAATCTCAAGAGAGATCATTTGAGACTTTAGTTGCTGAATGGGAGATGTGATGCTACCAAGATCTCTCTCTAATTTAGGGTTTGCTCTTTCAAGTGAATTGATCATGAGTCAAAAACTCATCTACAAGTTCCTCATATGTATACTCTTCCTGCTGAGGCTTTTTCTTCTAATTGTTCTTCTACTTCTTGCCCTAATTCTACTTCTTCCATTCTAGAATTAGGATCCTCTAGTTGCTCTTTAGATGGAGTAGTATGTTCAACTACTTGTTTGCCTTTAGATTCCATGTTTTACTTCCCTTCCCCCGTTTGCTAAGTAGAGTATATGAAAATGAATGGAAGTAAAGCTTAAATATGCAATGAGAAGAGAAATATACCACAAGAACACTTCCCTGTTACAAAATGAAGCTGCAGAAGCGAAATCCAAGTGATTCTCCAAGCTTTAGGTCGCTGATTTTGAATCCTCGCGAGGCCCAAACAAAAATTGGAAATGTCTGGTTGGTTTGGGGAGGTTCTAAACACCAAAAACCAACAAGAACAATGCCAAAACCACGTAGCAATAGCCTCGACCGGGCAAACTGAGTAAAACGGAACAACTTCTGAGATTTTACAGTCCTCTAGTTCTTGCTGAAGTGCTGCATACAGTTTTTGGTTAACGAAATCTCATCCAAATCCAACATCAATGGTCTCTAAGAAAAGCTTAGGAGTTTAGATTCATAACATGACCAATATTTTTGAAATCGGATATGGTATGAGCAAGCTATGGTGCGGAGAAGCCGGGTATGTCACAAGTGGGAAGTGGAAAAGCTAATCTTCATGGAAAGATGACTTTGAGAAGCTCAAAACTGAGGAACTAAAGCTTTTCAAGAGACCTAGTATTCCATAATGAGTATGACTCATGGTCCCTCACATGAGTGCCACTTGGCACTCAAGTGAGTACTCTACTCTAAAAGGCTAAGAGGTGGTTCACACCTCTTACTAAGGACCATGAGTAATGCTCCATGTTACAGACCGATGGCAATGTTTGCACTAGGGAGGTATCCCACAAATTTTGCTAGCCTTGAGGTGGTCTAGATTCCATGATGAAGAATGATCCATAAGAGGAAAAACTTTTTGATTTCTATGAGGAGGTGCCAGATAGCCATGAACTTCATGTCCCATCGAAGCTGCGTCCACAACAGGAACCACTTCTTGTTGAGGTTAACTTGATAATCAATGGTTTCTTTGATGTTCAGGATTTTTGATAAGCAACTACCATTGTGCCATCTGAGACCAAGCGAGCATGGTGTGTTGTGACCCATGATAAGGCAAACTTTAGAGCAGTCCCAGGCGAGATGTCTGCTTTGCAAAGTGTTCCATTCTTCATAGGAAATGCTGACGCTAGGGCCAATATCCTCAAAGTTGATCCATTGGTTAGCATCTTGCTTTGAGAGATGTTTCCATTTTTTGGAGCCTTTGTTCCATAGCCTCTTGGCGTTTTGAGTGTTCCAAGATTCCACCATCCGCATGCCATGGATCGTGAACTAGATAGAGTCGTTTTGTCTATTACTAGTCGCCCACTTCCAGTCTTCACTTATTCTTGTGAAGCTTTTGACTTTATTCCAACTCTTCCATAGGGAGCACACAAGATTAGAGCCTTTTGGGAAGAATGGAATCAGGGAAAAAAAGGGTCAGAATGTCAAGATTCTTCCAATTCTGGAATCCCATGAGAGCCAACTCATTCTTGTTTCTGAAGATCAACTTGGCCCACGAGGCATCCCCATTGCAGCATGCCTTAATCATCCATTTTGCCGCAAGTTTGTTAGTCATGCACCCACCCAATTTCCAGAATGCCTAGGCCCCCACTATCTCTTTTGTTGGTGCAGATGGACCATTTGATTTTCAGCACCCCCTCCTATTATGGTCGCCCATCCATAGGAAGTTTCTACAAATACTTTCCAGTTTGGACAGATCTTGCTCTTTCGGTCTCCAACAAGAAAGGAAGTAAATGGTCAATGATATGAGGAACATGTTGATAACCATTGCACGACCAGCGAGATAGATTTGCATACCTCTCCAATAGTTTAGCTTGTTTTCGAGTTTGGCCAACACTGAGTTCCACCGCTGCTCCATCAAGATACCAAACACTAAGGGAATCCCAAAACGCCAAAAAATTTGGCCTGTGAAATGATTTGACAGTCATGATCAATGAGAAGGTAAGGCTGGATCCCGACAATAGCTCTAAAAGCAATCTTAAAGTGGTTGATTTTGGATCCAGAGGCTTCGCAGAAAGTATCTAGGCACCTCCGCAAGGTCTCTAGGCTGGTACTGTCGTTGTGGACAAACGCGTTCATATCGTCGGCAAAAAGTCTCATGGTGATCTAGCCATAACCTTTTTGGTCCTCGCTTAACCACGTGCTCAGATGGCTGGAAATTCTGTTGGCTAGACTTTGGCAATGATCTTATATCCCGTTTGGAGCATTGTAATCGGACACCAGTTCTCAATTCTATTCTTTTCCCCTTTTTTTGTGTATTAACTTGATAATGCCATTATTGAGGCAAGTTGGAAGTAGGCCAAACTCGATGCCTCTTGCCAAACCAGATGAAGAGCGGTGGCGATTACCAACTTGAAGGACTTAAAGAACTCATTAGTGAGCCCATTCGGCCCCAGGCTTTTGCCACAAGGGAGGGTGTCAATGACTTCAATGATTTCTGCTTCTGACTTTGTAGTATTTTGGAAATGCTCCTCCAAAGCTTTCCTTATGTCAATTGCACTTTTATTTCCTCTAATATGAGGTAGCAAGTAGTCATTAACTCCCATGTAGATAATGCTCCTTGCTTGAGCATCCTTGACTTTGTAGTATTTGCCTTCCTTGACTTTGTAGTATTTTGGAAATGCTCCTCCAAAGCTTTCCTTATGTCAATTGCACTTTTATTTCCTCTAATATGAGGTAGCAAGTAGTCATTAACTCCCATGTAGATAATGCTCCTTGCTTGAGCATCCTTCTTCATCCAAGTCTTCAAATCTCAGAGTTCATTCTTAGTTGGAACACTAGGTTCGCTGAATTGTGGTTTTTCTTCTTCACCTGTGATGTAACCTATTAGATCTTTTCTCATGAGATGAGCTTCCATGCTCATTGACCAAGCTGGATAGTTTTCTCTATCCAGTTTCTCTATCTAAAGAGAATGTCCCATTCTTTCTTCACCTGTGTATTAAATTCTTCAAGATTTATAAGGAATGTGTACCTTTACTTTGAATGTTCCTTTTGATCTTCTTCATAGCTTTTGGCCTCCTTCTCAAGCTTTCTCTTAAATCTTTCACCTTTTGAACCTTCAACCGTTGATTTCTATATGACTGCAGCAGTCGGGGTCCTCCTTTCTTCTATTTTGATGATTCCTACTCTGATACCACTGATGGAGAGTGTAAATCTCCAAAAGAACAAGTTATACTTGATGTTAGAGCACCTCTATATCAAGAGTAACTCAAAACCTTTACCAATTTGGAAGACCAATATCAAATTATCAAAATTTTGAACTGTCTGTGAAGAGAGTCATTTCTCATAAAATTCTGCTGCACATAACTCACTCATTGACTAACCAAATGTGTAAAGTTTTTTATGAAACCTTGGACAAGGTGTCGTCTAAATATTTTTCACCTTCTCCAAGTTAAATCATCTCAAACAATTCAGTTGATCTTGAGAAATGATCTTAACAACTCACCTATGTCTAAAACTATACTTCTCTACAGTTGACTTTGACACCTATAACTTTTGATGCATATTTCTCTCAAACTACAACCTGTTTATTCAAATGCTTTTACCCATAGGTAGCTACCTTCCAACTTAAAGAATGAGTGCTTGCTTCCTTAAAACTTTATAGTGTGGAAGGAGAACTCATCAAAACATTAGCATCAAATTTGTGCTTGTTACAAACTTCACTTCTTCACATTTACACATGTAAATGTTCCTACTCTCAATTCTCTTAGCTTGATCACAACTAGGATCTAAAAACTTGAAGAGAGGTCAATCAACTATAGACTTAGACTTGTACAAAATCAAACAATGGCTACAATCTCAAACTTTGATGCTTCACTAGAATTCGGTAGGTTGAATTCAGAAGTGTAATCAGATGATATTTCTTGATATCATCTAGGTTCATCCCCTCCTTGGGGATGAGAAAAATCAAACCCAGAGCAGGAGACGAGGGAGGTTGATCCCTATTCATGACCTCTTGGAAGGAAAAATCTGATCCCATCACCAATGATCCCCTAGTAGAGGAGAAAGAAACTAGGGGAGAGACTATCCTGATGAGGGCAATTGTCCCTAGCCAAACCACTGAAAGCATCAAGAAGCTCACTATCAATAAACAAGGCAACAAGCAAAGCTTGCATCTCATCACTCACAGAATGCCACAGATACTAGAGGACGTAGCATCTACTCTCCTACCAATTAGTATCAGATGGAGTCTCTATAGATAACAAGGTGTAGTAAAATTGAGTAGAAATATCTCCTAGGTCCTGAGGCTTCATAGCCATAGTGCCATCTATCGATGGAGCTCTCTGATCCCACTACGCACATGTCTAGACTAGATTAGAGAGAAAAATGCACTAAAAACATGGTCACCAACCTAAGTCCAATGAGAAGATTGTCTATCGTGGAAAAGGTAGATCTCGTAATTTTGGCCTCCCATAATCCTTGTTGTGCATGGGCAAGTTGTGAGCCACTCCACTCGTAGTTTGGACGATGCTTTGAGAGTCACCCGAGGGAGGCAATGCCCCTGTGGAGATTGCACACAAACTCTAGGGGATGAGTTAGCCTCCTAGCACTCTCCTCATGTTAAAGCAATCTAATCTACTAAAGGCCAATCACCAAGAATTGAGCCCAAGAGCCCACCTCCAAAGGCAACTTAGACCAAATCGGCGCAATCTCATCAGCTAGGCTCTTATCAAGCTAAATATGCCTAGTAATGTGAATAAACATGCTGCCCTTGGTAGCTTCCTCCCAAAAGGTGACAAACACTAGGGCATGATTAGATAAGAAGAAGCTCACACAATACATGTCATATCATCACAATCAACCAATACATCACTAACATAAGTGCAATCAATCCTAGAGAGATTAATCCCTCCAATCTGTTTGTGAGAACACAAGAAATGAAGATTGTCTCTCTCTCTCTCTCTATCAAAGCCCTCTATAGGAGAGATGATGTTCTTGAAGCATCAGAATATCAATGGGCTTGTTGACCAAGTATTGATGGAGCTCCTATCCAAGCCGAGCTCTATAACACAAAAACCATGGAGACAAGACAAACCAACAGGCTATTGTAGTAGCTAAATGATCCATCTTCAAGGTTGGTTGGGATGAGGATCAGTAATCCGCATCCAAACATCCTCGATAAGAAGTTTATTGCTCCAAGAGGACCCTGCAAAGACTAACCCAAGTGGAGTCACCTCATTCCCATGGGTGTTATTGGCTGAGCTCCTCCTCATGTATATACATATAACACGGCCAAGTGCAAGTGTCTACAATCACATAAGGAATGAGCTAACTCTCTTGAAGACTAGGAATGAAAAGAATGAGCTGACTCTCTTGAAGACAAAAATCACGGAGGATTTTGCCCCACATGCGCTATCTGGCTAACCAAGAAGTCACTGTAGAGAGATTGTCAAGAGCAAGAGGGTGAGGAATCAGGCTACTTGGGGGTCCCAGAGAGGAAGAAGGCCCATGGGAGGAAACTTGAGGAGTGGGAACATGAGAGGGGGGATCTTGCTCCAACTCTACATCTAGGACTACAAGTGAATCCCCATATAGTGCACTAAAATGGTTCCCCATGGGAACAAAAGCTTGTCAAACCAGGGTGTGAGTCTATTGACCCATTTGGTACCTCCACGTAGGCTGCCATGACCTTGTGGTAGATGAAGTGGGATCAAATGGAGCAGCCAGGGCATGATGAAGGGATCCATCCTCATCCCAAATTGACCAAATCAAGGACCCACAGAGGGGAAAGGAGGACGAGATCCCAATGTAGAAGGTCTGTGTGGGTTCTACCAAGAGTGCTACCTAGATGGATGCCTAGTCCTCAAAGGGCACGACTTCACAAGGTGACCAATCTTATGACAAGAAAAACACTAATTTGGCAGGCCCAAATACTCGACCTTCTAAACCATCCACTTGCTTGAAAGGGAGCTCAATATCTAGTGGTAAGTATATAAGGTTAGACATAAGAATCATAACTGATGGAAGGCCCATGACCTTGGCCACAATAAAAATTGTCGACTTTAAGATTTCCAATAAAATATCAACAGATTCCCCCATTTGTGGCAATTAATGAAGATACTCATAGTGGAGGCTAGCAAAGTAGGCCATCATAACAAATCCATGTGCTTTCGGAGGATTGAAATTTAAAGAAGAGCTATCGATGGATCAGATCCATGTGTCCAAGGACATGCGTGCGCATGGCCATCTCACATCATGTGATGTTTTACCATGAACAACTTCTCCGAATCATTTGCACTTGTTGAGGCATAGTTGTTTTGTTGCCTTCTGATATTTTGATTCTTCAACCTGCAATCATGTTCAAAATGACCGGGTGTACCACAATTCGAGTATCCTTTACTGTCATTACCTAAATCATTTCTTTAGAATTTTTTGTAGCCTCTTTGGTTTCCCTTTCCTTAAAACTACCCCCTACCTTTTGCATGATTATATTATTGACTTGGTCTTGGTTGTTGTTTCCTCTTCCACTTTTGAAGCCTCTTCCTTGGCCTTTTCCTCTACCAGAGTAGAATAACTACTTAGAATCAGCTTTTCCTTGGGATTTTGAGTCTTTCCCAAGGCTCTTTTCTTTAATTATCAGCATGGACACCAGATTACCAAAATTCATAATATTTGCCCTAGTCTACTTACATGCAGTTCCTAGACCACAAAGAAACACTTCCTCAGCATTGAGACATGAGGGGGGGTGTTTAAAATCAAGTCTCAATCGTACAAAAGGACTTATCTATGATTTTTTCAAGTAGAACAATAAAAAAGGAGGACCCAAATTTGTGGAATCAGGTTAGAAGCTCCACAAAAATTGATAACATTCAAATCTATTCAATTACCCACCAAAAAGTGCACCTACATTGATTGACAGGTGGTTAGCTAGAATTTAGGAAAAGTAAAAGTTTTTTATAATCTCCATTTCCCTTTTTTTTCTTGTTTTTTTATGAGATCCATGATTTTCTCACTTAGTTTAATGAATTCTTAAACTCTAGCAAGTAGCGTCGTTGCTTACTTATCTAATTTTCTCATGATTTTGTTCCTCTCTATCTAGAGGCATAGTTAGGCTTTCACAATTCAATTTGTACTAGATTGCAAAGAATTATTTGCTCTTTCATTATACTTCTTTTTATTGATTTGAAGCATCATTTTGTCTCTCCTATAGTGCTCCAAATTATGCTAGAGTTTTAAGGTCTTTTACTAAGTGAGTTGTGATAAATTTCAAAGTTTGTGAAGCTATATCTCTACACATAGGCAGAGAGTTTTGCAAATTGATAGTCTCTCTTGCAGTGGATGATTCTCAGAGTTAGAACATCTATTTGACTTGATTAAAATCTTTTTTGATAGCTCTGAGTGTCTAGTTGATGTCTCAGAGTTTCATTCTAAGTGGTTGTAGAGGTAACAAGAAAATTTAAGGAAAATAAGCATATGTCACTATTTGTGCATCTAGTGGAGGGAAGCCATCTTCTATAGCTGCATAGAGGTGTAAGAACCTCCCCCCATCAAGAATAGGAGTAGAGAAAATGTGATGATGCAATTGAATCCTCGATTAAGCAAGATGTGGATTATGGAGAAAGTGATGTTGCTATCATGAATAGATGCATGACGAGATCCAACATTATCTTGTAGACTACATCTCCTAATGACCGAACAATATGGGATGATTACCACATATTATTGTGAAGTAGGAATGAATATTGAGTAGAATACTATACTTTTTAAACAAGAATCACACACACACATACATACACATACACATACACATACTATTCTGAAGTAAGAATCAATGTTGAGTCAGACAATCACAATAGGTTTTGAATCATAATCATACACACATTTGCATAAACACATATACACATACTATTGTGAAGTAAGAATCAAAGTTGAGCGACATAATCATAATACTATTAAAATCACACACATACACACACACACACATGCACACATACAGATAGTTATGTAAAGTAAGAATCAATGTTGAGTGAAAAAATCACAATAATTTCTAGCTCACAATCATACACACACATGCATACACACATACACATACACACTATTGTGAAGTAAGAATCATTGATGTATTATAAAATCACAATAGTTTTAACTCACAATCATACACATACATACACACACATGCATACACAGGTACACATACACATACTATTGCAAAGTAAGAATCAATGTTGATTAAGACAATCAGAATAGTGTTAAATCACAATCATAAATAGACATACATATATATATATATATATATATATATATATATATGCATGCACATACACACATTCATACACATAAAAAGCCACTAGCATATATGTAATGCTAAAACATCTCAAAACTATTGTTCAATAAGACTCAAGTTATGATTCAAAAAACGAGAATAGCATCTAAACTATAAAAATCCTAAAATAACTTAATTCTTAATTTTAAGATTCAAATGGGAAAACCTCTTACCACTTTCATTGTTTGAATGTACTTGAGCCTTTCAAGGTTAATATGCCCAATGTATCTAGGTGAAAGTTCCTATTCAACTATCCTATTATTGCCACAGGAGATAGATATTGCCTTTGATGAGCCTAATTTCCTTATATCAAATAAACTTCCTACCTTCCTTCTTTTTCTTTTCAAGGAACTCATAACCTTCCATAGGTTCTTTAATAAAATATCCTATATTATTAACTTTTAGCCCGATAGCCTCTTTCAACCCTACGCCTAGCTAGAATAAGATTTTTAATCATGGTAACATATAATACCTTTGATAGCCTACTTGCTTTGTGCCTTCCTTCAGTCTTAATGTCTCTCCTATGTTTGATTTGACGTTCTATATTGTTAGTTGTTTTTGCATATCCCTTTTTCTTTGGGGTCTGCAAATTACAAAATGAATATTCTCATGATGGTGAGTGGCTACTACAACCACTATCAATATTTTACAATTGATCATATTGACTAATTGAATCGCGTCCATGTATCATAGATAGAAAATTTTCATTCTCATTTGATGTTGAGTTAAAATAATTACCTTGTTTCCTATTTGTGTGGTTCCCTTGTGTTGAGTCCCTGCAATAACACTCATTTGCATGGTGTCCATGTTGAAATAACAAAGAACTATTCATAGTCTACTTAACAACATCAAGCTACCAAACTATGGAGGAAGAAATGAAACATAATAAAACATGATGAATTAAGTAAAATGGAAATCACTTACATAAGATTCTCTATGATCATGGAAACTCCATGAGGAGAGGATGCTCAATTTTGGAAATGGGAAAGAGTGAAAGGCATATGTGGAGTGAAGGGAGGCTCGCTTATATGGATTTTGGGAGAACTCCCTTGCATGTGGGATAACTGGACTTGTATGAGATTGAATGTAGAATTAGAGAAAGGGATGGAGCATGGAATTCTCAACATTCCCCTCCATCTTATGACACTTTTGTTTTTCATAAGGGGAAGGATCAGTTAGTCCATTGGCTTTTTAGATCTAAGGGCATAAGGAATCCTTAACCATAGCTTGGACATAGGACATCCACGTGTGGGACATATGGCATCCCTTGGATTTTAGCCCCATGGACATATGGGATCCATGGTGTGTGGGACATATGGCATCCCTCAGATCTTGGGACATATGGGATCCCAAGATATATGCTTTCTTCACTCGAGCACAATGGAAGCACCACCCTAGCAAGGATAGACCTCATAAATGTCAATCTATGGAGGCATCAAGATGATATAAGGATCAAGTGCGATACGAGCACTATGATATGCACACATACACACACGTGCACAAACAAGGTAAGACAAAGAGATGAGCAGCGGAATCTCCTACTGCGTTAGAGTGATTTAGCAACTCATACAAGCACAATCTCCAAATGGCTAAGTGAGAAGTACTATGATATGCACACACACACACACACACACACATGCACACATAAGGTAAGACAAAGAGAAGAGAAATCAAATCTCCTATTGCATTAGAGTGCTTTTACAACTCATACAAGCCCAATCCCCAAATGGCTAATCTCAAACTTTCTAACCTAAAAGATGACTTCTCTAGTTCTCTTTACAGTTTTTTGATGAGTTTGGCCTATTCAGACCTAGTGTATGACCTATTAAAAAATTAGGTTTTTAAGCTATTTTAAGGGCTCAAATGAGCCCCAAGAATGATGAAATTTGAAATGGGGATCCTACTTGTGCTTCTCAAGCTCGAGGATGCCTTGGTTTGGAAAAATGGAGTTTGGATTACCAAAAATGATTATTTATAATGGTTTGAAGTGACGAAGTTTGCTCCTTATTAATGTAAAGTTCTAGAAAATTTTGGAGTCTTAATTGTCCTCCTCTTCTTCTTTGGCTACGCTGTCTACTCAAGCTTGTATATGTGCCTTGGCCCTCTCTCTAGCTAGCTTCCCTTAGGCTACCATGTCGGCTTATGCCTCCTTGGTCTCTTCTGTGAGTGAACACCCCTCGTCCCTCTCGAGTTTGTTGTCCCTGATAGATCCTTGTGGTATGGGATGCTCAATGTAGTATTGTATTATGTCCATTGCCAATTCATGCTCTTTGATGTTGAGAACCCTTGCTAGATCTGCTTTGAGTCTTTGCTAGTTGATGGTGCATTGGATATCTTATTGAGGAAACTTGCCATTCATTTAATAAATGGATTGATCTCAAGTGAACACTTGCAAAAGATGTATTAGTTTGGATTTGAATACCTCTGAGTACTATTTCCAAAAGCTTGTGGTGAACATTTCTTCAAATGTCTGCTTGTAAGAGTATAGGAGATACTTCACCCTATAGTGTTAGGCCTAGATGATTTTAATTGAAGACATCATGCTCAAGTCATAAACCAAATTCAAATTACCATGCTTAGATGTTAGGCATACAATCTCAAGATACTCTTGAGTAATTAGGCCCTCCTATTAGATTTAAAAATTTTACCTTTGCATGTTCTCAAGAAGTTCCTCTAGTTTAAATTGCATGGAAAAGTTGGTGCTTTTCCCATAACTTGTTATATATCTTCATGGTAGTCTTCCAAAATGAAAAAATATGGCATATTTTGCGATTCTGAAGTGATGACAAGCCTCCAATGAGCTAGATTATGGAAGTATTCTGATTGCAATACAATCTCCTTAATAGTTTCCAAGGTCAATACGAGTAATTCCACACATTTATTGTGGGTTTTGTCAATCTTCTCTACTTGTTTAAGCAATGTAGGTATAGATAAATCATATGTATCTTGGCCTTCTTCTGTGACATTGCCTCTTGGTGTGGGTTGTGGTTCATACTCTTCATTGAACAACTTATCTACTAGAATTTCAACCGTTTCTTCCACTTCTCATGCCTTAGGCAAGAATGCAGGTCTCTCATACTATTATAGTTTGGCTTGCAACTCTACGATCTTACTCTATAGATTGGAAATATTTTCTAACTCTATAGTAGGAAGGGTACATTCTAGGACCACTGTTGTTGTGTTCGGAGTCTTGTAGGTTGTTCTCTTTGTAGTTTAGTGACTTCTTCTATCAACTTGTCATGTGCTCCTAGAAGGTTAGTATAATTCTCTAATATAATTTGTATACTGTTTGGAGAGACTGCATGAAACTTAATGGGTCTCATGGGTACACATGGAGGCTGGCATATTCTCTATAATCGCTTCAAGGTTATCCACATTTTTTTCTTTAATCTCTAATTCTCTTCCTTTTTCCAGTGCTAAGTGTCTTCTCAACAATGTCATTATGTGAATTAGTTTGGCATTCCATCTTTACACATAATAGATCTTCCTTTCTATTGACAGCTTATTTGTTCTATTCTTGCACTTGAGCTTCCAACTCTACATTTGCCTGTTGAAGAGTAGCATACTATCCATGAATGGTTCTGTTGGTGTTGATCAATGTTGATATTATCTTCTTGAGTTGAGTAGATTGTTCTTGTAACATTATGTTGCATTGTGCAAGCAATGAATACTCATGGCATAATTGATTTTCACAATTAATCATTGTTGTTATAGCTAAATCAAGATTAGATGTAGTGATATTGGATGTAGTTTATAGTGTGTTATATGCAAGCGGGATGGGATTAGGAATGGGAAGTGTGGATTCAGATAGAAAAAGAACATTCGGTGGTGGTGATATTGGTGGAGGGAGGATTGGGGATTTTGGAAGTATGGGGGAGGTGTAGTGACTGGTGATAATATGTCTATGGGTTTGGACATGATTATGTGTATTGAATTGATAGTGAAAAGTGATATTGTGGTTGCTTTGTGTGATGGTGTGCTTGTGATACTAGACAAAAATTGTGCTGAAGCAGAAATAGATTGGATCTTCTTTAGTAAATCATAAGGATCCTATTGAACACATGAAGATTCTAGTGTGTCGCAAGATGAAGGACGTGTAGACGGTGGATGGGAAGTTGAAGAAAAAATACAATGGATGGGAAAAGGGTATCAATATGTGCTCAAATATGGGACGAACAAGGGTTGAAGAGGAGTTGAGTATGTTGCAATTTTTAATAGAATATAAGATGGAATGGAGGTGGATTGGAAAACTAATGTTCTGATATTAAGCTCTATGGTGTAGAAAGGCTAGCATTATAGAAGGGATTTATATGGGAAGAAAAGAGTTGAGTGTGTGAACCTGGGCTACAAAACTCAAAACTTGGGATGGGCATGGTTGTAGGTAAGAATTGGTGGTGACAGGTATTTTGGTGGCAGTGGTTACGATTGGATCTAGAGTTTGCAAGGCCGACATTAGATGGAGGGAAAATTGAGAGATAATGTGAGGTGCTTTTTGGAAGGTGGTTTCTAGCAATTGGCTAACAACCTCAATGGTGGAAGTTTGAACAATGGAGGTAGTGGTGGTGGTCATAGAAGAAGTTGTGGGGATCAAAGGTATTTGAGTGGTTTTTTCCTAACCAAGGTAGAGTCCTTACTCTTCCTACATTGTATTGTACATTGGGTTTCTTGATCATGTGGTTGAGAGCTTTGACAACACCTACTACTTTGCTAGAGCTCATATGGAGTGGATGAATGGGGGATCCGCACCATCTTCTATAGGTGTTCTAACACTACTTGACTTCATTGTTCTTATAAATTGTTGTGAAATGGAATGTTTTGCATAGTGTTATGTAATCTTTTGAGAGTTATTGTATAGGCTGGTTCATCTTCCTCTTCATGATGGTTGTGCTGCATTTCTTCACCCTACGGCTTGGGTGATTACTCTTCTTCAACCAATGGAGTGTGGCACTCTTCCTCTATATGTTTTTGTTCTTCATGTCTTTTAGATGGGCCTTTTATGTTTTTTGTTTGGAGGTGAGTTGTGATCTATGGAGGTGGTTCGTGCAGTTATGGGTGACACTTCTAGGGTGGTGACAACACCTCATGGTTGTAGACATTAGATTATTTCATGCATACGCTTTGGTTGAGGGTTGTTGAGGGCCTTCTTTGTCAAAAACGTTACAATTGTGCTTGAGTTATTGGAATATGATATGCCAAACACTTATAGATGATCCTTGTATTGGCATAACACCATTTTAGAAGCGTTTATGGTGCCATCTTGCATTTGTTGCATAGAGCTACTCTATGATCCAATGAGGTAGATCTATCTTGATCTTTGGTAGCTCTACCAAGTATAAGTTGATCCAAATATTCTTGGCAGGTTTTGTGAAGCAATATTTCCCTACAAAGGTGAAGTGTTGCATGCAAATTTGCATAGGGAGAGACAAATTTGGCATGATGGTGGTCATCCAATTGATCTTTAGTATATATCTCTTCTTCATGAAATTTAGTATTTATGTCTCTTTTTCAATAGGAACATGGTTGCCTTGCATATTGAGAGCTTCACTAACCAATTTTTTAGATCGTTTGAATCACATTGGTTCTTGGTTGGGCAGGAGTGAGGGTATGATAAAATTACCAATAAGATCCTTGTTTGACCTTGGTTAGAGAGTCTAAATCAAGTAGTAGGTGCTCAAAAGTTTGGCTTCTACAATGGTACACAGAAATTATTGAGTATTACGCATTCCCATGCATTCTATAAATTTTCTAGGTTTTATAATTCCTCAAATTCCATGGAAAAGAATTGAAACTCACTCCATGTATTTTTGAACTCACATTTTGACTCCAATATATAGTGGGCATCCACTAGGTGTTTGACAAACTCATTAAAATAGTGAGTGTTTGCATATACTCTCTTTGTTCATCCTGATGGAGGGTGTGGGATGGCAAAGGTACAAGGAAAGTTTTGGAAGTAAGAGAGTAATTCTTTAGGGTAATCTTCCATAGGCATGGTATTGATCTCGATTCTTTGGAACTAGAGACTACTTCTTCTATTGCTTTATTCATACTTGCAAGTGCTTCTAGATCTACTATGACAAGGAAAAACACATTAGTAGTGTCAAAGAAACCTGTCAATACCTTAGTCCCTTTCCAATATTGATATGCTTTCCTTCTATCCCTCGGTTGTGTGAGATTTATTGTTGAAGTTTGAGTGATAGTGCAAGTCTCTAGACTCCCTATATGCATTTTGGAGAGTGCATGATCTCAGCATGATTTTAATGATCCATTCGTATATTGTAAGGTTTTTTGGATAATGGTTTATTACAATGTTTGTTGACTTTGAATTATTTTCCTATGGGATTACAAGAGATGGTCATTGGTTTATACACTATTTAGGGATGGTGACTTGATTTGGCCTTGGGACTGTTTAGGTACCCATTTCCCAACTTTTCTAGAAACAAAATTACATGATTAATCAAAACAAAAGGTGTATTTCTAGGTGTATGATGGGTTGGGGTGGACTGAGGTTTCCTGGAAACTAAGAATGTAGGGGGGGGGGGTTTTGGGAGCTCAAGTAGGTCTTAGGCACCCAAATTTGTGAGTTATTAGGGTCTACCTTCATTGATCACTTTGGTATCCAAATTTGGAGAATTATGAATGATTGATTTCTCCCTTACTTCATGATTTGTTGCCTTAGCTTGTCGTTCTACTTGTCTAATGTTGTGTTTGAATGCAATGCATCAATCGGGTGCTCACTCTTTCACACCCATATCTGCTTCAAGCCTAGAACAGGTGGGTATCTCCATGGATTTCTCAATCTTCTTTGTTCATGTTGCAATTGTTGTCGAATTGCATGCCTTTGTGGTTGAGTTATCTTTGAGAGAATCATCTTTGGAAAAGAAGGGAGTTCGAGTGGTTGTAGATTCTATTCATGCGGGGATGAGGCATTCTTCGCAACATATCTAGGGGTACATGCAACATCATTTTCTCCATGTTGAGAGTTAGACGAACTAAGGGCTTTTGTCAAGCCATGATCACTAGTGGTATTAGTTTCTAACTCTATTGTAATGCATTGATCATTTACCCAGACTTGAAGAAGAAGACTTCTGAGGTTGAAGTTGACTACACAATCAAATATCTAGTCTTGGCCCAGGGTTAAAGGTTTTAGTGAGATCTTCATCATGGAACACTAACAACTTTACTATCAAGGAAATGTCTTGTATGAAGATTGGAACATCCACCTCACCCATGCGAGGGGTTTTCACACCTCCTAATCTTATTAAGTAAGCTTCAATCAAATTCTTTTGCAAGTTCATGTCTTGATAGCAAGAGTACCTAAAAGCATTAGTAGTAGCTCTTGAATCAAACAAGGCCTTGATCATCTAGATTGTAGTGCCCTATCCTAGCTCAATAGAAATGAATGGTCGTCAATCTAGTATGCTAGGAGAGCTATTATTATTCTTTTGGAACATTTCCTTGTGATATTTAGGGGCCTTTGATTGGGGAACATTGACAGGATGAATCCCTTCAACCTCTTCATGCCTAAATTGGTTTTTGTCTTCTCATCTTAACTACATACATTTAATGCATTCTAGAGCTTTTGTCTAAGCTTCTTCTCAAATTCTTTTCTCCTCCTCTTTATGTTTCTTTGCTATGTTGAGTCCCCTAAGCATCTCTTCCATCAAAGGCTCTTGATAGAGCTTGACTTGGTAGCCACTTATGTTATTAGGCAAACATCTCCTTCTACACTTGGTTAAAAAACTCTATTGATACTCATGGGACCATAGCCATGTTTCTATAGTTTAGATGCATGTTGTTTAATGTGTATAGCAATACTATATCACCAACTTTCATGTATTTATCTTCACATGTGCATCAAAACAGGCCTTTTGTCTTCTCTTTTTTTGCATATCTAGTTGGGTCTCTCCTAAGCCTTCTAAATCCATGATCCTAGATGATAGCTTATGGCATGTCTACTCATTCTCTTGTGCAATCTTTAGGGTGGATATCAAGTTATCTAAAAAGAACATGGTGATCTCGCCAAACACCATTGAAAGGGAGTGACATTGAGTACCATTTTGTAGGCCACTCAATATGTCCAAAGAGTGTGATGTAGTTGTTTGTCACAATTTGAACGTTTACTATCTAGGATTTTAGTCAATACATTACAGAGGATCTTATTCATGCTTTTACCTTGACCGTTTTCTTGAAGATGATATGTTGTTGACTTCTTGTGAATCACCATGAAGACTTGTAACAAATATTCAATGACTTCATTCAAGAAGTGAGTTCCTTGATCACTCACCAACTCTAAAGGGAATTTGTACCTTGTGAATACATTCTCAAACAAGAATTTTTTCATAGTTTGTGCATCATTCTTCTTAGTAGCCTTCACTTCTGCCCATTTGCTAAGATTGTCAGTGGCAACAATTATGTATTTTGCATGGAGATTCTAGCTAGGTATTGATAGTACCTATAGAGTCTATACTCCATTCGGATAATGCACATCCCTAGCTATGGGTCTTACTGGCATTTCATCTTTCCATATAGGATATTGAACTCTTTCAAACATATCACACCCCTTCACTTAGGTATGTGCATCCATGTGGAGGGTAGGCCACCAAAGACCTAAAAATTAAAATAGCTTTGATCACACAATGAGTTCCAAAGTGCCCGTCTATGATACCTTGGTGTGTAGATCTATATCTTTAGATAATCACTTTCGTGCACACATAGTCTCAAGTATCCATCTCTTCCATGCTTTTATAGACTATCACCAATGATTGTATAGTGTTGAGCTTCCTCCTCTAGAATTCTTTGTCCCACTAAAGTAAAGTCTTGGGGAAATGTTCTTGTTCTTAGAAAGTCAACTAGAAAGATTTCTCCAATAACGTGTTAGAGAAACCTGATATGAAGTTGCATGTTGAACTCGGGGTATGATAATAAAGGATGGAAAATCCGTGAGCAACCTAAAGACATCTATTTCCATGGTTGGCCAATATATTCCCAATCTCTTCAATGATTGTAGGGTCTTATCCTTTGAATGATGTTTCTCTAATGCACCTATCTATGCTACTTACAACCATTTGTCATGTTCTTCCTATTCCACACAAAAAGCTAAGATTCCTTGATTAGTATTTTTGTAAATACTTCCTGTAAGTATGTGATGATTTTGTGGATTGACTATTTCTTCATCTTTTGTTCTTATCATAGGGTTCTTGGATCTGCATGTGAGAATAGGAACTAATTGCTTTGTGCAGTTTGGAATTACTTCAAGGTTGAAATAATATGCATCAAAAACTTCACCTGACATACCTTGCAGTGATTCTCTTGAAGTAAGTCATGAAAGGTGATCCGCTTGAAGGTGGTTCTTACCTTTCCTAGCAACTACTTTGAAATCGTATTCTATTACTAATAGAGATCATCTTACTAATTTGCTAGTTTTGCAAGTTTTCTTTACTAAGTATAGTAAGGCTTGATGAACTTTAAAAAATTTGAACTTATTTGCAAGAAAATAATGTCCAAACTTCTTGACTGCATAGAGCATGCCTAATCCTTCTCTCTCAATGGTTGTGTAATTTCATTTTTTGGCATTCAATTGACTGCTCACATAAGCTATGGGAAGGTTGATATTTCCTTCACTTGTTCGTTGTGCTAGCATACATCCAATAGCAAAAGTGGAGGCATCCACATGAACATGTAATGCAATATAGGGGTTTAGCACAAACATTCTTTTATCTCTATGAATGATACATTCTACATTCCACTAAATTTGTTAAAAAGTTGTACAAGGGCTTTGAAATAATTGTTTGTGGATAAAATGTCAATAGTATCCACAATGACCCATAAAGCTTGTAATTTGCTTAAGTGTCGTAGGTCTTGATAGTTCGACTGTAACTCTCAACTTGTGCTCATTGGTCGATATTACATTGTTTGACACAATGTGACCTAAGATCTTGCCTTGCCTAATCACCATTTGACTTGCTAAAATGAGATTCTTACTTATATGTATTGAATTGTCACCTACTTCAACCTTAGCATCAGATAAAGGTGCATGCAAATTAGCAAACGAATCAAGATTATTTCTCATCTGATTAGTGCATCCATTGTCAACATACCACATATCATTGGTTTGAGTTGCATCTATATTCACATTCATCACAAATACATTTTCATGATTTTATTCATTAACAAAATTATCCTACGTATGATTTCACCTTCCATATCCGTCTCACCCTTGATTGTACCAATAATCACAAGATGTGTTACCAACTTTATCACAATTAAAATATGTAATACCTTGTCCTCTTCCATGCTAGGAATATCTCCCCCTACCATGCATATTCATATCTGAGCTACCTACATGATTATTGTTGTTTGTGTGATTTCAACTTCTATGATGTGTGAAAGTTCCTCTTCCACCACCTTTGCGACCACACTAATTTCCTACATAAAGTGCATGACCTACACTTCCTCTTTACATAGACTGTCCACCATTTATATTTATTTCTTCTGTCATCATAAGTGACACCACCTCTTCAAAATCAAGAAATTCCTCTCTCACAAAGATAAAAGATGTAAAAGCTTTGCATTTTTCATCCTCTTTTAAACCATTCAAAACAAATGCAACTACTTCATTATCGTGAACTATGCATGAAATTGAACCAAGCGCATCAATAACCTGCTTAATTTCTCAAATATAATCATTTATTGACTATCTTACATCTTTTCCCAAATTAATTAACTTATTCTTGAGTTGAATACATCATGCCTTTGTTGTCATTGAGAATAGTCCTTCTAACATTTCCCAAAATTTCTCCTTTTTGTGTTCAAATCCTGTATGTCTCCTATCATACTTGACTCAATATTTTGAGATAATACAAATATTACCTTTTTTTCATGCTCATTCCACCTTTGATATTCACAAATTGGCTCTACTATTGGATTTTTTTCTTGCAAGTCCGATTGAGCTTCTATCCCACTAATTAATCCATGCATGTTCCCATAAGATATGCAAAAGTGCAAAAGTGCCAATCTTGATAATTGGTTTTGCTCAACTTTTCTATTTGATTATTTCCTTTGGCGATCATGAAAGAATGCACTTGTGAAGAATCACCTCATTCGTGATTTTTCTTATGCATATACCACATGTATAACAACTCTGATGTGTCAAATGACTTTTTTACCAATGTCGAATATTCAATATAGAACTTTGGAAATGAATCGATACCAATGAATGGTTTCACAAAAGTAATGGGGGATAATTAAAGCACCAAAGGAATGGCCTATAACTAAAAAGTTGCTAAAAACCTTTGAATGAACTTTTTTACAAACATAATGGTTGATGATTTAAAGCAATAGAAGAATGGTCAATTTTGATTGGCCTTTTTCACAAAAATCATGGATGATCATTAAAGCATTAAAAGAAGGTATGTGGAACAACAATGAGTGCCTCAAACCCTCTAGCTAAGTACCAGGTTTTAACCATTCCTTTAGAAGAGATTTAATGCTTCTCATTACAAAAAGGCACAAAAGTTGAATAAGAAATTACATGGTGTAAGAAAAAAGATTGATTAGTAATAATTACAAGCCATAACAGGAATTTCAAATTGTTACCAGGCTGACAAGAGTGAAGCTTCACATAATCAAAAGAGCCCATTAATCCATCATCAATCACATAGCTATAGGTATATGACCTGTTTGTATTGATGCACTTACCTTTGGGTGGTGGATCACAATCATCAATCTTTAAAGCATATTCCTCAATATCTGAATGGTAAAATAAAGTAGATTAATTTAGCAAAAAAAATATAGGATTAAGAAAATATTAATAAATATTAAAGAGCATAGTTAACTTTATAACTATTAGTTCATTTCCTCAGATTAAGAAAGGTTCCTTTTTTTTGGGGGAAGTTCCATCATTGGGTTCTACTATTTGCAAAGCTTGAATTAATTGAAAGTATAGAAGAAGGTCGGCATAGCACTCATTGGACCCCCTTATCCCATGAAATAGGGATTAGAGAGATAAGGCTATCTAAATTGCGATGCATGGATCAAATCGCCCGAAGGCAACACATGAAAACTTGCTTACATCTCGCCTATGGCCCAACATATATCCGTCCCCTTGGGTGGGGGCGAGGGGGGGTAAAACCCCTACCCCTACCTCAAGAGGCAAAAAGGCCTCACCAACTAGCCCAACATGTGTGGACAATATGAAAGCTTTCTTCCTTACCTTCACCATCACACCACAATGGTGTCTAATCAAGCACAAAAAGTTATTTGGTATTTTTCTACATGTATGCATGAGAGAGAGAAAGAGATATGAAATGGACGAAATGACATATTCGAAAATAGCATATGAGAGCAAAAGGTTTCAAAATAGTGATTTTGATGCAATATTTGAACTCGAAATTAAAATAAATAAATAAATAAGAAACTAAGAGACTAAGAAAAGAGTTAAGTAGAGCATTGAATGTATGGTAAATTTATGGTTGCACACAAGTCTTTCTACTTTATATGAAGATCCAAGTTCATGAGATGGATTATAGAAAAATATGAAGATCCAAGTTCATGAGATGGATTATATAAAGTCTTTCTACTTTATATGAAGATCCAAGTTCATGAGATGGATTATGAAGATCCAAGTTCATGAGATGGATCAAGATCATTTGGAAAGTGGAGACCTCAAGAGAAAATGTTTGTGTGTGTATGAAATAGAGAGAGATATATATTTTCAGAGGGAGAGTTTTATAGTTACTTCTCCTTACAGTTCAGCTTATGACATGAAATCATACATTGTTTATAGATGTGTAGCCATTCATGAGCAAAAACAAAGAATGAAAGAAAAATGGAAAGAAAGAAACGACATATATGTTTCTGGAGAACACACGACACATTACGAATGACCACCGTTGAGGTAAAACATTTTGAAGATGGAAAAAAAAAAAGTGACTAAATGCTACATAAAGAGCATAATAACGTTCCTGAAGTAGTAAATACAAGATATTAGTATTACTCATACTGGCATGTATGGTACTTTCAAATGCAATGTACACATGGCGAATGCAAGAAGGAAATTTTGAGAGCAAAATAGGAATCTGCTGCTATAATAGCTGATAATATGACAAGCCACAACGCTGATCAGACAATAAAGTCATCGCTTGCTTAGAAATGCTAGAGTAAGGGCCTAATAATTTCTGAATCTTGACATCTTTGTTCACGAAGAGCTTATACTTGATATAGACACGGCAACATTATACTGCTAAATCATGGTTAAACGGACTTGTAGGGGAGTTGCACCAAGATGGTTAAAGATGAATTCGAAAGAAGAATGAATACCGTATTACTGCATCTCGATGCTGGTTGAAACTTGGGTCCCATTCGAGGATACAGTCTATTCACTTCGTGAAATGCTGTGAACAGGACCACTGGGAGATAGGCTGCTTACCATTGATGGCTCACCTGACGTAGAGTTTAGCATTGTCATGGAAGAGCTCCAGACAACTGGAATGTCTTCATTTGAATCCCAGTCTTCAATGCCGTCCCAATTAGCACCCTTGGCCGTGAACTTGGACCTGCCTGCACCTAATTTAGCTTGCATACGCTTCAGCTGCCGAAGCACCTCCTGTATAGATGGCCTCTCACTCCCCTTGAGAGCCACGCACCTCTGTGCCACCCTTGCTATCCTGCATATACACTCGAGCGTATCTTCATCAGACTCTAGCCTCGCATCAATGAAGCTGGGTTGCTGCAGTCTATGCTTGGCAGCCTCCTCCTCCATATTGACAACAGTGCGGAAGTGGTTAGCTAGCACCATGGGAGGAGAATACGCTGGCCATGAGCTCAGCAGCTCCAATAGGATCACGCCAAAGCTATACACATCATATTTGTCCGTTATGCGCAGAGACAAGTAATACTCGGGATCAACATATCCATATGTCCCTGCAGCGATTGGGTTAGAAAGGTGTGTGACATCAGATGTCCGCAGGCAAGACAAACCGAAGTTTGCTACCTTAGGGTTGTAGTTCTTATCGATGAGGATGTTGTCTGATTTCATGTCTAGGTGATAAATTGGTTCAGGTAAGTCATGGAGGTAGCTGAGTGCCTCAGCTACCCCCAATGCTACATGAAGCCGCCACGCCCACAAGCTCTGGAAGCTGGTGGTCCTCCCCTGCATGACAATCATGGGATTTCTTCCCTGCGGCTTCAAATAGTCTCGCACTGTGCCATTCTCTACATACTCATACACAAGCAATGGCTCTGACGTCTCAACACAGCATCCTAGCAGCTGCACCACGTTGTTATGGGCTGCCTTGCGTAATAGGAGGATCTCCTTCACAAAGGTCTGCATCTGTGCTACTTGTTCCTCCAAAGCCATGGATTTCGCCCTTTTGATAGCCACTTTGCTAGTGCCATGGATCATTGACAACTTCCCAAAGTACACCTTCGCAAAGCCACCCTGCCCAATTAAATTCTTTTTTGAGAAGTTCTCCGTCGCTTTCAGCAGCTCCCTCTCTGAAAATAAAAAGGAAACAAGTTGCTGTCCTCCGACTCTCTGGAAATTCTGCTGCTTCTTCCTCCTCCTCCTGACTGTCCTTCTTGATATGATAATAAAAATCATACTTATAATAACAATGAGTGCCCCGACTCCTCCAGCTGAGCAGAAGGTTTTAACAATTGCTTCAGTACAGATTCAATGCCTCTCATTGCAAAAACTCGCCAGAAATTGACAAAAAGTTACATGGTGTAAGGCCAAAGATTGAATACCAATAAGTACAAGCCATAACGGGAATTTCGAATTGTTGTTGGAGGGACAGGTACCAAGCTTTCCATAATTAGCACAGCCCTTTGATCCATCGTCAAACACGCAGCTGCAGTTATATGATCCGTTTGTATTGACGCACCTGCCTTTGGGTGGTGGATCACAATCATCAAGCTTTAAAGCACATTCGTCGATGTCTGGATGGCACCACAATGCAGTTTTATTTCGGGAAAATCATGTAGTAACAGATTAAAGACCATCGTTAACTTTATAAGTCTTAGTTCATTTCCTCAGATTATGATTTTTTTCTGTTTTTCTTTTAAGGAAGTTCCATCATTGAGATCTGCTCTTCTCGAAGTTTGAAATAATTGTACAACTCAAACACCAGCGAACACCTTCTATCCCCCCACCTTCAGGAGCACGTCAGAGCATGAGGGTATTGAATCACGTTAACGGATAGTGTGAATGGAGATCTGCAGCTCTTTATACTGGTATGATGGGATAAATTGGTGCCATATTCATATTCAAAGAACATAGTTGTTTATGTATGGAGAGACTTATGTATGTATTCTTTGGACTCACTGGCCTCTAACTAATCTAAGATATTACGTAAAATAATCGGTGAACATTATGAAAGCTCATACCTACACAGCCAATCCCAGCTTTGTAGCCATCACCGCTATATCCTTCGGTGCGATTGCAGTTATATCCAGAGATATCATCGTTTACGAAGCAATCAGCCGTTGGAGCGCAAGCATAGCTTGAATCTCGAATAGCAGTACTGCAATTAGTGGCATTTTGAGGATATGCAATAGACCAAGCTACTGAAATGCCGTAATAGGCGAACTAAAAATTGCCTTCGGTGCCCTTAGCAATAGTATAACTGGAAGGGCTGAGCACAATAGAGGATCCACATTGGCCTGAGCCGTAAGAGGCGAACTCAAATGCCGTAAGAGGCGAACTCAAAATTGCCTTCGGTGCCCTTACGAATACTATAACTGGAAGTGCTGAGCACCCTAGAGGATCCACATTGGCCGACGTAATCGAGACTGTACGCCTTAGGAGGAATGGCAGTGATGCAACAAGTGTAATAATTGCAAAAAGGGAAAACGAATTCGTTGTAGCATGCTGTGCTGCATTGGAGGGTTTTTGATACATCGTCGTCCACAACGCAAGTACCTGATGCATGACATCCCATGACAACAAAGAAGTTGTCTCGTGAGAAACTGAACCGTCCCTCTTTAAAAAACGCAAGAGAAGCATGCCCTTGGGAAAATTCGCTACAATCAGGGTTATTGGCGTTCAAATGAGTGGCGTTCAGACTGATTGTTTGCGTAGAGAAGCTCAACACCTGTAGCTCCGGAGTGATTTCCGTGCCTATCTGCAGGAAAGCGTGATCGCCGTCGCCATAGCTCGCATTCCGTTTGCAGTGGATCCTATGCATGATGGGTAAATTGATGCCATATTCATATTCAAGGAACATAGTTGTTTATGTATGGAGAGACTTATGTGTGTATGTATTCTTTGGACTCACTGGCCTCTAACTAATCTAAGATATTACGTAAAATAATCGGTGAACATTATGAAAGCTCATACCTACACAGCGAATCCCAGCTTTGTAGTTCATTCAGCCATTGGAGCGCAAGCATAGCTTGAATGTCGAATAGCAGTACCGCAGTCAGTGGCATTTTGAGGCAATTGGAAAAAGATAAAAAATATGAAATAAAGATGAAAATTTATATTAAATTCTAAGTAAACTAACACATTGTTTCTACAATTTTCTTTGTGCCCAAGACTCAAAATAGCATATATACATATACATTTTTTTCTATTTTTTTGTTTTGTATTTTACTCTTTTGAGTTTTTTCTATATTTTAAAATATTGTTTTCATATTTTTCAACATTGATAAGGAGAACTCCATGATCTTCTCACCCTCCTAGCTCGTTTGCATTTATAGATGTTGTAAGAGCTTTACTTACTACCTCGATTAACAACAATCTCATGCCTAGTGAATGCACTGCATGACTTTGTAATGTGACCATATTTATGCTTACTTTGGATAAGTAGTGATGTAACTGGAGCTTAATTAATTTTATAGACTTATCTTTCACTTTTAATTCTAACAATTCTCGTTCAAAATCCCAAGACACTTTTTCTTTACTCATCCACTCACCCTTAAGTTATTTTTCTAGGCATTAATTCATCACGCAATTCCTCACACTCCACTAAGGGCTTTTCTTCTCCTATTTTCGATTCATTTGTTATTGTTGATCATGAGGAAAGACTTTCTCCATTCATTGCATTAATTATTGTCTTTTTTTGATATTTTCTTTCCTCAAGCTTATCCAATTTGGAGATAATTATGTTCACTTGAGCTCAAATGTCTAGAAAAATCCTAATTTGTGTTCCTTGATATTGCAAATCAACTGCTGATAATGATCACTTGATTTGTTTTGATCAATCTCACAAGTCATCAAATCTCTCATTTCTTTTTTTCTTCTAATTCTTTCCTTGGCCTCATCTTGAGCTTCTTTTCTTATTCTTATTTTCTTCTTCCTTTCTTTTTTGGGACTGTTGCTATCTTCTCCACATTTCTACTATTAAAGATTTCAAATATATTTTGATTCTGCATCCACTTTTATAGCTTGAAATGACTTCCCCATCCATAGTTACCAATTTTACAATCCACTAGGAGTAATCCTATTAAGGATAAATGATCCATGTCTCCTTTTTTCTAGTTTTTTACTATGTTTTTTAGGTGAGTAAGCTAGAACTAAATCAACTTCTTGAAAGTCTTTATCCTTTATATGAAGATAAAAAAAAAAGCTTTCTATCTTCTCTTATGTGCATTAATACTCATGATAGCCTATAAGCTAGATGCCTCAAGTTATTCTAACTCCATAATCTTGTCATATAATTCATGTCCTATCCAAGACAATTCATTTCCTATCTTTAAGGTAGGTATGAGAAATTCCATTGGCAAGACTGCATTTAACCCATTGACTAGATTTAATGGAGTAGTTCCTATTGATGTTTTATATGAAACTCTATATGCCCAAAGGGCACAATATAGATGCATATCCCAATCTGTTCTTTCTATATTCAAGCATCTAGATACCAGAGTACACAAAAATTTGTTTGTATTTTTAGCTAATCCACTAGCTTGGGGATTATAAGGTGTTGATTTCCTTTGATTTATCACAAATTGTTTAGTTAAGGATTCTATAGCTTGATTCAAGAAATGAGTTCCCCTATCACTTACAAATTCAATTGGTAATAAAAATTTGGTGATTACATTCTCATATAAGAAATTAGAAGTTGTTTGAGCATCATTCTTCATAGTAACTTTTGCTTTAGCCCATTTTGTTAAATAGTCAGTTGCCTTAATGATATGTTTTGCATGAGCGCTTTTAGTTGGTGGATGTATGGATCTAATGAAATCCAATCCTCACTTACTAAAGACTATTGCAAAACTTTATGGTTTTAAAGGCATGTCAATTTTCTAATTGGATGTTTAATTTTTTCAAAAGTATCACACTTCTTCACATATATCTTAGCATCTTGAAACAATGTTGACCACAAAAATCCTTAGTACAGGATTAACTTTGCAGTCTCATCACTTGAGATGTGTCCTCCTACTACTTTTGAGTGAGCTTATTCCAACATTTCCAAGTATTTTCTTTAGGAATACAAACTCTAAGATATCCATCCACTCCTCTCTTGTACAACTATGTACTTATCAACACAAACTACTTACACATTTCTCTCAAGTTACTTATGTTTGAGTGCATTTGTTATACTTTTTCAAGATTTGTGTTTTGGATATTCCATTATGTGTTCACTCCACTCAGGATTTTCTTGAAACAGAAACAAAGTTACTAGTTGAAACCATTCTTTGTGTGTACAATTATCACATATGGACACATACTTATCCACATCTCTCTCTTTAGTTGTCCAATGATCTTTGATTCTTGCTAGATTATTTAGAGTCAATATTTGAAGCATGCAAACAAGAATTCTAGAGATGTCCTTTCTGCAAATAATGTTGTTTCTCCTCTCTAGGTACACAATATTTCAATACCCCAATTGAGCTCAAATGATACATGTTTCCTAATAGTAGAGAGAAATTTCTAGTCTGCAAGATCACATGTTTGAAGGTTGTATTCTTACTCTTAGGTCCAATGACAGTATTGGTAACATTGATTTTGTTGAATCTGCTATGCTCTTTATTTTAAATAGATAAGCATCAGGTAGATAATCTTCTATGTTCTAGGGTTTATCTCTTATCATTATTCTAGATAAATGATCTACTCTCATGTGAGTCTTTCCTTATCTAGCTTGTAACTCAAAATAAAATTCCATCAATACTTAAAACCATCTTACTATTCTTCTAGTTGGAGAATGTCTAAACTTTTTTACAGCATACACCATACCTAAACCCTCTCTTTTAGTTGTATTGTAGTTTCTTATAGCCCAGTTCAAATGTCTACTTGCATAAGCCATAGAAAATTCTACTTTACATCTATAGGTTGTGACAATACACATACTCAAGAAAACTTGGAAGAATCCACATGTACATGGAATATTAAGTACCATTCAGGTTTTTGTAGTATTGGTATAGTGACTAAACAAGTCTTTTGGGTTTCAAAAGCTTTATCACATTCATGATTCCATTCAAATTTAGTAATTAGTCCATATAGATGCTTTGCAATATTAGTAAAATTGTATACAAACTTCCTATAATATCCACAATGTCCAATGAATGTTTGAAATTTTCTCACATCTGTTGGCTTCAGTAAAATCACTATGGCATTTATTTTCCCTTCATCCCTCGAGACAAAAAGCCATCCAAAAAATTGTAGACCTCCTTCCAAGCCACTCTTTCTATCAGATCATCTATTATTCCAAATGGATAGCTATCTCTAATAGTTGCAACATTAACTTTTTTTTTATTTAAAAAACCCTAAGTCAACAATTGGGGATGTCCATTGTGTACTCAGTTTCATAAATGAAATCAGCAGCCAACAGTTTATCCATCTCTTCCTTAATCTTTGTAGATTATTTATCATTGTAGGAATAATGGCTTTTTTTACGTGGTTTAGCATCTTCTTCTATATGTATCTGATTTTTTTAGTTTCTCATTGATTGTCATAGGATTCTCCTCTTTTTTTTTTTCCTTTATGGTTTCGATTTCAACATAAATATTTCCTCAATTAAGTTAAGTGGAACATAAGATTTCCCTCCTTTCTCATGAGTCACCTCACTTTCATGTGTTAATTCCTTCTCAAAATCTATTGGATTCTCCTCTTACTTATGTTCTATTTTAATATACTTCCCTTAAATTTTATCCTTCACTACATGAGTTGCTCCCACATTTTCTAGATAAGAAGTTTTTCCCATTATTTGCTATCTCTGTGTTTTTTTCTTTGGATGCATTCTCATTTTTTTCTACTATTATCATTCTTTGGGCTATGTGAAAGATATCATACCCTTCATTTTCAAATTTTATCCCCACATTTTCTTCATTAGCTACATCCAATGTGGAAAAGATGTGAGTCCATCCACATGGTTTCGAATCTTCATCATTAAATTCTTGAGGCACATACATTTCGTTCTCCAGAACTCTATCATTTTTTCAATCTTGTCTTCTCAAAAGAAATCTATTTGGGAGTTTTTTTTTCTTGTTGGACCATATGCCCAGACTTGTGCTTGATTCTTACTTTGTTCAATCATCACTTCCACAGATTCATCTATAGAATCTCGTTCACTGTGCACATTTTTCCATTCTCTTGGAGACATATCATGATAAGCCCCTCTCCTTAGACTGACTCTAGTTACATTTCCTTGGTTCTATAGGTGAAATTAATCTTTATTATAGACTTTGGTTTCTTCACACATTGACTCTTCTCTTACTTTTTCAGATGTGGTTTCACATGAGGATTTTGTTAACTCATTTTTTTAAGTCATTTGACAAGACACTTTACATTCCTATTCATTCTCACCACTATTTTCAATGGTATTTCTTATTGTGTATTTGATGCACTTGTTTCTTCCTTATTCCCTTTTGTTTCATCATATAGAATATAACCATCCTTGTAATTTTCTGACCTTTTCTCCATCACTTGCTTCCAAACCTTCTCATGCAAATTCTCTAGGTTTTTGGGTTTAATCTCTAACAAATCCTTTTCTATAAATTTTTATATCATCTCAATGTTGTCTCTACACATGTGCATTCTTTTTGCTTCTTGTTTTCGCATTGGATATACTTGATCTTACTCTTCTGGTATAGATCCTTTTATTCTAGCCTTATATGCTTCGATCAAAGTTTCTACGTGTTTTAAAAGTTCCTTTGCTCATATAAACTCATCCTTTTCTCTTGGCATATCATGAACGCCTCCTCTTGATTTCTTTTGAATGCTTTCTTGTACGCTTTTTTCCAACTCCTCTACTTTCTTTTCCCAACTTGATTTTTGTTTTGCTCTTCTTCCTTTCCATGATAATTTGTTTGTGCTTCTCTTCGACATCTCAAGTGTATCTCCCTCTTCTCCATCAATATTCCCGTTTTGATTTTTTGATTGATCTCTAATTACCACTTGTGTAGGTGTTATTTCATCTTCATCACTAGTAAGAGTTCATAAAAGATTTTTAATTTTCAAAGGTGCTTGATTGTTTGTATTTTTTCCTATTTGGGTCTTTTGGACAATGTCTAATTAGATGTTCTCTCCCACACTCCTTGCATATGCACCATCTAATCTAAAAGTAGGATCTTTTGGACAGCCTCTCAAAAGTGCTCTCCACAACACCTTTAACACTTCATCTTTTGAAGAGCCTTGAATTGGGATCTTGGATTCGAAATGTAATTATTGGTTCTGTACATGAATGTATCCATTTTCACTCTTTTATTTCCCAAGTCTAAAGCTTGTACGTCAAGTTCTTTCTTATATACCTGGTCCCCATTTGTATCCTCTAAATGATTATCTGAATGGCTATTATAACCATCTGAATATTCTATGGTTGGAACTAAGAATCTTTCCAAATTTTCTTCTAATTATGTGTATTTTGCACGAACTACATTGGTTGGTATAGGTGGTTGTTGCTGTAACACAAGTCTAGCTTGATACAAAAATTCTCTTTCTCTCAATTGCACTAACTGATGTTGATACACCTTTTCTTTCATTGGAAGTGGCCCGCCCTCGAATTCTCAATTAATCATGGTTGTTCCAAGCTCCGTAGTGGGAAAATCTTCTAATTGTTGGGAATTTTGATGGGTTGTGAATTTTCTCAGGGCATAGATAAATTGAGCTAGTGGGGCACATGATGTTGATTAACAACGCTTTGCTTTTATCTATGATTTACTTTCTGGCATGCTAGAGGTCAAAAGACAAAGAGTTAGAAAAATTGGAAAGATCGTGCAAAAATTTTGTATAGATGGGGGATCGTGAGGTATGCCTAAGGTCAAATAGAATATATGTAGAAACCAAAAAGACAGCAGTGGGTTAGGCATTCTTGACATTGTGGTGATGACTCATAAAATGGCTAGAAAATGGATGATCAAAGCATGGTGCAAATTAGAATCATCATGGCAAAGCTCATGATCATATACAAATCTATGATTAGCTTAATGGAACTCCCTTGATGAAAGGATCTTGACCTTCTTACTATGATATTTTACCCTATTTTGATGACCCCTAGATGGTGAGAATTGGTTTTCCCTTTGTGGAAGACTTGGAACATAACGAAATCATACATCAAAGTGGGTGAGGACCAAAAATGGGTTTTTTGGATTAGGTAAAAAGTTTCTATTTAGTTTCCCATAAGGGAAATCAAGAAAGAAAATGTTGGATTAGGTTCAATGATTTTGACCCAAAATTTGAAATTGGATTAAGTTCAATGATTTTGCCCCAAAATTTGAAATTGGAATAGGTTCAATGATTTTGACCCAAAATTTGGAATTCACCATGAGGATTGGTGCCTTTTAAGGAATATAATTAGCTCCTAGGAGATCTCAAGGTTGTGCCTCCTACTTGGGCACGATCTCCCTTGCATCGAGGGACTATGATGGATCAAGGCTCACAAATTGGTAAAGGAGCGAGTTTTAAGAAGCAGATGGTTCGGCATTGCAATCTCAACAAGAGATGGTGTCTCGATTGGTCATGTATCATATTGAAGTTTAAGTTTGCGGACCTGTGGCATCCCCTCATGGAGAAAACAAAATGGCAATTCTTATGTGAAAAATTCTCCATAGGGGAGTTTGGAACAATGCCAAAGGTGAACAAAATTTTGGGGCCCCCAATTGGTGTAAGTGTTGTTATGGGGTGTAAGGCCACCGGAATATTACTTAGAAGAATTATTGTAATTATAAAAGTCGTGCACCGAAAGGGTGTAGTGCAAGCATTGTATCGTTTCTTTCTAATCAATAGAGTATGCGCGGAAGAGATGAGAGATGTGTTGCTAGTCTATTCGATCTGGGCGATGGTGTGAAATTGATTCCGTTTTGAAGTTATATCAATTGCAGAGTTATCTGTAAAGTCAATTTTTTGAAGTAAATCAGGTACTGTGTTAATGTTCGGTGTGTTGAAGTGAAGTATAACAGTAATATAAAGGAAGAGTGAAAGTGTTGTGTACGTAATTGCGGTGATCGTTAAGATTGTTATACGCTGAAGTGTAATTGCATCTTCTATAATTGTTTGAGATGAATCAAATTGATAGTCAGAAATTAAGTAGTGAATTGGGAAAAAATATATAGGGCATCTCAATTATCAGACCCCTGACCATCCCAAGAACCCATGCATAAGAATAGAATAACTGTAACTTTAACAATGGCACCGGCCATGGGGCATGGAGTAGCCAGTCAGTGCATAGACTAAGAGTTGAGAAGAATATGATGATATATGCCTGCAACACGTTCTGGAGAATCATACCCGAAGTACAAAAGGGATCAGCATCCGTGGAAAATTCCCAGCGCATTGGGCACACCTCCGAGTAGTAGTGGTGATGAACAATTCTTGGAAGGAATGCGAGAAATCTGGGCCAGTGTAGTACCACCTCAACATTTCCTTGCGCAAGGATTACAGGGTATACCAGAAGTGCAACCAACCCCATATATGGAAAGTAAGACTGTGAAGTAAGCACTGGTTCTGGTGATAGTGTAGAATTTTCCAGTAGCAGTTTGTGGAATCCCGGTGGAACATCAGATAATTTCGGGGCCAGTTTGCTGAATTTTGATGGAAGATCCATTCTTGGTTCTAATTTTGAGGGAACTAGTGTATTGTTCAATGAAAGTTTTGGTGAAAAGCTCACTATAGAAGTCTATTACGATGAAGGGCAATTGGCTAAAGGCATGTGGGAATGACTTAACAATATCCAATTACTGGAGGGCGTGCAAGACGTCGGGATAACACAACAGCAATTAGGTGTAACTGGTTCAAATCATTCGGTAGTAACATTCCCTCTTGCTTCAAACACCATGAGTGATTCCCAACAGCAACAGCACCAATAACAACATCAATAGCAACATCAACAACAACAACAGCAGCAACAACAGTAGCAGGTCCTACGACCACGACCGGTACCTACTGGAGTTACATATACGAAATTTAGCAGATTTCCCGGTGATGATCCGGATGCACATGTGAGAGCTTTTGAAATTAATTATGCAGTACTCAACTATCCAGCAGATCCAACATATAAGGCTATAGTGTTCTAGTCTATACTGGTTAATGAGGCTACTCGGTGGTTAACTGAACATGATATTAACCATTTTGGCCAGTACGATGATGTTAAGGATGCCTTCTTACAACGATTCTGATTGAAGAAAAATGCAGCTAAGATCTTTGACTATCTACAAAACAATCGACAAAAACCACACCAAAATGTGTAGGAGTATCCCACTTTATTTCATCCTCATCTATGACAACTGCCGCCGGTGCATGCTAACCTATCGGATGATGTGATCACCTAGTGGTTTATTAATGGATTAAACCCTCAACTTAAACAAGTAATGATCATACGATGTGTGGGTGGAATGACTCTAGATGGGGTTATAGTTATGGCATTACAATTGGAACGTAAGGTGGGCGGATTCGCTGAAGATTTGCACTGGTTGAAGCCAACCAAGGGTACGAATGAAGATTCATTGAAACAAGTGTATTGCACCAAATGTAAGAACCCCGGACACACTGCTTCTACATGTGCATTGAACCAAATGTACTGTGCTATTTGTAACACGAGGAGTCACTCCACCGAAACATGTCCCTATAATGCCAAAGTACAGGCCAAGCCAACCGTAGATGCTATAATACAGGAGCAAGGACAACCGGCTGCTCACTATGTACCACTGCAGTTGAGGAATACTTCCTACCAAAGTTATAAAACCTATTGGGGAACACGAGCAAACAATTTTGGCCAGAATCGGTGGAATTCCGGTCAATCAGGTGAAGAAACATCCCTCTTGTCACCTAGATGCCATTTCTGTGATGAGATTAGACATATCCGAAGATATTGTAAAGAGGCGGCCAAGTATGATAAATGAAGAAAAGAGCGATAGAATCTAATGGCCAACATGGTATATATTTTAATAGTAGATACTCACGCAGTAGTAATCCAAACACGTTCCGACAAGAAATTACAACCAACTGCTTAGGTTTTTGAGCATGGCATTCAAGAACAATAGAGAGTTTTTACGAAAGCTAGTATGTGGGCCAGTCAAGAACCAACAATTTTCTCGATCGAGTACCGGGGTTCAATAGACAGTACCGAATCCACTACCGGAAGCACTGAGTCTGGTGAAAGCACCACTGGAGAGTCCACCGAATGCGGCTCTGTGTGGAATGTTCTCTCGTAGGCCTCCATTACAATACGGTTGGGGCAAGTGTTAGCCTTGGTTCCGGGTGTACGAAAACAATTTCAACAACAAGTTTGTCAAGAATCTTCGTGGATACCTACTATGACTACTATTAGTCAAAAAACTGATTCTGTGGTAGACCATGTTGTTCCTTTAATTACGGTATGGTACAAAAACCACAAAACTTCACTAAAGTGTTAATTGATGGAGTTTCTGGTGTGAATATTATGACAACCGCTCTTTGTAAACAGTTAGGATGGACTCAGATTGAACCTATTCAATTTTTTGTGCGAATGGCGGATTAGTCCAAGGTCTATTCAGTGGGTTTGGTACGTGATATACCCATTACTCTTCAGGGGAGCAGTGTTCAAAATGACTTTTGTTGTTCTAGAATTACCGGACTCAACTCTGGACTATAATTTCTTGTTCGGGAGGCCCTAGTTGAAACAAGCCAAGGTATTGCAGGACTAGTCAGCACATGAACTTATTTTCAAAAGTAACTACCAAAAGTCTGGAATTCCGTTGGCTAAGATGAAGCCATGCGACCTCCATGCTCGAACCTACGTAGCCAAACTTGTGCATATGTTGGATGGACTTTCAGATGATGAAGAAGAAGCTTTTCTCAATGCTAACCAAGATTTGATCACCTTAAGAACAATCGACTTACAAGAGATTGCAGATAATTGGAATCTGATTGTCTGTTCGATAACTCTAGTTACAAAAGAAGGGGACCTAGCTATGGATCCAACTTTGAATGCCCTGAGCTTCTAGCATTTATTCCCATCACTGAAGGATATACCCATGCCATGACAGTTTTATGTATCGGAAGATCAACTTATCACTTGTGATTTAGGAAATGAGGAAACACCACGGCCGGTCAAGATTAAGGCATGATTATCAAAAAATTTTCAAAATGATCTACTACAGTTTTTAATAGAATTCCAAGATGTATTTGCATGGGACTATCGAGATATGAAAGGGTTGGACCCTCGCATCTATCAACACCGCTTGATGCTTAAGCGGGATGCATGCCCAATCAAGCAACCCAGTTACCGCATGAACCCAAATTATGCTACTCAAGTGAAAGCTAATTGGATTGCTTGCTGAAAGTTGGTTTTATTGTTCCCATTGAGCATGCAGATAGGGATTCACCTATTGTTATTGTCCCAAAGAAAAATAAGCAGTTACGTATCTATGTGGATTATCGCAAACTAAATGCAGTGACCGTATTGGATCCATTTCCACTTCTATCCCCCCCCCCCCCCCCCCCCGGCGCTCCTCTGCATTTTTAGTTCAAAAATAGATCCAACAAACCTGCCCAGCCCTCTGCATATCACGCACGATTAGTGCTATCTAACATTATAGCTCTAGTTTTTTCATTAAACAATCTGTCAATCACCAGATTCACATGGAAATCAGCTTCATTTTCTTCTGGATAATGCCACGCTAGGGGAGGCTCTCATGATTAGGGGAGGCTCTCATGATAGTTCCCATTTAATGATATACGTTTTATTTATGTATTTAGCTTTTCCATTGTCCAATACAAATGCGGCATTTAATTGTCCATGTTTGAGACATCGGATTTTTTAATCTTCAATCAATGACATTTTAGAACCTTGATTTGCTCTATTGGCACAACAGGTGGAACGCAAAAGAACACAACTATAATTGAAATATAAGCATAGAGGTTAGTGCAATCCATCCCTGTCATTGCCTTCTTAGAGTAGACACTTCATGTGAACGTAATACTGGAAGTTAAAGCACTAAGAAAACCAAGCCAATTGAATGACAGTTTCATCATCAAACCCATAGTTCTGCTTTATTGGCGCGCATTGATATTCTTTGCGAAAATAGTGATAGGACATCATATGTTGACTAGGAACATAGATAATGCCATGGATGACTTCTGGATGAGCTAAACCACGAAGCTTCCTCTTGGCCTTGTCGATAGGAGATATTTGTACCTCATTGACTCTTGCATAGGACTTCACCATGGTTAAACTATCAACTATCAAGCGATGCTACAAGACATGAGAGTAGAGATAAATATCTCTACGACACCGTAATATTCAGCTGAAGAAGGATATCGAAGCCATCTAGAAAGAGAGGAAAGACTTTTATAAAACCATGCAATTCGAGTCTCAAGAGCTGGAGCACAGCGAGAAACAATTGAGTATCTAGGCTGAGAGATTATCGCGCATCGATGCAGAGATTGTCGAAATGAAGCTACGGTGTGATGCGGCGCTCACCAATGACTTCTATCTCCAAGAAGCCTTTTTGCAAAGTCAGGCCGAAGCCTTACTCTCCCAAGTAATCGCTACTAGCTCTGTGCTGACTGATGCACATCTGGTTGAAGTGCAAATTTTGAAGGAAATGTTAGAATCCCTTAAGCAGAAGATTACCCGAACTTTTGAATTAGCCAGAACCATGTATATCCATGGAATCATTGATGATTCCTAAATTTTGTAGTTTACCCTGCTAGGTTTGAGTCCACCATGCATGCTAGTGTAAGACCATCGGAATATTACTTAGAAGAATTATTGTAATGAGAAAAGTGCCGCACCGAAAGGGTGTAGCGCAAGCATTGTATCGTTTCTTTCTAATCAATAGAGTATGCGCGGAAGAGATGAGAGATGCATCACCAACATGTTCGGTATGGGCGATGGTCTGGAATCGATCCCGTTTTGAAGTTATATCAATTGCAAAGTTGTCTGTAAAGTCAGTTTTTTGAAGTAAATCAGGTACTGTGTTAATGTTCACTGTGTTGAAGTGAAATATAACAGTAATATTAAGGAAGAGTGAAAGTGTTGTGTACGTAATTGCAATGATCGTTAAGATTGTTATATACCAAAGTGTAATTGCATCTTCTGTAATTATTCGAGATGAATCAAATTGATTGTCAGAAATTAAGTAGTGAATTGGGAAAATATATATAGGGCCTCTGAATTATCAGACCCGTGACCATCCCAAGAACCCACATGTAAGAACAGAATAACTGTAACTTTAACAGGGGCTAATGAAGACATTGGCCACCTCATCTTCTATTTCTCCAAGAGCCTCTCGATATTTCCATGATCTTTGCAGTTCCTTATACATGAGTGAATACTCCTTCTTCACCACATCACTTCTAAAGGGGGTTTGTTGATATATTTTTGTGGGAACTTTTTTTGCTCTTTAGGAGGGTTTTTTTTTTCCTCGGTATTTATATGTGCCTATAGAACTAATGAGTCACTAACATTTTTACATTTACTTGGTAATACATTCTATATTGTGTTGTGATCCAAACTTCTCCTCAACTACTCCTTTTTTAACCTGCTATATTTCCATGCATGTAAGATCTTACATCTATATATAATCTTTAAATTTTAGCACGTGTAATCCTTCTACTAGCACAAGAAGCCACATTCGTGCATAATCCATAAATACTCATGCTTTGAATGTAATGTGTAAGTCGATGCCAATCTCCCCATCTATATATAGGATAAAAATGACATAAGAGTGACTTTAGAGTTCGGAGGTACAAACAAATCCTCTACAATAAAAAGACCATGACCAACACCAATGATACTGCAGAAAGCAATCATATAGTGATTAACCCAGAAGTTAAAAAGCTCTCCATCTAAAGGAAGTTGTCCTCTATGCCATCCTCCATATCCTCTTCTATCATATGTTTGTACTCGAGGATGATCATGAGCTAACAATGGATAATCTCCAACCATTTTAGTCTATAAACTAGGAGGTAGAGAATTTCAAGGAACTAGTACATTTTTCTCGAGTGTGTAGTATGCTCTCAGGTTCATGTGGAATAGATTGAGCATAAATAGGCCTTACTACCTCACTATCCGGAATGAGATTGTCAAATTCACCCATCCTTTTTTTAAGCTGGCTAACATGAAAAACTCAATGGATTTGACTATTCCCTAGAAGTTGGAGCTGCTAAGCCATCATTCCTATTCTCTTAAGTATTTAGAAAGGTCCACAATACCTAGCAGATAGCTTTGGACAAGGTCCAACCTTCATGGTTTAGATCTAGAGGGAACTCTAAGATAGACATGCTCTCCAACCTCAAAGTTGAGGTCTCTCCTTTGAGAATCAGCATAGGCTCTAGCCCTATCCTAAGCTCTCCTAATGTTGTCCTTAGCAAGCCTAAGCATATTGTTCATATCTTCCAAAAATTCCTTTGTAGCTTGAACTTTCTCATTCTACAATCCTGTTGCATAAGGAGCTCTTGGTTGAAACCCATACATGAGCATAAATGGACTATGCGCAGTGGAAGAGTGCTTGGAACTATTATATGCAAACTCTACTACAGGTAAGTACTCTGCCCAATTAGTTTGCCTTTCATTCACATATGCCCAAAGCATTTCCTCTAGGATTTTTTTAACACTCTCTATTTGCCCATCCGACTATGGATGCTTGGTCGTACTCATGCCAAGTTTTGTATCCAACCTTTTGAAGACGGATCTCCAAAAGTGGCTAGTAAACTTCCTATCATGATCACCGACTATGTCTAAGGGAATCGGTATATGTTCTCTACAAAAAGCCTAGCCAGCTCTGGTGTCTTCACTAAAGTACATGTCAGAATAAACGTAGCCATTTCGGTTCACCTATCCACAATTACCAAGATCGAGTCGTGCCCTCTCTATGTCCTAGGTAATCTGACTATAAAGTCCATGGAGATACTCTCCCACTTCCCATTAGGAATATCCAATGGGTGGAGTAATCCTCCAATCCTCAACCTCTCAGCTTAATTGACCTGGCATTTGGTGCACTTAAGCATATACTCTAGGATGTCCTTATGAAGTCCAAGCCAGTAAAACTGCCTCTTAACAAGATCATAAGTCCTGTTAACTCCTGGGTGTCCCGCACTAGGTGTGTCATGACACTCATAAAAAATATGCCGTCTCATCTCAAGATCTTTAGGGACACACACCTTACCTTTATATAACAGATATCCATCATGGAAACTATAATTCTTCCACTTAAATCCTTCTTGAGTATTCGTGGATACTCCATCCTCATTGGAAACCCATATCTCATGATCCCCATACTCTATGGCTTCCCAAATCTTGGAATATGCAGGACCAAGCCTACATTTCCCTCTAATGGACTTAAGTAACTCACTAGTGATCTGAGTAAAACTCAATCCATTGAGCATAGGCATGCGGCTAAGTGAATCAGCCACTACATTAAACTTTTCCTTCCTATACCTAAGCTCATAATCAGACTCCTGAAGGGTCACTGCCCATTGGCCCTTACAACCTTTAAGGTCTATTTGATTATAGAGCCACTTAATGCTCTCTTGATCAAACACTATCGTGACTTTGGCACGATATAAATAATGATGCCACTTCTTCAAAGCATGGACAATTGCATACAACTCCTTCTCATAGACGAAGTAATTCTTTTGAGACGGTTCTAGTTTCTTACTGTCAAAATCTATTGGTCGACCATCGTGAACTAAAACTGCTCCTATGGCAAAATCACTCGCATTAGTCTCAACCACAAAGGGTTTATTAGGATTTTCTATATGTAAAAGTGGAGCTGTAGCAATTGCTACTTTTGATTTTTCCATACTTTGCTTCTTTTCGTCTCCCCAATGAAAGGCTTTTCCCTTTCCCTTTAAGTTGTTCCATCATCGGGACATCAATTTTATCATAATTATTAATGAATCTTTGATAGAAACCTGATAAACCTAGGAAGATCTGCAGCTCTTCCAGGTTCCTTGGATGTGGACATTCCATATAGCACTTACTTTTTTCAGGATCCATCTAGATTCCATTTTGGGAGACTATATGCCCAAGGTATTTAACCTCTTTTGTTAAAAATTTGCACTTTGACTCCTTAGCAAAGAGTTATATTTCCCTTAGCACTTGAAATACCTTTCTTAATTGTTCCAAGTGCTCCTCTTCTGATGCACTATAGGTCATAATGTCATCCAAGAAGTCTACTACAAAGTGTCCTAGATAAAGCCATAATACACTATTCATGAGATTCATGAAAGTGGCAGGAGCATTGATGAGACCAAAAGGGATCAACAAAAACTCATAATGCCCATGTCTAATCCTTAATGTAATCTTAGGGACATCCTCTGCCTTAGTCCTAATTTGATGATATCTTGATCTAAGGTCAAGCTTGGTAAAGTACCTAGCTTGATGCAACTGATCAAATAGATCTTGAAATCTAGGCATTAGAAACCTATTTTTGATAGTTACCTTATTAAGTGCTCTATAGTCTATACATAGTCTCATAGAGCCGTCTTTCTTCTTAACTAGGAGCATTGGCGATGCCCAAGGTGACTTATTAGGTCTAGTGAAGCCCCTATGTAAATAATCTTTTAATTGCCTCTCAACCTCCTCATGCTCAGAAACACTAAGCCTATAAGGTGGCTAACAAATAGGGTTAGCGTTAGTAACTACCTCAATGGCATGGTCAATGTCCCCTCTCTCAGGTGGTAGCCCTCTAGGTAAGTTAGTGGGAAAAACATCTCTAAACTCAAACATAAGATTTTTTTTAAACTTTTAACCATACACTCTTGCAAGAAAGAATAATAGAAATTCGTGTCCATATTTACATTCCTAGCATGAAAATATACATCAGATGAATTGTCCGTACAATGATCAATATCATGACTATACAATAAAAACATCTCCTATACATGCTGAAAATGACAAAGACTATACAACTCTAAAGATGAAGTGGAAGGTGCACTAGGTACATTTCTCTCTCTCCCTTAATACAAAATTTACTTCCATTTCCTTCAAACTCAAGTGTGTTGTTTTGATAGCTGCATTTAAGTGTGTCTCCCAACCCCCATAGCCACTCTCTTCCTAATACAAGGTTTGTCCTCTCCATATTCATAATTTGGAAGTCCATGTGATCTATAATCCTGCATCTTGATATCCAAATTGGATACCATAGTATCCCATATCCTCTTATCTTCCCCTTGCATCATAGATACTATGTATTTATGTGCATTGGGGTGCTGGGGAATCTTAAGCTTCTTGACCAGAGCATAGTTTATGAAGTTATGAGTGGTAGAGTCATCTATCACAAAGTTTAACTAGGTCATGTGGTCCAAACTAAGGTGACCACAATGATTGAGTCAAACAAGTGTGCTCTATATCCTCATGCATCACCTCCACTCCCTTGCACCTAGAGCTGCCATGAATAGGAAGGGTATGCACTAGGTGGACCACCTTTTTGCCCTTTTCAGGGGCCGTGCTACTCTCTGGTCCTCTCTTCTTTTCTTCCCCCTTCTTGAGTGGACAGTTTCCACTATGAATGGCTAGGAGACAAAATCCTAAAGCAGAGGATCTATCTTTTAGCCTTCTCAAACTGATCTCTAGGAAACCTAGGCCCTTGTGATCTTTGTTTTTTAATGGAAATTTTGTCTTTTACCAATGGCAACTTTTTCTTGAACTTAGTCATGCTAAGAGGCTTGAGGGGCTAATCCATCTCCATAGGAGTATATTGAGGATGGTTATGGTCTTCATAGATCTGTGTATACTTGATCACCTCCTCAAACATCTTAGGTGCATTCCTTCTTACCTCTCTCTTGATGGCTTTATCTAAGCCAATAATAAACCTTCTAGTTTTCTGGAAGTCATCTTAGCCTTTAAGCTTCAAAATGATCTCCCTATAGTGGGATATGTAGACCATCAAAGGCCTACCTCTGTAGGTGATCCTATCCCACTCATCCCAATTCCTTTCCTCCTCATTCTCAGGAAGAAAATCTTTTAGAAAAAGAGTTCCAAACTGAGTCCAATCTGTAGGGATAGAGTTTGCCTCCTTGAGAATCATCCACCACCTACAACACGGGCCAAGCAAGAGACTCGCCTCTAGCACAAGGTACTCTAGTGGGGTGCCCTTCACTTGATGCAAATCATGCCACTTTTGTAAAACAGTGTAGATTGCATCCTGGTTTCTATCTCGTTCATCCCCCATAAAGGTAGGTGGCTTTAAGTCTTTCAAGAGGGGAGCTTCCCTAGAGCTCTCTCCTTTGTGTTTACTAAGAAGAGAAGTATCTTTCCTAGTAATCTCTAGAGGAAGATTAAGGGTTTCTCTTTCCTTCCTAGCTAGGAAAGAGGTGATGTGAGTCTCAAGTAAGATCATAATTTGAGACTTAAGGTGCTGAATGAGAGATGTAATGCTACCTATCTCTCTCTCTAGCCTAAGGGTCTGTTCCTTTAAGTTCTCAAATTGGTCATGAGTAACAAACTCATCCAAAAATTTGTCATATGTATATTCTTCTTGTTGTAGGCTCCCTTTCTTCAAGTTTTTCTTCTACTTCGTGCCCCATTTCTACTTCTTCCATTCTAAAATCAGGATCATCTAGTTGCCCTTTAGATGGAGAAGTGAGTTCAATTATTTGTTTCCCTTTACACTCCATGTTTCACTTCCCTTCCCCCATTTTCTAACTAGAGTATGTGAAAAGAAATGGAAGTAAACCTTGAATATGCAAGAGCAGTTCCCTCATACAAGAGAAATATATCACAAGAGCACTTCCCTCATACAAAATGAAGCTATGGAGGTGAAATCTAAGTGGTCTTTGAAGCTTGAGGTTGCTGATTTTGAGTCCTTGCTCGGCCCAAACAACAATTTGAAATGTCTGGTTGATTCGGGAGGTTCTAATTACCAAAAACCAACAAGAACAATGCCAAAACCATGTAGCAATAGACCTTATCAAGAAAACTGAGTGAAACTAAAGCACTTTTGAAATTTTCCAGTCCAAGAAATGTATCCCAACACATGTACTTCAAAGATATAAAGCTATACCAAGTGAAAAATATTCATTTGGACACCAAATGATGAAAAGCTAGGCCCAATACTGGCCACCTAGTTGCTTCTGAAGTGCTCCAGAGAGGTTTTGGTTACCACGTCTTCTCCAAATCAAATAAAGATGATCTCTAAGAAAAGCTTAGGAGTGTAGCTTTGTAATGTGATAGAGGTGTTTGAAATTGGATGTCATATGACCAAGCTATGGTGTAGAGAAGATAGGTATGTCACGGTTAGAAAGTGGAAAAGCTAATCTGTTGGAGTAAATCACAAGCCTACACATTTGGCTTAAAGGATGCATTGAAGTCCATACATACATGAAGAACCATAGGAACATATGCTAGTGGATAATTACCACTTTATCTCATTGTAAAAGTCAAATTGACTTAGAATCTTTTTGTAATCACCTATCAAAAGGATTCGTGCAAGAATTAGTTGTTTGATTGAAAGAATATCTCCAAGAATTTAGGAGCTTGATCATAGGGAGCCAAAAATTTGAATTTGAATTCAAATTTTTACTCATCACATATAAATATGAACATGAAAAGTCGCTGGTAAGTGAGATCACTCTTGAGCTTCATTCTACTGATTTTGAGTGTATGTGAGGACTAAAATATAGACTACACCTCTCTACACCATTAGGCAATGTTATTCATGCCAATGGGATTGTATACAAGTGTTCATTAATAGATACTTTTACATCATTCATCTCTGAGTTCTCTGCTAGTCTACTCAAAAGTCTGTCAACTTGTCAAGGGCATATCTCGATCAATTCTCCACCAAATTCAGTGATTCAAAGCTTGTTGGATTCAGCGTAAAGTTTTCTACATACTATCAAAGTTTAAAGTGATTATATTCAGCAATTTCAGAGAAATCTGTGTCGAGGTGAACTTTGGTCAATTTCTGCTACAGTCCTAAAAAGTCGGCGGTATAGCTAAACTTGCTAAATTGATCTCTCTTAGCATAGTTTATCTTTTTACATCATTTGACTTGGATTAGTTAGCTTACTAAGCTAATTAAATACCCATAGAAGGAATTTTATCAATTTCTACTGTGCTGGTCACACTGAGCAAAACATTCAGCAGGTATCAAGACATAAATAGAAGGTTTTCTTGAGTTTGTAACTTCCAAAGTTATCTGTTTTGATTCAATCATTGCACACATCATTTCCAAAGGACATAGGTGTCATTGGAAAGCTAAGGAAGCTTACTAATCAAGTCTGAAGCAAAAGAGGGCTGGTACAAAGCAAGTTTAGCAGTACCTACTCAGTCTCTTGGAGCATCCATCCATCTTTCCCAACAGTGGTATCAAAGCAAATAAGGTAAATTGGGAGATGGTTTTCCTTCATTTATTGATAAATTCGACAGGAACAACTATCAAGCTTGGTCTCTAAGGATGAAGACCTACTTACAAGGAAGGAGTCTCTATGGATACATCTTAGGAGATGAGGAATTTCCCTCATTCAAAGCAAGAGGATTACCAACCAAGGAAGAACAAGAAAAGCTAAACACATGGTGTGCTAAGGATGCATTGGCAAGGTCTTATTTACTCAACTCTATCTCTGACTTTCTTTTGCCTCATATCAGAAATTGTAAGACATCCCAAGAGACTTGGGAAACCTTGTCATCATATTTTTCCTCCAATACAAGGGCTAGGAAAAATCAGTTGTGGATTGAATTCACAATACTAAGGAAGAAACCTAAACAAGCTGTTTCCGAATTTGTGACCAAGATCAAAGATGTTGCAGATCAGTTAGCAAGCATAGGAGAAGAGATTGAAGAAGAACAGATTGTAAGGCAAGTGATCAATGGAATCAAGGCTGATGAGAAGTAGGAAAGCTTCACCACTGCAATGGATCTCTACATGGACATGCACACTCTAGATCTTACAACTCTCATGGGACAACTATTTACACATGAAGCAAAGCTCAGCAAGAATGGAGATACATCCAAAGGTAATAACTCTTCTGGCCTATACATTGATAAGAAGTCTAAGGATAAAGGCAAGAGCAAGAAGGTGGAAGATGAAGGCTCTACCTCTCAAGCCAACTATGTAGGAAGAGGTAGATCTTCAAGAGGAAGGGGCAGAGGAGGTAAGCAAGGTAGGGGGAGACCCTATAACTCATCACCATGCAACATTTGTGGTTTATCAAATCATACTACAGATGAGTGTTTCATGAATTACAAAAATCAGAGACGAAGAGGCTACCAAAGAGGTGGATACTCACATTCAAGAGGAAGGTTCAACCATCACCAAGGCCACAACAACAATTATAACAATAATTACAACAATAATTACAACAATAATTACAACAACAATTACAATGGCAACTACCAAGGAGGATTCAAAACCAGAAAGGACTACAATAACTACATAGAAGAGAAGGATGACTCTCTTCTGATCATGAATAGGACTTCAAAATCACGTACAAATGATGATCACCTATTTTACATTGACTCAGGGTGCTCAAATCATGTGGCTGGTAATGTGGCACTACTCTCTGATCTTGAGGAACCAAAAGGTAAACATCAAGTCCAAACAGGTGATGATACAAAGCATTCAGTAGTTAAAGTTGGAAATGTTAAGACTTGTGATGGAAATCAGAATTTGTTGTAGCAGGGTACTCCATGTACCAACCATTACCAAAAATTTGATGAGTGTTGGTCAGATTGTGGAGAAAGGTTTGCAGGTTAGATTCAATCAATATGGAGCATTTGTGGAGGATCCAAGACATGGATTCAAGAGGATAGCTAAAGGAGAAAAATCAGGTAGACTTTCCACTTTTGAGAGGACACAAAGAATATTGCACTATACAGTTATCGGGATCAAACACTTTCAGAGCTTGAGATTTGGCACAAAAGATTAGGGCATATAGGAGAAAGAACCTTGAAGCAAATGTGCAAGGACCAATGTGTGCTTGGGATACCTAATGTATCCAAGCAACATATGATTTACAAGTGTGGTGCTTCTCAATTTGGGAAGTCTCACATGCTACCCTTCTCAAGGAAAGGATATATGCATGAAGACTACCTAGAGCTTGTACACACAGATGTATGGGGACCTAGAAAAGACCCCTCACTCTCAGGTTCAAGGTACTATGTGTCTTTTATTGATGATTATAGCAGATGGATTGTATTGTACTTTATGAAGCACAAGGATGAGGTATTTAATTGCTTTAAAAAATATCTTGCACTAGTTGAAAATCAGACAGGAAGAAATTTGAAGAGGCGAAGGTCAGATGGAGGAGGTGAGTACTTCTCCAATGAGTTTGGAAACTTCTTGTAGGACAGAGGCATCAAAAGAGAAATAACCACAAGGTATTCTCCTGAACAGAATGGGGTAGTTGAAAGAAGAAATAGGTTAATTGTTGAGATAGCTAGATCTATGCTTAATGAGAAGAAGTTACCTAACTATCTATGGGCACAGAGTGTTTCTACTGCCACTTACCTCATAAACAGGTTACCATCTAAGTCACTTGATGGTATGACACCCTATGAAGCATGGCATGGTAAGAGACCATCATTAGACCATTGCAAAATATTTGGATGTGTAGCATATGTGCACATTCCTTCTCAGATAAGAGGTAAGCTAGACCCAAAGGCTGAAAAATGCATTTTTATTGGGTATGATTTAAATAAAAAAGGTTACAGGTTTTATAACCCTACCAATAAGGGATTCATGGTAAGCAGAGATGTTGTCTTTGATGAAAATGATTCATGGTATGAGAATGAATGCAGGAAAGTTAAGCTACCCTATGATTTGGAAGAGGAGTTTCCAAAACTTGCAAAGGAGGAACCTACTCCGAATGAAGACTCAAGTTCAGATGATGAAGACCCTATCAACCTTGAAGAGTTCAAGGCATGGAAGTCTAAGGGAAAAATGAAGATGAAGAAGCTTGAAGACATACCTGAATCTTTAGCTCAACCATTTAGAAGATCACAAAGAGAAAGCAAAAAACATATCAGATATGGGTATGATACATCTCTTGTTACTAAACATTTGGTTTATCTTGCCAAGGATTTGTCAAATGAAGAACCAGGATCATATGAAGAAGCAATAACCAAATCAGAATGGAAAGAAGCTATGGATGAGGAGATTGAAGCACTCAAGGAGAGTGACACATGGGAGTTAGTACCTAAGAAGGACTCAATGAAGGTAATAGGATGCAAATGGATCTATAAACTTAAAGAAACTGTGATGGCACAATTAACAGGTACAAAGCCAGATTAGTAGCCAAGGGTTTTGCACAAACCCAAGGCATTGATTATGAAGAAACATTTTCTCTTGTGGCCAAGATGCCAACAATTAGAGTGTTGGTAAGTGTGGCTGCATCAAAGAATTGGAACATGTACCAATTGGATGTCAAGAATGCTTTCTTGAATGGATGGATTTCAGAGGAAGTATATATGTCACAACCTCCTGGCTATGAAGACCTTAAGAAGGTGGAGGGAGAGAGAAGAGAAGAGAGACATGCACACATGCATGGGAGCATCGAATCCCACATAATGTTCTCTCTTGAGGCAATGCTCTATAAATGATGTATATATATATGAATATAGGGGTAAGGTCACTACAAGGAATACGGGCATATAGCGACGGTTAAGGCGACAGAATTTCATCGCTATAAAATTGCAACTTGCATCGTAATTAGCATCGGGCGTGGACCGTCGATTAGACGACGCAAAAAACAACGATATTTGCGACTTGGATTGCGACGCTCCCGTACAACGTCGCTTAAAGGATGCTATTTAAACGTGTCGCTTAAGCGATGCTTTTTTGCGTCACATAAACGACGCTGCTAGCCATCGCATAAGCGACGCTAAAAAATGTCGCTTGTACGACGATGGATAGCATCGCTTTACACGACGATCTGTTGACGGACAAAAATTAAAACGTTGGAGGCTCTGCAATTGGCATTTTCACGCATCCGATCGAAGAGCTCTCCAACGTTCGCAATTGCGCTGCACTTACGAGCTGAAGCAAGTATATGCAGAATTGTTGTTTTGCCTAAGCTCTCTGTTATTATCTCCCTCTGTCTTTGTTTCTCTCTTTCTACATCTTTCTCTCTTTGAATTCTCTCTCTCTCTCTAGATCTCTCTCTCTCTAGATCTCTCTCTCTCTCTCTCTCTCTCTCTCTCTCTTTTCTTTCTCTCTGCAGGTTATTCAAGAAGCTAACCAAGCAAAAACTATGGCTAACAATTGTAAGTATAATTTCTATTATTTGTAGATCATTTGAATTGTGTTATTTTCATTACATACCATACTCACACTTATTGATATGCACTCATACACTTATACATGATGAAGATGCACACACACATGCATATACCTACATATACACATATACATGCACATACACACACATACACATAGAGTTATACATATACACACACATACACAAGAACATGCACATATTGATACATACATATACACTTATACATGCACATGCATATACATACATATACACACACATACACATGCACATACATACATATACACACACATACATATACACTTAGGTACACACATATGAATGATTATATAATTAAAGTATTAAAACACATATACACATGCACACACACATGCACATACCTACATATACACATATACATGCACATACACACACATACACATAGAGTTATACATATACATGCATATACATATACACACACATACACATGCACATGCACATACTCATACACACATATACACTTATACATGCACATGCACATACATACATATACACACACATACACATGCACATGCATACATATACACACACATACATATACACTTAGGTACACACATATGAATGAATTATATAATTAAAGTATTAAAACATATATACACATGCACACACACATGCACATACCTACATATACACATATACATGCACATACACACACATACACATAGAGTTATACATATACATGCATATACATATACACACACATACACGTGCACATGCACATACTCATACACACATATATATTTATACATGCATGTGCACATACATACATATACACACACATACACATGCACATACATACATATACACACACATACATATACACTTAGGTACACACATATAAATGAATTATATAATTAAAGTATTAAAACACATATACACATGCACACACACATGCACATACCTACATATACACATATACATGCACATACACACACATACACATAGAGTTATACATATACATGCATATACATATACACACACATACACATGCACATGCACATACTCATACACACATATACACGTATACATGCACATGCACATACATACATATACACACACATACACATGCACATACATACATATACACACACATACATATACACTTAGGTACACACATATGAATGAATTATATAATTAAAGTATTAAAACACATATACACATGCACACACACATGCACATACCTACATATACACATATACATGCACATACACACACATACACATAGAGTTATACATATACATGCATATACATATACACACACATACACATGCACATGCACATACTCATACACACATATACACTTATACATGCACATGCACATACATACATATACACACACATACACATGCACATACATACATATACACACACATACATATACACTTAGGTACACACATATGAATGAATTATATAATTAAAGTATTAAAACACAGGCTTAATATAAACAATAATAACAATCAATAGAACAAAACTCTTCATTACTTAATACCATACACACAATTCAAAACATAACTGAAATGAAAAATATATAGATAAAAAATATATATATATATATCAATGTAAATACATATAATCCAATGACATAATCAACTAAAATCCTAATCATCATCATCATGATCATCATCATCAGCAATAGCATGATCATCCTGATCTTCCTCATCTTCATCGTCATGATCAGTCTGTGACGATCGAGATCGTCCCTCCTGTGTTTGTCTCTCCACCTCATCCATATTTGTCTCCCCATAATACTCCTGTATTACATATAACAAACATAAATCAATAAAATAATTAAAACATTCATAACAACAAAATAATTATATAAAATTTAAAAATACTCACAAAGGCATCAGGATGATCTTGTATATACTCGCCCAAACGCCGATATCCAAAATGTGTAGCATACTCGATCTCGTGTTTCGTAGGATATCGGCCATAATCCTTTCGCTGCAATGAAACAAATAAAAAACATTAGTTGCTTGCATTTTAACTAAAATAAAAAATATACTCACAATAACATATATACTTATAAACGTAGCTACAAAACCATTATGGCCCATTTGGCCTAAGTGCGATGTGTGGCCCGACTCCACTCTCTTCTTTGCAGCAGCCTATTTATTCAAGAAAAAAAATACATAAATTAAATGTAAAAAATTACTAAAATATATAAAATTTATAAATATAAACTATTAATTTGTGTACCTTCTGCTGAGGAAATGACTCCTGAAGGCGTAGCTGTCTACGAAAAAATTGCCACGACTCAGGTGGTATGTTAGCTCGCCTCTTATTTTATTCGACCATACAATATCTCCTGTTAATTTAATCTCAAACAGAAAAAAAAGTCAGAATACATACACATATATACACACACATACACATACACATACGCATACCCACATACACATATACATGCAAACATATACGCATGCATATATGTATATATATACACATATACATACATATAACATAAACACACATATACATATCCACATATATACGTACACACACATGCATGCATATACACTCATTCATACAAAATACATGCATTTATCCCACAATAATATGTAGTTGTGTATATGTGAATATGTGTGTATGTGTAAATGTGTATATGTGTGTATGTGTAAATAAACTATATTTGATGGATACATAACTTATATTTTTTTTTATGTTTCTTATGATGTGTAGAGTCTGATCAATCAGAGGGTACTCCACCACCTCCTACCCATGCAACGACTTCACATGTGTCCTCCGATAGGAATTATGATGAATTTTACTATCAAGAGCATATTATATGTTGGTGTAACTCTTGTTATAACACGTATCGAAGACCACGATTGGAATGTATTCAACATGAGGCAGAGTATGGTACTTTTGAGCGTGCACCATCACCTAGTCAACGTGATAATGCTTGGGTATGTATTTTCTATATATATTAATGTCATTATTTTATTTAAAAACCATGTATAAAATCAAATTATTATTGATATACAGGAATACTTGCTCGATGATAATGATGATGATTTTTCTCATAATGTTAATATACCTCATACACGTCATGGACTTGTTGTTCATCAATTACAAGCAGAGGTTTCTAGAAATCCTCTACCTCCTGGCTTAGAGAATGAAACGGCTGGAGATTATCCATTGCCAGCTCGTGATCGTTCTTTAGTACAAACATATGATAGAAGAAGGTATGGAGGATGGAATAGAGGACCACTTCCTTTAGATGGAGAGGTTTTCAACTTTTGGGGTAATCGCTATATGATTGCTCCATCCACTATTACTAATGCTGGTCGTGGTCTCCTTATTGTAGAGGATTTGTATGTGCCTCCGAACTCTGAAGTCACTCTTATCTCATTTTGTGGTCCTATATATGGATGGGGAGATTGGCATCAACTTTCACGTTATGTTCAAAGCATGAGTACTTATGGAATATGCTTGAACGCAGCATCCCTTACTAGTAGAAGGATTTTACATGCAGAAAATGAAAGATTATATATTGATGGAAGACCTTACACACATGGAAATATAGCAGGTTTAATAAATAGTAGTCGAGGGTTACATAATAGTTCAAGGACTAATTGCACATTTGAGGAGCATGAAAATAGTCATGAATCACCATACATGAGTAGAGATGTATCAAGATACATAGTTGTCAATGCTATTACTACATTACATGCTGGTGATGAACTATTAGTGAATTATGGATGGCGTAGACCTCCAAGAGCACCTTTTAGCTAGAGAGAATAAAAATTTTCTATCCATATTTGATAAGTTATATACTTAATTTTATATTTGAAGTTTAATTTTTATTCATTTATGGAATACTAATGAGTTTTATTTATATGTGTAGATTCCAACGTATGATGTTGATGATATTCGTCCACAACATTCACAATTACCAGTAAGACCTCATTTATCAGAAGCTTCCATGAGGAGGCTACACAAAAATAATCCTGTGCAATATACAAAGTTGAAAGATCTATATTCAAAAGATGATAAAGTACAAGATTTGTGTGACAATGATGAAGATGATGGCATGGCATATTTTATTGAGGATTGGTATCAAAATGACAGTGAGAGCATGGATATTTCTAAAAATGAGAAATATCTTCGAGAGGAATGTCTAAAGCATGTATATGAAGGAAGTCGTTTGACACGACTAAATGCGAACTTACTTATTCTCAACCTTCAAAATCGTTTTGGATGGAGTAATGTATCTGTTTCTACACTATTAAGGTATAAATTTCAATTTTCTATCTATTTATATATATATATATGCATAAATATATATATATATATAAATACATGCAGGTTTTTATTCTTACTTTAGATAAGGTAAGAACAAGAACTTGAATTGAATGGAAACTTTTTGTCTGCGCATCTTTTAAAACTATTAATGCATCTTTCCAAATATTCGCAATGGTGACCTGGATGAGTAGCATGCATAGAGGATACTCAAGAGACAGCAATCTGATTATAATGGAGTAGTCCACTTTGTATCCTAAAGTTCAAATGCTCATCATTGACATGCAAGAGGTTTATTGCATACCCGAGAAATCCTGCTCTATCTTCAGTAACCTCTGTGCATGCGATTCATCCAGGTCACCATTATATGAACATATGTGTGAATTGACAGGATACGATTGTTTGGATGGTAGGATACGATTGTTTGGATGGCGGGATACGATTGTTTGTTTTGGAGGATATAAATGATTTGTCGATTCACACATATGTTCAGTTTGAAAGTGTAAATCGACAAATCATTCAATGAAGGTACATACTTCATATCATCCAAAACAAACAATCGTATCCTGCCATCCAAATTTTGCGTAAATATTTTGAAAGATGCATTAATAGTTTTAAAAGATGCGCGGACAAAAAGTATCTATTCAATTCAAGTTCTTGTTCTTACCTTATCTAAAGTAAGAATAAAAACCTGCATGTATATATGTATATATATTTATTTACCTTTTTTAATATATCTTTCTTTGATAAACTTACAGGTTATTATCTGAAAAGTTTTTACCAAGTCAGAATATTCTTCCTACCTCATATGATGAAATGAAGAAGATAATCAATAATCTTGGTATAGATTATCAATGTGTACATGCATGTACTAACGATTGTATTTTATATAGAGGTGAATATGCAGACTCTTTGACATGTCCCAAATGTCAATCTCCTCCATATAAGGGTGAAGAAGGTAAAATCCCGAAAAAGGTATTGAGACATTTTCCATTGGCTCCACGGATTAGACATATGTTTCAAAGCCCCGAATTATCAAAGCTTTTGACTTGGGGACATGATCACAAAAATACTGATGGAATAATCAAAATTCCTCATGATAGTGTTGCTTTTCAGCATATTGATTCTACATGGCTTGAATTTGCACAAAATCCATAGAATCTAAAGTTAGGAGTTGCATTAGATGGGGTTAATCCATTCTCCATGAAATCCAGTAAATGGTCAACATGGCCAGTGGTAGTCATAAACTACAATCTTCCGCCATATCTTAGCATTAAAAAGGAACATTTAATGCTTTCACTTTTAATCCCAGGCAAAAGACAAGTTAAAGATATGAATGTATATCTTACTCCTCTCATTGACAATCTTCAAGAGTTATGGAGAGGTATTAACATCATTGATGTATCGAAAAGCATCAATGAAATACATATTATGATTCGTGGTATTGTGGCTTGGACTATTCGCGATTTTCTTGGATATGGCATTTGTTTAGGTATTGATGTAATTTTTTTATTCAATATGCATGTAAATAAATATGATTTAATCTAATTATATTTTTATCATTTTCCATGATGCAGGAATATCTACTAAGGGTTATAAAGTTTGTCCATATTGTGGTGATTGGTTGAGATCAGTCTATAGTAAGAATCTCAACAAAAATATTTATCTTCGACATCGACGATTCTTGCCTGATGATCATCCATTAAGATCTAAAAGAGAAGGGATACATTTTAATGGAAAGCTTGAAATAGGCCAGTATCCAAAACCTATGACACCTATGGATTGGTATAAAAAATGGACAGATGGACCTCTGATAGATCCAGAAGCAGAAATCTTCAGTGATGATTCAAATAATGAATATATGAACAGAGGTAAAGGGAAATTGGCACTTGCAGAGAACATATCAATATGGTATTCTTTGGAGTATTGGAAAGAGTTAAAAGTATGTCATCTTCTTGATCCTATGCATATATTCAAAAATATTGGTTATTCACTATGGCAGCATCTTCTTGGACTAAAAGATACCACAGCATCAAGGAATGATTTGAAAGATCAAAAATCCAAACCAAAGTTATGGCCAGTTTTTGATAGACATCGACAAGAAACGACTTATGCATCTGCTCCTTGGGTACTTACAACAAAAGAGATACAGACTATCAACAATAGAATTCAATTGATCAAGAATCCTACAGGATATGGAGCATCGTTTCAAAACATGTTTACTATGGATGATAAGAGCTTATCTGGGTTAAAGACCCATGACTGGCATAACTTTTTGAAACATATTTTACCTTTGGTTATCGATGGATGTACAACAAAAGGAGTACGAGATGTGATCTATCGTCTTGGATCACTTATAAGGTAATTATGATACTTTTATATTTAATATGTATGAATATTGGATATCTTTTATTTTTTAATTAACTTCTTTACAATTGTTTTTATGATTTGTATAGGTGGATTACATCCAAAGAGATCGAAAAAAATTCGATCCCATAAAAAAAACGTGAATGCAAAGAGCTACTATGTTTGATGGAAAAAGAACTTCCTACTTCATTTTTTGATATTCAGGTTCATTTACTAGTCCATCTTGTAGATGAGATAGAGATTGCTGGTGTTGTCAACACTCGATGGATGTTTTGGGTCGAGCGATTTATGGGAATACTAAAAGGTTACGTGCGACAAAGAGCAAAACCAGAAGGATCCATGGCAAAGGGTTGGATGCTTGAAGAGTGCATGTATTACGTTAGTGAGTACCTTGAAAGAGTTCATGAAGAAGCTCCACGTGCATGGACTAACGAGTCTTCTTCAAAAATAACAGATGAGGTATTATCAAACTCCTCTTATCCTGTTATGGGAGATGGTAAGATCATTCTGACTACTGCTGATGGTAGTTCTTTCACTTTGTCAGATGCTTTATTTGTGTCAGGGATAAAAAAGAACCTGTTATCAGTTTCTGCATTAGCCAAGATTGGCTTGGTTGTGAAATTCGTTGATGACAGGTGTAAAGTCCATGATCTCTCAAATGGCGATGTGATTATTGCTTCTGGCATTTTATGTCATGGGCTGTATAAGCTCATAGACTATGAAAGATATGTGAATGATTCGGCATGTGCAGTTCATGATTCTCAAGCTATGTCAGATGCAAAGCTTTGGCATGCACGCTTTGGTCATCTGAATTTTGCTAGTTTGTTACGCCTACAGAAATCTAAAATGGTGTCCTCTTTGCCCAAACTTGAGGCACCTGGAAAACATGTTTGTGAAGGCTGTATTTTGGGCAAAATGCAGCGTTCTTCCTTTCCAAAAGATGGTTCAGTTCGGGCTATGCAGAAATTGCAGCTTGTACATAGTGACGTCTGTGGTCCTATGCAGACACCCTCTTTGGGAAATTACCTTTACTTCGTGACTTTCATTGATGATTTTTCCAGGCATGCATGGGTATATCCACTCAAAGCAAAGTCCGAAGTGTTCATGTGCTTCAAACAGTTTTTGGTTTTGGCTGAAAATCTATCAGCATGTAAAATGGGCACCTTCTGTTCTGATCGAGGGGGGGAATATATGTCTTCAGATTTTAATGCATTTCTGGCTGAACGTGGGATAAAACACCAGTGTACAGTGTCGTATATACCTCAACAGAATGGAGTTGCTGAACGAAAGAACAGGTCACTCATGGAGATGGCGAGGTGCATGGTCAAAAGTCAGGCTTTACCACATAGTTTCTGGCTTGAGGCTGTCATGTGTGCAGCATATGTACTGAACAGGTGTCCCACTAAAGCGTTGCACTCTATCACTCCATATGAGGCTTGGCATGACCGCAAGCCATCTGTTGCTCATCTGCGTGTTTTTGGTTGTTTGGCATATGCATTAGTGCCTGAACAACATTGCAGAAAATTGGATGATAAGGTAGTAAAATGTACTTTGCAGGAAAAGGTAGAGGTACAAGAGGAAGAGGCACAGGAGGTAGACAAGGCAAGGGGAGATTCCAAAGCATCTCTCCATGTGCCATATGTGGATTGACTAACCACACAACTGAGAATCATTTCAGGAACCCTAGAAATGAGAGACGAAGAGGCTTCAATAGAGGATGCTATGGAAGAGGAAGATCAAACAACTATAACAACAATTACAACAACTACAATAACCAAGGAGGCTATAGAGGAAGAAGATACTACAATAATTATATTGAAGAGCAGGCACAAGAAGACTCACTTTTGTTAATGAACATGACTATGAGGCAAGGTAAAGCAGATGAGCATGTGTTTTATATAGATTCTGGTTGTTCAAATCATGTAGTAGGAAATGCGGCATTGCTATCTGACTTGAAGGATCCAAGGAACAAGCATGAGGTTTAGACATGAGATAATACAAGGCACTTAGTTGAAAAGATTGGGAATGTGAAGACCTTAGATGGAAACATGAATCTACTAAGTAAGGTATTGTATGTACCTACCATAACCAAGAACTTGATAAGTGTTGGACAAAAAGGCTTGCAGGTAAGGTTTAGAAGAAATGGAGCATTTGTTGAATATCCTCAACAAGGATTCAAGAAGATAGCGAAAGGAGAAAAGACAGGTGGACTCTTTACATTTAAAGTACAGGATACTAGAAATATAGCACTTTTCAATTATAGAGGACAAACCTTATCAGAATTAGAAATGTGGCACAAAAGATTAGCTCACATAGGAGAAAGAAGTTTAAAGCAAATATGCAGGGATCAGAGTGTGCTTGGATTGCCAAATATATCCAAGCGACATATGATATACAAATGGAGTGCATGTCAGTTTGGGAAGTCTCTTAGACAACCATTTATGAAGAAAGGCTACATTCATGGTGATCTATTGGAGCTAGTCCACACAGATGTTTGGGAACCTAGCAAAGACCCTTCACTTTCAAGATCCAAGTATTATGTATCATTCACAGATGATTGTAGCAGATGGACCATACTTTATTTTATGAAGCACAAGGATGAAGTGTTCAATTGTTTCAAAAAATATCTTGTTCTTGTTAAAAACCAAACAGGGAAAACATTAAAGAGGCTAAGGTCAGATGGAGGGGGAGAATACTTCTCTTATGAGTTTGAGGCATATGTCCAAGATAGAGGCATCAAAAGAGAAATCATGACCAGATATACTCCATAACAAAATGGAGTAGCAGAAAGGAGGAATAGGACCATTATGGAGGCAACAATGTCCATGATCAATGAGAAGAAATTGCCCAACTACCTATGGGTAGAGTTTGTATCCACAACCACCTACCTTATCAAGAGACTCCCATCTAAAGCATTGGATGGGATGACACCATATGAAGCTTGGAATGGAAGAAGGCCTAGCCTAGATCATAGGAAAATTTTTGACTGCATAGCTTATGCACATGTTCCATCATAGATCAGAGGTAAAATGGATCCCAAGGCAGAGAAATGTGTGTTCATAGGTTATGATCTTAATAAAAAAGGATACAGGTTGTATAATCCAAGTACTAAAGGCTCTATTGTTATTAGAGATGTTGTTTTTGATGAAAACAACTCGTGGTTTTACGATGATTGCAGAAATGTCAAGCTACCTTATGACCTAGAAGAAGACTTTCCTACAATTCAGAAGGTAAATATTCAATAATATGAAGATTCAATTGATTCTGATGATGATAAAAAAACATCAAGGATAAACTTCAAGGTATGGAGCAACAAAGGTAAAGAGAAGATGCAAGACTTGAGGGATATTGCAGAATCCAATCAAAAAACAATAAGGAGATCAACTAAGGAAAAGAAGAAGCAAAAAAAGTATGGATATGACACCTCTCTAGTCACTAAACACTCAATCTATATTACTCACGATATCAACGCAGAAGAACCTTCAACCTTTGAAGAAGCAAACAAGAAATCTGAATGGAAGGAAGCAATGGAGGAAGAGATACAAGCACTTCAAGAAAATCAGACTTGGGACCTAGTGCCAAAGAACCAATCCATGAAGATCATTGGATCCAGATGGATCTATAAGGTAAAAAAGAATTCTCATGGATCAATAAACAGGTAGAAAGCAAGACTTGTGGCGAAAAGGTTTGGTTAGACCCAAGGAATTGATTATGAGGAGACTTTCTCTCCTGTGGCAAAGATGCCAACAATCAAAGTCCTCATAAGAATAGTTGCTTCAAGGAATTGGAGCGTCTATCAATTAGATGGTAAAAATGCATTTTTGAATGGATGGATTTTAGAGGAGGTGTACATGGCACAACCTCTTGGATTCGTTGATGATTTACATCCTGAGTATGTGTGCAAACTCAAGAAAGCTCTCTATGGTCTCAAACAAGCTCCTAGAGCTTAGAATCATAGACTGGTTACATTTTTGTAGGACAAAGGATTCAAGATGAGCAAGGCTGATTCTTCACTCTTCACTAAGAAGAGTAACTCTGAAGTTATATATCTATGTGTGTATGTAGATGATATTATTCTTACAAGTAATAATGCAGATGGAATCAAGAAGATCAAAGCCCAAATGAAGGAAGAATTCAAGATAAGTGACCTAGGATTGCTCACTTATTTTCTTGGATTGGAAGTTGTCTAAAAGGATCCTCCTTACCCAAAGCAAGTATGTTAAAGATGTAATTGCAAAGTTCAAGATGCAAGATGCTAAGGTTGCAGGTACTCCCATGGAGGTCAATCACAAGTTAAGTGCTCATGAAGGGGAACCAAATGAAGACATTACAAGCTACCAAAGCTTAGTTAGAAGCTTGAATTATGCAACCCTAACTAGGGTAGATATCTGCTATGGTGTAAGTGTGCTTATCCAATTTATGCACACTCCTAGAAAACCTCACGTGGATGCAGCAAAATGGATATTGAAATATCTAAAGGGAACTATGAATGAAGGATTGTATTATCCTTATACATGTAATTTAAGTGTAAAGCTATTCACTAATGCAGATTGGGCAGGATCAAAAGATGATAGAAGAAGCACATCTGGATATTTATCCTTTGCAGGTACAAAGCTCATTTCTTGGTCTTCCAAGAAACAACCCACACTAGCAATCTCTTCAATTGAAGCTGAATACAAAGGATTAGCAAATGTAACTCACGAAGCAATGTGGATCAAGTCCCTATATATAGATTTGGGGTTAGGTTTTGGCACTCCATGCATATTTGGAGACAACATGAGTTCTTTGCATTTAGCTACTAATCCTATCTTTCATGCTAGGACTAAGCATATAGAAGTCCATTATCACTTTTCTAGAGAAAAATTAGCAAGCAAAGAAATACAATTATCTTATGTATCTACATGTGCAGATATGATGACCAAAGCACTTGATGAAGTAAACTCAATAGGTTCAAAACAATGATTGGAATGCAAGAGATACCTATGGATTGAAGACTCAAGCATCTAAGGCTTGAGGGGGAGCTGTTGGTACATTTGGCAAGCCTCGATGCTTGACCAAAAGATCAAAGCTTTACTTCATATCTTGAGCATGAATGTTCATAAGTCATATGTGAACACCTCTTGTAAATATCTTGAGTCTAATGCAAGATAAATGTAAAAGGCAAAGCATGAGAGAATCTCGTATCTCTACGAGTTGTGACTCACAAAAACCAAGTGGTTGGAATCAAATTGATTCGGAGCCTAAAAGAGAGGATCACTTTTAGGTGGGAGATTCAAAATTCAAATTCGAACTCATCTATAAAAGTTCATGACTTTTAGTTGTGGAAGTGAGAAAAGAACAAGGACACATTGAGCTTCAAGATTGTGGTCGCACTTAGCCACACATGTGTAAGTAAGCCTACATCATCTCCTTTGTATCATACATTCAATATATTACACATTTATTTCAGATTATGCAACTATCTCATGTTCACTATTACTTGCTGATAGACTCTCAATTTCAAAGAGTTTGTTTTGAGAATTTCTTTGCATATACTTATTCTTTTAATGAGATTTAACTTGGTATATGTAGCTTGGACCTTCTAGGTCTATGCTATCAAATTTCACATCATGTGGTTGAGAGATCTAAAATATATGTTCATTACAATCTGCATATGTCTGTTGTCTCTCATCCTCCTAAAATGTCAAGATTACACCCCTAACTTCTTAAGATTATTTCTCAGCATATACTCATCCTAAATTAGTGAAATAACTTCCTATACCAAGCTTATGGGTCCAGTTAGATATGGCTAAAAGCTCTTGGGTCAATTGTAATCAGTAAGTGAGCACTGAATGAAATATTGAGCAGGTTATAGTCCATAAATAACAAGTATTTACAACTCATCAAACTTGGAGCTAGTCTGTTTCGATGCAACTATTTGAAGATGATGCTCCAAAGCACATTATGGTTCCAAATGCATATTTGGGAAGCTAAAGATGTTGGTTGGGTGTGTGTAGAAGTGTGAGAGACACACGAGAAGCACACACAAGGAGCACAAACACAGCAAGACACATGGAGAAGACGATGGCTGGAATAGCTCTCTCTATTGATCCATGAACTCAACTGAAGTAAGAGCTTAATGATATCCCTAAGTACAAAGTACCACCACATATGAGAGTATCAAGTATGTGGTAACATGGGGAAAAAACCTCTAGCCAGCACTAGAGTAAAAAGTGCCCATGTATACGGAAAAGGTTCACATCAAAGCTACTCGGGGAACACATAAGTGTAACAATGTCTACTAAGGTAATCTGAAGTAACATTGGCAGGTGTAGAGTAGGATTTGTGTAGCACCAGCTCATTTCTAGAGTGTATTCAACCATCTCCTCACAAGAATATGTTTCATCTCTATGGTGGGATTCATTTCATATTCCAAATGAATAGAGGGGGATGTAGTGTCTAATCTAATCATATTTCTTTCATTATTGGCATCATTTTGGTAAGACATCAATATAGTATCATCGTCATTTATCTTTATTAATTTTTGTTATTTCTTCTATTGTTAAATCTGTGTTCTCATAAATGACATCATCTATTGCTAGACTAATATAGATTTCTAATAGTTCCTCTTCATCATATGTAGAATCATTACATAGAGTATTATTGTTCTCATCAACTAGATTATTATCATTGTCATGTAGAATGATTCCTATTTCTCCTTGAG